>OZ034803.1:22094156-22694156 GCA_964028335.1 Altica lythri | reverse complement strand
ACTACTTGACAATACAATGAACTCTTGTAAATACTTGAACTTGAACTGACGTTAACTGCCCATGCATCCCCTTATATACAAATTTATTTAATCTAGTTAGTGTGTTTAGAAGTTTCTAGAATTTTCTAGAAACATTATTTAAAATGGTCAGTAGAAACTTCTAAAAATCAACTGTCAATAACAATATTTCAAATTAAGGTCCCTTCCTTTACGGTTATTTCGTTACAATATATAGACAAAGATGAACATGGAACAAAATTATACAGTGTTTGCAAGTACCTCAATTATTTGTAAATAGCAAGTAGAAAATAGTATTAAAGAATTACCAAATTTAATAAAAAATAATTAAAATTGTAACAAGCAAATTCTTTTCACGGAACAAAGTTTCCCCATTGCTTCTAATTTTTTTATTGTTGACAAAGATGTTTAAAAAAAAATTCATAAATGTCGCAGGAATTTCATAGGTTATAGGTTATTGTTTCAACCATAGAGATATTATTATACATAGAGGAGGCAAGCTGTATGGCTGCCTGTAAGTGGAAACGTCCGGCCGTTAGAGAGAGAAAGAAAACCAAGGTGGTCTTGTATCTTTGTCTAGCTCTCTGCTGATTGGTCTCTCCCATCATTTTCAGCGTTCGATAAAGCGAACATCCTTTAGTAGATCATCAGTATTTTGAAGTGTTGAACCTGAATATCGACTCTATATTTGATTGTTGATGTATTGTTTCTTTTTTATAAAAAATAATTATCTATATGTCTAATACACTGCTTTTCAAGCAGCCAATCAGTGACGAGGAGAGACAGAAATGCAAGACCACCGACGTTCTCTTTCTTTTTCTAATGAGCGGACGCGATTTTGGCTGGCTTGCCCCCTCTATGTATAATATCTCTATGGTTTCAACTCATCACACTTCACTCTGTTTATAACTGCTAAGTTCATATCATACCCACTTCCTACACTAGCGCTATTTCCGATCAATAATTCGCTGTAAACAGCTGGACACTTTTTCAACTAATTGCTCATAAGAGATGGTCCTCCTTACTTCTACCCTCCATAATTCAATGTCATTCAATGCCATTTCAGAAAACTTCTGTTTTGAAACCCTTTGTCACCATGCAGGGTAAGTAAGCTATATCGCACAGTTGTACGTAATGAAACGTCATTCCAACATGACGTTTCATTACGCAAAAAGTGCAAGCTGGTACTGTCGACTAAGCTGTTATTTACTTAGGCTCGAAGCTCTTTGCTGCTTGTCAAGCATATGTGGCCTTAAGGCTGGGCGCAGACGCTCGGTTTCCGGATCAGGAAATCCGATTCGCAATTCCGTGTGCCTAGTGCATACATCCGTTTTTTTGTATTAGGAATTTATACTGTCAGTTCGAATAGCGACGTTTCTGTGAAAGCATAAATGGACGACGACGATGAATTGTTTGGTATTGCAATTTTACTGGCGCTAGATATGAAGAGGAGAAAACGACGTTATTAGGTTTTTTTCCGTTCTTACGACCCAAACGCACGGAATGAATTCCGAAACAAACGTCGGGTTTTTTTTTCGTTCGGAAATAGTTAGGACGTGTGCGCCTTGTTAAACATTTTGTATGTAAATGAGGCATTCAGGTTTCAGAATCTGAATTCCTGATCCAGAAACCGAATCAGGAAACCGAGCGTTTGCGCCCAGCCTAAGTAGGGTTAAATCATTAGAAGGTTTCATTAGAAGACCTGGACTGTTCGAAATTAACCGGTAAACGACCTTGCACCAATGATGCGTAGAATAAGATAAACAGATTGAGTAACCTAGCCAGCGATAACTAAAAAGTAAAAAATAAATTAAAACCAAAAAAACTTCTTTAAAAAAAGCTTTTTTTAAACGCTCTAAAAAGAAGAAAATAACATTTTTCTTTTAAATTTTAACTATCAACTTATAACCAACCTCATTATACCCAATTTATATGATGATAAAAGCTTGTCGCGAGATTTACTTTTGTAAATAAACTAATACCTACAGATTAAATTATGTCAAATTTGCTAAATTTTAATTTAATTAAAATTTGATAGGAACTTACTTACCTAATTCACGCGATAATTGTGAATAACAAGGTTTTTAAGTATATAGTTAAAATTAAAAACAAAAAATTTTCTTCTTTTTAGAAATAAAAGCTTTTTTCAAAAAAGATTCTGCTTTTAATTTATTTGCTACTTTATATTTATTTGCAATTACCTACACAGAAACGTGAACAAAAAAAAATACTATTTATGAAAAGATATATTATATATAAGTAGACGTTTAATATTTCTTTCATTTTATTTTAAAAAATATATTATAGTGGAGTGGGGTAAGTCCGTTTCCATTTTCGTTCAATACGACTTTGCCATTTATTTTTTCAATTAACACTTTAAATATTTAATATTACGTTGGCATCATCAAATAGTACAACTAACACTCTATAGTTTGCAATGTCAGAAACACAAATTAATATGGGAAATTATAACTTTTATAAAAAATCAAAAAAATGTATTAGCTACTCCGGACTTGCCCCATGTAAGGGGTAAGTCCGTAATCAGCTTTTTAAAACTTATTAAAATCTATGTTTATACGTAATGAGGCAGAATTAAAATATTTCTTTTTCCATTTATAAAATGTTTTTAACTAAATTAAAATCGGTTATTTATTTTTAAAATTATGGATTTTTACAAAAAGGGCTGCTTGGGTGAGTTGAAAACTCAAGAAAATAGGTCTTCGGTTGGTTTTTCTGACATAATTTCGAACCATGTTGGATCTAAAAATAGTTATAAATATATAATTTGGCAAAGAATAAAAAAAAGTAAAATATTTCTGCATAAGGCAAATACTGCGAACTTACCCCGTGCACTAACATTTAAAGGGCAAAACAGGAGTAGTGACTTTCTTAAAACATTTCAAACAATTGAAAGATTTTTTTCATTTAACGTAAATTGTAAGACATTTTCTTAATACTTACCAAATATAATCGCTCTTGACACAAAATTTGTTGCAATATCACGGTATTTCCTTCGCCAACTCTAACTTTTAGGTGTAGTGCAACATGTATAAAAACTTATATTCGCTCCGTGCAAAGTCATGGTAGGGGAATTCGAAGTGGACACTAGCGCACGCAGCGGATAACTTTGGTAACAAAGGACGGTGTTTTTAATTTTGACGTTACAAAATACATGTGTGGTTATTAATTTTATGATAATAAAAAAAAATGGGTAGAAATAGCCATCGAAGTTGCTGTGTAGTAAATTGTAAAAACACGATTGCAAAAAGTGATTGTAAATTTTATAAATTTCCGACTGCCAAATGGAAAATTAATCAAAAAAAAATGTGGATCGCTGCAGTCAGGAAGCAAAAGTAAGTAGTATCCTTACCTTTTTTTTAGTACCATTAACGATATTGAAAATAGCTTGTATTCTAATAAGTTAAAGAAAAATAAAACATTTAAATTTATAATTTGTATTTAAAACTGAGAGAATAATCAAGGTGCATTTAATGCTTTATAATTATTTCCTGTAAAAGAATATTTTTTAATTTGATATTTCATTATAAAAAATTATTTGTTATATGTCTCAAATAATTAAATCTATTAGTAATATATTATTTTGATAATAGTTTCATATCCTGCTTTATCTGCTTGCTAATATTATAAAGTTTGATCTACTGTGGCTATAACTTAACCTCTCATTTACGACAGTAAACGCTGCAGTTTTAATACTGTATTTAAATTATTAATTATACCTACTTACTATTCTACGGGAATTTTTACATAATTAAATGCACAAGGTTGATGTTTACTTGTGACAAAAAATTATAACAAAATTTAATTGTGACTGCAAAGCTCTGTATATTTACGTACTATAAAAACTTAAAAACAGCGTACTTTAGTTCACAAACACCTTGGCGCTGCAATCACGCACAGAGCGAATACAAATGTCATAAAAACTCTTAAGTTACTTATTTGTTAGCGACATCTACTTCTATGACTGCGCAACATTTGTATACAAGTTTATACTTCGTAGGATGTATAGGTAATCCAGTGCATATTAGAATAAATTTAATGCGTTTAAGATCTTGCCCCGTTTACGATCTTACCCCACTCCACCTTACATGCATTAAAACTGTCTCTTGTATGGATTTCACGAAAAAACTACTAGAGCAGTGGTTCCTAAACTATGGGCCGCGACCCACCAGTGTGCCGCAATCAAATATTGAGAGGGCCCTACCTGCAGAACAAAAGTATATGCTCAAGTGAATTAAAAAAAAAGCTAGTAGACTTAAAAAAAAAAACTTTTTAAAATAAGACTTCAAAAATCATTGATTCCCAATTCATTAATACAAATGAAAAATGCTTTATATTTAATCAGTTTAATAGGAGTAGATTACCAGAAGGATATGTAGTAGCCAGTTTGGATGTTGTATCTTTGTTCAGCAATGTCTATTTGGAAATATGTATACGAGCCATAGAACGAAGCTGGTCATTAATCTTAAATCATTGTGAAATCTCTAAACAAACATTTTTTACATTACTCACAACAGTGTTCAATAATAACTATTTCGTTTTTAATAATAATTTCTATAAACAGACCTTTGGTACACCAATGGATAGCACAATTTCACCAATTCTGGCTGAATATGTTATGGATTATGTTTTAGATATCGTACTTCAAGTCTTGCCTTTTGAACTTTTTGTTCATTAAAATATATGTTGATGACATACTTGTCTGTCTACCTAAAAATGAATTAGATAACATCTTGTACTATTTTAACGATTTTAACGAACATATACAGTTTACTCTTGAAAAAGAGGATACACATAACTCCATACCGTTCGGCGTTCTTAGATACAATGATTATTCGTAATAACAACATTTTAATATTAGACTGGTACAGAAAACCAATGAGTTCTGGTAGATATCTAAACTATAATTCATATCAGAAGCACTCAATGAAGATTAACCTAGTTAAGACTATGAAAAACAGGGTACTGAACCTTTGTGACAACACTTTTCACACAAAAAATCTTAAACTACTTTACCAATTGTTAGTTGAAAATGGTTACCCTGAGGTTCTGCTCAAGAAATTATTATATAACACCCAAAACATAAATAATAATACTATCAACAATAGAGAGAACACATTACAAGTTAGTGATCAGCCAGATACTATTATCTATCGCTCTTTTCCATATATCAAGGAATTGACACCCAACTTGGATGAAATACTTAAACTGTAACCGCTTTTTTCTTATAAAGGTGTTAAAGGCTCGATTATAAAGGTTAACAAATGCGAATGGCACTCAGGGGGTAGGAGGAGAGCAAGCGTGGATTCGATCGAGCTAGATGAAAAATTTTGAAAAGGTTAAAAGGAATATATTTACTATAAAAATAAAAGATAAAAGAAGTAAAAAGCGACATAAGAGAAAATGAAAGAAATGATAAAAAAGGGAAACTTATGTTTTTTATCCTAAGAATGGGGAAATATAAGAAACCCAGATGGAATAAAAATTAAATATTTAAGTTGTATAAAATAGTAAATCAGTTGCTGTCAATAAAGTTAAAATAAGAAAGACATAAGAGATAAAAGATAAGATAAGATAAATTTGAATAACCCGGCAGATGTTCTCGCAAAAATTTAAAAAACACACTTATATTAATGTTACTAAAAAGAGAAATTATACTTACACTTTCCTTTCACTCATCCCAATGACTATAGTTATACAGATAAGATAAAGATGTTTTCCATAAATCAAAATTTATTACTCAGTTACGTCTCGTTCTTTTCATTGATAAAGATTGATCAGAATAACATACACCAGGTAGGAAAGAAAACATATGGTTAAACAATAAACAATATTTATTACACAAGGTGGTAATAACTGAATAGAATAATAAAAATAGAAAATATCAACTCATAAATATGATATCACATTATTAAACACATTGGTGTTTAATCACAAAATAACTATTACTACACATCAATAACAGCTAAGTAACATTTTTTTTTTTTTTGGTATTTTTGTGTACTCTGATAAGCGAAAAGTGAAAAACAAAGAATTAAAGTTTGATAAAACGTTATATTAAGAAATACTAATTCACCTTTTGCTTTGGTTTTAACTCGAGTTAAAAAAGAAAGAGTACCATACAACTGTTTAAGTTTAGCAATTATATATATAAGAGGTATAGAGAGAAACAAAATTATTTAATAAAATGCTTTTACAAAAAACTAAATCTATGTGCCGCGATCACTGATGATTTTATAAAGTGTGATGTAGGCATTATCGCTATTGAACGTGTTGATTGGAGACTAGCTCTCTTGCCTGGTAGCCTTTGTAGAAGACGGATGTTAATAAATGTTATGCAGTAAAATTTGAGTTTTTTCATGAAATAATAAGTTAAAGGATCTAAACGAGATAATATTATTATTAACGTTGAAAAGATGCAGTACTACGTGTTTGGTAAGGAAGAAAGAATATAAAAAGTAATTCTAAAAGATTGAAAAGTCGAGAAAGAAAGGCATCGTATTAAGAAGATTATATATCGCTGCAGAAAAGAGAAATTAACAAGCAGGGAAGAGAAATCCACAAGTTGAGAAGAAAGGTATTTAAATTAATTAATTACTTACCAGTTTATGAATACAGCAGATTTGTTCCAAGAATTGAAGGAAGATCCACATTTAAATGGTTTATAGCAGTTAATGGATATTAGAAGATTGGTACCATAGATTGAGCAACGTTAAAACGGTATTTTAGTATAATAATTGATACACTGTGTTTTATTTCATTTCTGTCATTGTATTAACTAAACACATTTTCATTTCAATTTTAAAATAATTTTGCAAATCACTGTACTTTTAAATATTCAGAATTTCTCATTCCTTTCAACTATTTCATAGAAACTTTTCACAATTTACTAATACTGATTTTAGAATCGAATTTTAAAGTTATGTTATAATTTCATAGTAAAAATCAATAATTTGTGCGTTCAGTTGGACCATAAGTGTTAAAATTCAATAATTAATTTTCTATAGTTTTGAATTCTACCCTGAGATAGGAGTATCGCGGGCTATATTAAAATAATATTCTAAATCATATATAAATTTCATTTACATTAAATAAAGGTTTCTCATAAAAAGTTTAAATTTCATAGCAAAAATTTAATTATAGCATATATATACTTATAATAAAATTCATAGCAAAGTTATATATGTTATAATATATATACAGTGTGACCCATTTCGATTGGAAACACCCCTGTAGAATTCTTATTTATAAACCGATTGGAATAATTTTTTTTCTTATTTTTAAGTTAAAAAAAGTTTTACTCGAAGACCTAATTTGACATTTTTAATTTCGTTTTCAAGGTCTACTATGTCACTTTTTTGTTGTTAAAAATGAAGAAATTTTATTATCAATTTTTTTTATTAAAAAATGATGACACCATTGGATTTAGAGTGCCTTTAAATAGCTCTGATTAAAATTTCATGAATAAATATTCATAAATAAAAAAGTTATGACAACCTAAAATTTGAAAACTCGTCAACCTAAGAGTTACAAAATAACACACTGTATCAACATTTAGCCACACAAATTGTGATTCTTTTTATTAATTTAAACAATATACCAAAGCGACTTTCGTAGTTCCATTTTTGGAGTAAAGATGAGGCCACTTGCGAATGGTTTCTACTTTCGCAAGTATAATTTTCTAATCTAACCAAACACCAATCCAGTTTAAAACTGGATTTATTATTGACAGCACGGCACTAGATACGTTTGTATCATCTCTTACATCTTTATAAATATATTTAAAAAAGGAAAAAAATTAAGGAAAACAAACAAGTATGTGAAAAATCGAAAGGTGAGAATGGGTTAATCTAGAAGATAATGTTATAATTATAATTGATTAAAAAACTGGCAAAATAAAGTAAAATAAAGAATAATAAAAAAAACAAAAAAAAACAAGAAAATATCGCAAAAACTGAATATAACATTAACTATGGAAAATCGAAAAGAAAAACTGGAAACAAACGAGAAAATATTATAAAATCGACATAAACAAAAAAAATACAGATATTTTAGTATATTTTAAATAATTTTTGTAACAGTAAATGTTTCAATTGATTCAACTATCTATTATAATATTCACTTTTCGTGTATTGAAGCTGTTCAAAATAAATTTTTGAGGTTTTGTGGATACAAATTGGGTTTAAGATACGGAGAATATAAGTATAAGGATATACAGAGGTCATTGAATCTAGAGTCGTTAGAATTTTGTAGGTCCACTGTCGATCTTACTGTCTTATTTAAATTAATTTCAGGTTTAATTTCTTGTGGTAGGTTACTTCAAAATATTCAGTTCGGAATACCTCAAAGGTTTACAAGGAACAAAGATTTTTTTGTCGTTCCATTTCAGTCGACAAATTATGCTTCTTTTTGTCCTTTGCCTAGAATGGTAAGACAGATTTAGATGTAACGTGTGAATCTTGTTGGTGTATTTGTATGATCAATCCTCTTCCATTATTTCACTGGAAGAATCAGAGTCACTATCAAATCCAAAATCGGAATCGTCAGAATCTGATTACTCCAATGAAATCATTAAAGGAGGAATATTTTCATGTGAGCAGTTTCCCATGTAAGTAGTCCAATTTGCCAAAATAAGTTCGTCTGTATGTCTACAAAAATTTTGCCACATGTCTGGTATATTTTTCACTAGCTGAATTACTTTTTAGGACAGAATCGTGCACCCACTGACGCACTGGTCTACCATTTTGATAGATCCATGTTTCATCTAGGTACACGAATCTAACTATCTCTGTAAGACTTTTTAGGTGTATATATTTCCGAATGAGGGCGATCTTACTAATTTTAACGTGTCGTTGTTCACATAAAATATGTGTCCATTTACTTTTTTAAATTTGTATCCCATTAATTTTATAAGTTTGTAAGTGGCGGTATTGTATAATTAAGGGTGAACCATACCTTTATTTTCATACATACGGATATTATTTGGCTGTGTATATTCTCTTACGTTTGTTTATATACCTGGAACAGATCATAAATCCTGAGAATTAAAGCACAATAATCATATATGCGATTGTTTTTACAGACAGAGGTCAAAAATTTTTCTATGTTCCTTTCTATTCGTTCTATGTGAAACGGAGCAGGTACCATAATCCGCAAACTAATTAATTATACTATTGTAATTATCTAACCATCTGCCAGTTATTTACACAAAGTGCTAATAAGGTAGCAATGTAGGCTCTTTCTGAGAATGACTAAACAACGGTAATAAAATGTCTTGTTTATTTACTTAGAAATACTACTTAGGTCTAATTATTTAGGTACTTATCAGGTCCTGGTAGGTAGACTTTATACCTACAAGCAAACTATTCATTCAAATAATATTTATCATAATGTAGCTATACAGCTTTTCAGCAAAACTATAACATTACATTAAATAATATTGAAAAAAAAGTCTGTTGTATAAGTTTGCGAACACTCATTAACCTGTATCTTTCTTATTTGTATAATAGTTTCTCTAATACATACTTCAAAAAAAATTATTAAATTTCAATAATTTAGTTTACTCATTTCACTTATAATTATTTCTGTTGTCATTTCAACTTCTATATATCTAAATTTTTGTCCTAACTTAAATGTATCAGATCGGTTTTTAAAACGTATGTAACGTTCCGAATTTTAAATGGTTGTGTTTGTTTACGTTTTAGTATTTTTAACTTTATTAAATTAACACCTTCCTAAACAGAAGAAATTTAAGTGCCTTGCATCTAACTTATATTTTTAATTATTTGCGCCATACAGTCCTAGCGCCAGAACGTACCTGCGCCAGATAGGCCTTTGCGCCCGAAGCGGTCTGCGCTCCAACGGGCGCGCCAGAACGTCCTAGACCGAAATAAATAATATAAGTAAAATTCAAAACATAGCACATATACATATATTAACTAGAAACGTTTAATACAACTTTTACATTAATCAAGCAATAGTAATATTTAGTATTTATTTGTAATAAAACCTAAATATAAAAGTATATTTTTCGTTCTAGATCAATAAAATAATATAATTATTGACTATAAACAGGATATGTTCTGTGCAAAGTAATGTGGTATTTTGAATATCAGTTAAAATTCATGTGAATTCAAATATACCATTCTTGGATATTAATACTACTTGCAGCGAAAACTGACGTAACTACTTTAGTATTCAATTTAATATTAAATATATTAACTTATTTTCTGCAAGTTTCAAATTTGGTTTGCAGGTTTAATTACTTAAGATATTTGTATTGAATACACATATTTTTATTGAAGACGTCACAACATCGTACTTACAATTAACAAGACCACAGAACAAAAAAATATTCTGTGATCAGACGTGTATTATACTGGGCGAATTTCATGTTACTAACAGGGACTACTGAGATAGAAATAAAAAGTAAACGGAATATAGGTTAAAGATCTTAGCCAGGGTGAATCTCAGCCAATTGATTTAAATAAGCACTTTCGCAGCTGTTGCTTTGTTTTTTAAAGCTACCATCTAACGATGTTCTTGTGTATTTCTATACTGATTTTTTTTCGGCCTTGTTTATTGAATCTTTAAAAAATTTACCTTTGACAATGTGCTGTCAATATTTCGACTGTAGGAGAGGGTGTTTTTAGTTTAGGTACCAATTCAACAAACTGAAGTACCAATCCAAGAAATCCAATGCATACTGAGATAGGAATACGAAGTGAACAGATAATATGATTATTACGCCACCTTTTATGACTAGTTTAGAAGTTTTAAATTTGGTTTGCAGGTTAAATTACTTAAGATATTTGTAATAAATACACATATTTTTATTGAAGACGTGACAACATCGTACTTACAATTAACAATACCACAAAACAGTAAACGATTCTGTGATTGGACTTGTATTATACTGGGCGAATTTCATGTTACTAACAGAGCCTACTGAGATAGGAATAAAAAGTGTACGGAGTATTATAGATGGCTTTACAGAGCCACTGTGACTGATAATTTTAAATAGAACGTTATGACATCTCCTTTGACAGGTATTGAAAATACCTACTTAATTATACTAATTTTATTTGGGTTTAAGCTGATTTAAAAAAATAAATTTAATAAACACTAAGATTCTAGCGTCCACCTCTGGTTATTTGTTACAAGAGTTGACACTTTTCAATTCTCTAGTTGTTTTTACTTTCCTAAATTTTTGCAAACGTGTTTATATCTTAAAATTTAGTTTAATTATTGTTTAACGAGACGTTGAAGTGTTTAGATATGCAGAATAATACGTACTGTAAGCGACAAAGTACCCACTAGCTATCTTAATAATTGATAGAAACATGCAGCTCAGCGGAACGTCTTTTTAATGAGAGGTACCCCGATCAACCCATATCGAGGACTTATTTAAGAGAGCTTCTTCAAAAGTGAGAAGAAACAGTGTCCAAGATTCCAAATCACATACAAACATTGTTTAGTAACGAAAGTACTTTCTTCCTCAATGGAAATATAAACACACAAAAAGCGAGGTACTGAAATGACACAAATTTTCACATTTTTCGTAAAAAACATACTCAATTTCCAATTTGGTAAACCAGATAGTTGGGCATGTTTCTTAATGGTAAGTTAACAGGTGATGTGTATCTAGAGATGTTGCAAAACGCAATTGAGGCGTTAATTCTTAAATTTCTGAAAGAAAATCCAGTTGAACTTGGAAATAACGTTTCAACAAGATAGTGCTCCTATTATGGTGCAGTAAGGCGTGGCCTAGATTATAAATATCGTGGTAGATAGATTTGACGACGAGGTTCGATAGAATGACCAGCTCGATCACCGGATCTCACTACATTTGTTCATCAAAATCAGCTGAAACCTAAACAAAATTAGTATGATTTTATAGTTGTTTTCAATACCTGTCAAACGGGATATCACTTGCCATAACGTACCATTTAAAATTATCGGTCACAGTGGCTCTGTAACGTCACCTGTATTGACTAGTTTAGAAGCCTACGGCCGTTTATTTCCTCCCTTTCTCCCTTATCAAGTATTAGAAATATTTTATTAATCCTCAATCATCAGTGAGATTAATTAAATTAAATATTTTTTTAGTTGCTTGCATACAAATTTTCATTCTGTTTATCGAACATTATCAAAAACAGAAGACAAGGATATGAAGTAAGTAAAGAACTATTATTGTAAATGTACAATAAATTAATTTTGCCGTTTTTTATAGGAAGTTAACTAAACTATGTGTAAATACTTAGACACTTTGCTGATATTATAATTACGAATAAATGGTAGATAGTGTAAAGAAACAAATTTCGAGTTAATGTAGATGTCACAGTGTATTAAAAACATATTTTTCTACTACTAAACATAAACAATACATGCCAAATTTAGTATTTTAATATATATATATATATATATATATATATATATATATATATATATATATATATATATATATATATAAATACTAAATTTCTTTTTTGTACCTACGTGTGTACCTATATCATTGAACTCCTAAACGGCCGGACCAATTTTGATGAAATTTTTTGTGTGTGTTTAAATGGATTCAAGAATAATTTAGATTTACTCTACTATAAAATAATTGGTAAATTAATTTTCACTTATTTTTATTTTCCCGCGGTGCAATGAAATACCTCCTAATAAGTGACCTTTATTGTTGAGTTCTACGAATTCCTAATAGACCTAGTCCTGTTTCAATCTTGTAGCCTCCTTTAAAGCTGTTCCTGTAATATTGAGCTCCAACTTTCGTACCATTTTTTTTGGGTGGTCTGACTACTGGTTTTTGCGACTTTGCCTATCTCTCTTCTGGTATCCTTTCTACATGGTCTCTCCAATACCGCTTGCGTGTTCTAATCTATCTCCTTATTCGATCCCTGGTTTACACCCTTAAGGTCCTTAATATTTTCATTTCGTTGGTCCTCATTATTCCTTTCATTTTTGATGTTTCGGCCCTGGTTTCTGTGGCGTACGTTAGTATAGGTCTTACACATGTTATGTGTATTCTCATTTTGCTCTTTGCAGCCATCGTTTTGTATAATATCTCTCAGGTATCCGCTTACTCTTTTTGCTTTTAGGGCTTGTGTTTCTGTTTCCTTAATAAGATTTCTCTCACTTGATACCTCACTTGCTGAATTATTTTGTTGTCGACTGCCAGTTTACACCTCATGTGTATAGCAGACGTTGTAGGTCGTCTACATACTCTGCTATGAGTATGGGATTCGTTTTTATTCTGGTTCTACTTTTGCTATTCAGTTTCTCTATGATTGAATCTTTTCTGTTTTCATTTATTTTTGCTTTTTTCTTTAGTTTTTTTTTAATTTTGTTTTTAATACCTTGATATAGGGTTTTTCAGTTATTTGCACTACTTGCACCTGCAAGCTTTACCTTTAGGCAAGTTATGGTCGCCGACATCATAAGAAGCGGACATCTTTGGTTTTCGCTGATTCTTTCAATCAGCCTTCTCATTCTTATATTTTGTTTGATTATCATTTTTAAGTTAATATAATTTTATTTCAGTCTGATTGTATACCTGAATCAATAAACAAATATTTTTTTACCTTATTTACATAAAGCTTCCGAATCCTGAATCCTATCACCACCTTGAGGAGCTGGTCACAGAACTCAAATCTCTTATAAAGGGAACTGCCCTGTGGCAACAGTGACTCAAGGAATTTAGGACAACTGGATTCAAGCCTTCCTGAGAATCAGCGGGATGCTGATTTTCAGCTGAACAAACTAGAGTCCTGCAAGCACGGGTGCATGTAAGGACTCTTGGTGCCGAACCTGGTCACAATATTCCCATAGGAAGCAGTGCTTAAAACATGGGGCTCCATAGGTGAGACCATGCCAGGATACTTAGATTAGATTAGATTAGATTACATAAAGCTAATTTTGTTTTTTTTTAATAAGTTCGAAACAAATAAGTCAGTAGTATTTTCGGAAAAATTCATTGTGGACAATTCTCGGGTTTTAACCCTTAACGTAAACCCTAGATCCAGTGAAAGCTTGTGTTGGGACGTTTTATCGAGGAAGGCACTAGGAGAGCATAGATGTAGTAAGAAAACAATTTTTGTTGATGTACCGAATCCTTAAATGAAAGCGATAACGAAGAAACGTTAGATTAAGATTTTTTTCTTACCGAATCCATTTGTGACAACGGTAATACCAAAACTTCAGAATTAAGAAATCGTTTAAATACTTTGAATTTATGTGAAGCAATGGCCTTACAAATTTTAGATATAAAACCTGTTTCAGTCATCCCCAATTTTGATGGTAGTATTAATAAACTACATCTATTTATAAATTTGATCAAATTAATTTTAAATCATTATTTTGACATAACTAACCCTGATAATTTTTAAAATGTTTAGCTGTTGAATGGCATTTTAAATAAATTAAAAGCCTAGAAAGTTTTTTGCTATATAGGGTGCCAAAACTTGGCCCCCAATCAAAAACAGAACACAGAGATTAAAATTGCCTAGTTAAATATACGCCACAAAAATAAATAAACCCCATATACTCGTATGTTCCAAGAAACAATCCTAAGTTTGTTAAACACAATTTATACCTAACTATATAGATCTCAAACTACATAAATCAAGAACGCCTTTCAAAAAGGGGTTTCTTTAAAAATAGGCTCTAAGGTTATTCGTAGCAGAAAAGAAAGTGTCATTAGGTCACACTATTAGGGCTATGTACCCTACTTTAAAACAAGCTATACAATTTGTTTAGGTGAAGGTTAATATAAAATTTTTTCAAAAATATTCTCTGCACACGCTTAACCCTAAATTTTATATTTCTCGCTGTGTGGGAAGTCCGCGGAATAGAAGGTAGTTCCATGTTGTCCGGTGGGTTAAGTTTCGAGTTCGAAAAGAACATTTTGCCTTTCCTGTGTAGGACGCAACCATTGAGCCGTCATTTGCTGTAAGTAAAGGGAACAAGATATTTGTACAATTATTACTGATATGTGATATGTTTGGCGAGAGTCCAAAAGGAACGGCTTCCATTAGGTTTTGACATTACCTTCTCTTTCATTCGAGCGTCAAAAAGACTTTTGGAATTGAAAATAGTGGTGTTGTATCTGTTTCTAGCGTTTATCTCATCCTGTTTGGTTTCTTCTGATGGATTTTGTAGAAACATTTTGTAGGACCTGATCTTAGCTTTCCGAGCTACATCGCAATCTTCATTAAACCATTGCTTCTGTTTGGCTTTCAAGCTTTTGGTAAAGTGAGGAATGTAAGCTTCCATTGCACACTGAATGATTTCAGTTATACTGTTGCAAACTGTCGATGGATCTTTATTGATAAAGCAGACTGAGGTCCAGGGAAAAGTTGCAAAGTAAATTCGGAGGCAATCCCAATCTGCGTTTTTTAAGTTCCAAAAAGTTCTCTTGGGTGGTACTTCGAATGGGTGAGGTTCGATTAGACATTTGACTTCTACTACAGCGTGATCAGAATTACCTAGGGGAGACAAAACTTTTACATTATATTGCTCAGGGTGAGTTGTCAGAAATAGATCCAGAGTATTAGAACTGTAATTGGCAGCTCTGGGAAAGTAAGTGGGCTTGTCGATTAGTTGGGACAGCCCATGACTGATTGCAAACTCTTCAGTGCTGTGTCCGTTTTGTTGGACTTAAGGCACTTTTCGTGGTGAACATTAAAGTCCCCAAGCACAATTATCTCAGCAAAAGGGTACTCACTATTAAGGTAGTCGATCTTTTGTGATTAATAGTCAAATAGTTCGTCGCAATTACCTTCTGATGGCCGATAAATACAACATATAAATTTGCTAAAGACTTTTAGTGTCAATTTTAGCCAAAGGATGTTGTCTTTGTTGTTTTCTAGTGCAGGTAATCTAGAACAGGAAACTATGCTTCTTACGTAAACACATACTCCATTGTGCCGTTTGAAGTTGTGGTAAAGTTCATAACCTGGAAATTTAAGATGCTTTAGGCTATTTTTCCCAGAAACCTGTATTTCGGTAAGAACAAGAACGTGAGGTTTTACAGACTGTAAATAGTGATGTTCGTAAATGTTAATATGCACTCTGTTTTGTGTATTGGCTTCTGGGTAAATTTGTCTAAACAAGTGGTTGGTCTACTAGTAGACTGATGGATGGCTATGTTATTTCCATCATGACTTTCCCGAGATTTTTCCTATCCGGAAATCCGAATGGGGGACTATTTTACTTCCGGAACATTTAACCCATTATGGTATTTTCTAGAATAGAAAAGGGTTTAAGAAAAAGAAGGAGATTGGAGGAAGACGGAAAGGTGAGAACTTAATCTTTTGGTTATAAATATCATCTTCATTAATTTTGGTAGTACGATTTACGGAAATAGGCATCAGAGGTAAAGCAAAGTTAATTACGGTTGCCAGTAGTTTAAGCGTTTACATTAAAATAATCTTCTCATAAATAGATTGCCTTAGATGTGTTTTTAATATTGAACACATAAAATCATTTTGGCTGAGTGAAAAATTTAAAGGATATCTATGAAACTTCTTATTATGAAAATTTGTATAATACACAAAATAGATACTTACTCTTACAATCAACAACATAGCATTTATTTACAAAATAACATGGTAGTGACATGTTTAAAACTATTTGCATTACTTTTACACACTTTTTATGCCAAAAATTTCTTAAGTTTATCTTAAGCCAATACTACTAATATCTGCACTGTCACTATGTCGACAGAATTGCTGTTTCACTAGTTTAATTTCCATGTTCACTACAACAGCAGCAACGCTGCGGTCTAGTATGCGCACAAAGGTGTTGCGCCTTTGTGCAATATTACAAAAAGTTTTCTAAATTTGTCTATGGTGCAAGTATCTAAATGTGTCATAGATTTAAATTTTTTAAACCGAAATAATTTATTTTTCCGAAACATATAAATGGATGGGAAGGGCAGAAAAAAGAAAATTTAGCATATACGTTCAATGAACAATTAGCATTAAAAATCCTCTGCATCAATCCACTGACCTAGGTTTTATCTGTTTCGAATTCTGCATTTTCAAAATTAATCTGTCATAATTTAAGTAAACAAGTTAACAATAAACACCTTACACATCACGATTTAAAATTAGTAAAGTTTTATCTTTGACAACTTAATAAAAAAACTCTTTTCTTACAATTCAGAATAGGACATTTATAATTTTTTAGAGGTTATATATCTAAGATTAAAATATATTAAAAACTTACTAAACTGGGATAGAGTAATAAGTAATTATCTGGAAGAAATGTATTTTCTTTCTTGGGATGTTCAGGAAAAAATTTATACAAAACATTTCCTGTAATATTCTCAATTTGTATACCAAATACTTCACTCTCTTTCCGTAATTTTTCTGCAGTTTCGTTCAAGTTGTTGTTCTTTAAAAACTGAAAATAAATTTATAAAATATTAAAACATTATATGTGTACCTGTATCTTACCAAATATATCACTTCAATTACGTTCCCAAAGTCACGTTTCCTAAAAAATAAAATTGTTATTTGTAGTAAAATATTTTCATTGAGCGTTAGAAACAGAAAAGGAATTCAATTTATATGGATAACAAATCCCTTGGCTTACAACACCGCTTAAGTCGAAAATTGGGATTTTTCATATTTTAATGCCTTTGAATAGGGCTGCTCATTGCGCATCTATCCATTGGTCCCATGATATTCGGTACTTGGTTTTCCATTGTAAATATATTGTTATATGAGTTTTATCGCTAAACGTTTTAGTGCGCAAGAAGCTTTAATCGAATACTAAGAGGTAAGCTATATAATAAAGTAATGTTTATTGATTTACACGTAAAGGAAATGATAATAGGATAATGATGTTATTGTCTTCATTTACTTAAGCGGTGTTTACTAACTTTTTTTTTACTAAGGCGTTGTTTCAAAGTATTTTTATTTCTTTTAGGAAGCTCAATAATTGAAAAAAATACACTATGGATAAAGAAGAAATTGATTTCTAGATTGATCTAAGATCAGGTGATGAATTGTTATGTGAACAAATAATGGAAGCAGGACTGATGTCAAAACATGAACGGCGTAAAAAAAGTATATTTAGTATCAAGAACGGTAAGGACATTTTACCGATCGAAGACAATTGTTTGGAGAGGAGCGGAGCGACGACTCCAATTTTTGTCTGAGATCGGTAGTCCTTAACGTTCATGATGCTTATAACGTTTTTTGCACGATAGAATTATTTTTTCGTATTAGACATTAGACAGAGCACTTTTGACATTTTAATAACGTTAAAATGTTAAAAGTGCTCTGTATACATCACATATGCAATTATTTACTTACCGTTCTAGAACGGTAAGTAAATTACTACCCGTTCTGTTTCAGTAAACACAACATACTGATCAGGCAACAAACGCGGTAACTTTTGGCATTAAAGATTGGTTTGTTATATTGGCTGACAAAAACAGACTATGCCATGCCTCCCGATGTGTATATTTCAACCAGTACCTAATCGCAGAAATCCAGAGAAAATTGAAGACCACAAATATGTTGAAAAGTTTTTAGCAGGTCTTCCAAAGATGCCGTCGCATTACTGTCGTGCGACAGTACGAGTATATTTTGAACATATAAAGAGAATTGTGAGTTAGAGGGTAGAGATTACATTGGCCGTAAATTATTTGACATTTTTTTGAAACTTAATCTGAGCCTATTTCACCCAAAGAAAGATCAGTGTGACGTTTATTGTAGTCATAAAACTAGAAACATTACGGACGAAGAATCCGTTTAACATGTGTTAAAGAAAGATCGAGCCAGGAAAAAAAGGTATTGCACAGTCTAGAACTTGTCACGTATTCACACAGGATGTTGAATCCGTAAAATTCGCCCTGTATCTTCAAGCCAGTGCTATTTATTATAAAACTAAATTATGTGTCCATACATTTACGTTATATAATTTAGCATCTCAGGAAGTAATCTGTAATTAGTTCGATAAGTCAAATAACACGCTTGAAGCTTCTGTCTTTGCTTCATGCTTAGTAAACCATTTAGAGAAGGTCAGTGATTGTTTAGTGCAATGGTCATTACACCAAATTAAAATAAAATAAAAATGAAAATATAACAACTTGTATTACTGCAGCAAAAAGAAATACATCTGACTTTTTTGAAATATCAAAAATAATAATCAATCAAACAATTTGTTTCGCCTTTTTTATATCAACGACGATCCACTGTCTTGGCAACGGTGATCTTCCATATTTTCTATACTGGTTGAGATTATTTTGCTATCCATACGAATAATCTCATAAAGCTCTTCAAA
Source organism: Altica lythri (assembly GCA_964028335.1). Taxonomy (NCBI): domain Eukaryota; kingdom Metazoa; phylum Arthropoda; class Insecta; order Coleoptera; family Chrysomelidae; genus Altica; species Altica lythri. The sequence continues at coordinate 22,674,821 of OZ034803.1, read as the reverse complement.
AAGAAAATGAATCTTAATCAGTGATTATTAAATCACTGAAAAAGAAAAGAAGAGACCAAATGATCGCCAACGATTGCATATAACTAAAAATCTTTAAATAAAGAAACTTTGTGTGCTCGAAAGAGGCACGAGCACCACAGATTGTTGCCTGTTATTTTATATTCCGATGATTGTTGTGCTCAAAATCGCAATGTTACCTTAAGCAATGCTTTGTTGCGTTTAGCGATTGAAAAACATATTATGAGTACCTGAAAAATAGGTCATACCCCAATGGAATGTGATTCCGTACACAGTGCAATTGAGTGTAAATTAAAAGGTAAACAAATTTACCTTCCACAGCAATACATGGTTCTAACTAAAACGGCAATGCCGTACAAAGCTCATTTCTCCAAACAACACCGCCTTAATCTAGTAAAATATCAGTCAACACAGCTCAGGTCATAAAATACGAATTAAAATTAAATCGTCAAAATAAGTATAAAAAAATTATTTGCTAACATAACTACAGAAAAATAGAAAAATTCAACCGATTTTTAAAAACAGACAATTTTGTTCGTCTCCGGTAAAGTTAGTAAAAACGACTTATGCGGTGTTGTTAGCTAAGGACGATATATAAAGAGTCTTTCTTTGCTTCTTTTATTGATTCTGTTACTGTATATTTTTTTATTAGTAAACTTTTTATTTTTACTGCAACTATTTTATTATTTAACTTAATTAATTACATTTTAAAATTCATAACAATTTTTAATTTTAAATAACAACCATCAAGTTAAACCAAAAACTGGTCAGTGATGTCAGAGTCGTCTCCTGATTTTTTTATAGTATGATATTTTATTTAAATATTATACACATAACCATATAGACCTTGGCACACTTAAAAAAATTATGATTACCTCCCTTATGAGACTTCAATTATTCAATTATTCATGTCGAGTCGGACAACTTTTCTATTACGAAAAATTTTCGGGAGGGGGGCGTTTTCTGGGGAATTCAGTGAAAAGTCGTCTATTTGATGTATTTAACAAATTTATGACCTCCATGAATATTTTCTGAAAATCGGAAGTTTTTTTTATGCAAAAAACAAAAATCATTTTGTCGGACAATTAAAGGGGGTATTTTTGCACGTCCGACACCCCAAACATGGCATAGTTATGAAGTCATAAAATTTACAACGTCACGACTGATTTTTGCAGGATTGTTTGATAAAAATATTTACAATTAACTGGTAATATTGGCCGACAAATTTTAAAGGGCACTCCAGCTGTCGGACGCTCCAAAGTTGACGATTTCATGCGACCTCTATATTTATTACCTCTTGTCGGACAAACAAATGAACATGTTGTGTAAGATATTTCTTGATAAAAAATATTATTGTCCGACAAAAACTAATGGGTAAAAGTAGTTGTCCGACAAAAACAAGAAATGTTTTATTAATTTTTTGCAATTTTATAATTGTCTTTGTAGCATTATTAAATATTAAAATTCCAAGAAATTTTCAATAAATTATTATAATTATTTTAATTATTATTATTGTTAGTATTATCATCATCACTTATTAAATTCAAAATACATTATAATAAAAAATAAGAATTAATCTTCTTCGGATTCTTCAGATTCTTTTCCTGACTCCGAGTATTCCTCATTATCCTCTGAATCATCATTAGTAGAATCTACAAAACGATATTTTAAAGCAAGTTCACAACATTCTTGCTCAAAAATAATTTCACGAATCTCCTCATTCTCTATGAATTGTAATTCTGCAACTGCTGATATAATGTATACTTTATTAGAAATAAACTAAAATTTTATTTAATTTTTAAGATGATTTTTTATAAATACTTTTAAGGTATTAGTTGTAAAACAATTTTTACATTTAACTTTTTCGAGTTCATATAGTTCAGTTAGAAATTCAACATAGCATTTTTCTAAATAATGAAGAGAAAAAATTCTTGAATTATTAATAACTTCATTTGCAATATAATTAAGTAATCGCTGACGTGCTATTCGCTTAAAATCTCGTTTACTAGCCCATTCATTTTTAGCTGGTTTATTGACATGAGATTTGTATTTTGAAAAATACTGAAGAGAGCATCTTTGATGATATACTTATTCGTTACGGGTTTTATTGTTCAAATTTGTAGCAACTTTTTGCAACATTTCTAAATCACTTAATGCAGTCTCATAACCTCTTATTTTTTTAAAATATTTTTTTATCCTGAATTAACCGGCAGTACATTTTTTAACCGGCAGTACGTTTTTTTTTCCTTTTCATTTAATAGTTATTTTCTGAAAAAAAAGCATAATTTATCATCTGAATTATCAACACAAATATCATCTGTTTTGTTGCTTTTCTCCTCATTTTCAACATATTCATTCTCATCATGGCTTGCTTTTTTTAACAAATTTTCAGGACTGAAATAATTAAAAAATATTGAGGGTTAAATAATCAAAAATATAATACCACCCTAAGTTCAGGAGGTTCTGGTTTCGCAAAACATCGACCACATTATAAACCACCTCCTGCTGGGTAGTAAAATACTAACATATATTTATTTATTTATTTATTCACGGATCCTCCATTTACATATAAAAAAAAATACAATAGTAAATAATTAACAATTGCTGTCAATAATGAACAATAAAAACATATAAAAATAACAGACACAACATACTCTAAAATTAAATATTTAAAATATAAAAAAAATATGTATAAGGACATCAAAAAAAAGTGGCTGTGGGGACTGGTTTATGTAACATTAACGATACTGTTGGTTATTTGTTGTTTAAAAGCATCTAGTGATATTGTAAAAAGATCAATTCTAGGGCTGATATTGTTTAAGAGACGTAGCGTTCTCGGGATAGGACTGTGGTTAGCATAATTAGTATTATGAAATGTCACATTAAAAAGCTCCCTATTTCTAGTATTATATACGTTAATGTTAAAATATATCAATGCAAGTAATTCCGGACAATCAATGACATTGTGTAATATTTTATAGATAACAGTACAATCAGTTACTTGGCGCCGTACAATTAATTTTTGCATCTTTAGAATAGACAAAGTATTTACGTAGTTAAAATCCCTGTATGTGCCCATTTTAAATGCAATATATCTAGCAAATTTGACCTGAACACTTTCGATCTCAGAAATGTCAGAGTTAAAAAATGGAGACCACACTACAGAAGCATAATCCAACTTAGATAGCATCAAAGAGCAGTACAATATTTTCACTGTTTGATGTGAAAAATTCCTGCTATTCCTCATAATGAGACCAAGTGTACTATTAGCAGAAGCACGCGTTTCCTGTATATGTCTTTTGAATGTAAGCTGTTGGTCGAATACTACACTTAAGTCCTTTATTTCACTTACCCTCTTCAGCAATGTATTATTAATGCTGTATGTGTACTCCATCAACACCCTACCTCTAGAAAAAGATATAACATAACACTTATCAGTATTTAATTCTAACAAGTTTTTATTTGACCATTTGTAGAGAGCATTAAGATTAACTTGTAATACATTACTACTGGTAGTATTATTCACAATATGAAATAGTTTCAAGTCATCAGCAAAAAATAAGAATTTTACATCCTTCATGACATGTTTTAAATCGTTTACAAACAAACTGAATAATAATGGAGCACAATGTGACCCTTGTGGTACACCAGATGTAACTTCAATGTCACTTGAAATATAATTATTGATTCTGACTCTCTGCTGACGCCCAGTAAGGAAACTGTACACCCAAGATATAATATTTGAGCCTAAACCTATAGCTCTTAATTTACTTATTAACAATTCATGATTGACTCTATCAAATGCCTTTCTAAAATCTGTATAAACTGAATCAACTTGTTGACCATTTTCAAATGCGTTAACTATGAAATTCTGATATATCATTAGATTAGTTACAGTTGATTTCCCTACCTGAAATCCATATAGGTACTACCAATATTAAGTCTATTCGAATTAATTGTTGCAGATGAAAATAATGAGCAAGTTGTGTCGTTCCCTGATGTAAATTGTTTTGTATCACTAATTTCAATAAATAATATTTATATTAAATTGTTAATATTCAATATTTTTTCAATAACAAATTTTTCTAACCATGACCTGGATGAAGCGGGAGAATCTCTAGCTGAGGAGTTTGGATGTTCTCAATATAATACGTAATAATAGTTGTAGTACAAATTATAAAATGAAATATTAAAAATGTTTCATTTTTAATCAAACAAACTTTAGTGTTTAACAAACCAGTGCTTTACTTGAAAAATAAATAACGATGGCTGTAGTTTATGACATTTGTGTTGGCACACGCATACTGAGTTAAAAGAATTTCACGTAACATGTAGAGAAGCAGTAGTTGCAGCTTCATTATATTTTACAATTTTTAAGCCGAAATATTAACAAAAAAATGTATCCAACGATGGGGATAGATATTATAATTTGTAAATACTATATTCATAAAAAAAATATTTATTATTATTTAAGGAAATTATTTAAAAATTTCGACAAAAATTCTAATTTTTTTTGATTTATTTTTTAAAACATTAAAAATAAATTGTATTTTCTCTCTTTTTTCGGAAAATCCCCAATATTCTTGTCGGCCAGATGGTTCAATATGTTATTAATATCACTAGAAAAAGTAACAAATCAAAATTTTGCTGGAGGTAATAAATATAGAGGTCGCATGAAATCGTCGACTTTGGAGAGTCCGACAGCTGGAGTGCCCTTTAGAATTTGTCGGCCAATATTACCAGTTAATTGTAAATATTTTTATCAAACAATCCTGCAAAAATCAGTCGTGAGGTTGTAAATTTTATGACTTCATAACAATGCCATGTTTGGGGTGTCGGACGTGCAAAAATACCACCTTTAATTGTCCGACAAAATGATTTTTGTTTTTTGCATAAAAAAAAACTCTCGATTGTCAGAAAATATTCATGGAGGTCATAAATTTGTTGAATACATCAAATAGACGACTTATCACTGAATTTCCCAGAAAACGCCCCCCTCCCGAAAATTTTTCGTAATAGAAAAGTTGGCCGACTCGACATGAATAATTGAATAAACGAAGTCTCATAAGGAAGGTAATAATGACTTTTTTTAAGTGTGGGCCGAGGGACTAATATACCAGTTGAGTCCGTGGTTCTTTACCCGTGCGTCATCATTTAAAGCATACGATGTAAGTCGGAAATTGCAACTTAATAACATGCGGTAGCTGTTTTGTCTTCAGTTTCATGCGTGGAAGACAATGACGCTAGATTAAAAGTATGTGTTTTATCTCGCCAGGTATTAGTGACGCACGGGTAAAGAACCACGGACCCAACTGTAGATGTATATAATTTATATATATTTATGAAATTGGTACCTAGTATAACAGCTATAATAGTATTTTCACATTACCTACATGGGTTCTACATCATCGTCAAAGCAAACTATGAAGAATTGGCAGTAATAGCATTAACACAATGCAAAGACACAAAAAACTTAGGCGAAAGAATACCATAGAAGATATTTTCTATTAAAGTATAAAAAGTTACAGCTCTATCCAAAACATATTTCGTTTTCCACAAAACTCGTTGCACCAGTTATCCTTAGACCACCACTAAATCTTTACTCAAAAATAAAGAGTCACAATTACAAATTAGAAACGAAACTCTTTGATTACGAAATTGGCTTAAATTATAAACTTATCAATGTACTCAAATATTCCCTACTTTATTTTAAAACGGTAGATATCAATCTTTATGTTGAACTATTGTTTAGGAACATTAAATCATATACCTACAAAGAAACCTAGAGACCCGACTTTATTCTTGAACAAAAAAGTAATGCATTAATTAAATCGTTATATGATAATAAAATGATAGATGTAAATACAAAGAAAATGGTTACATCTTATGACACTATAATAACAAAATGCTATGCATTACCGAAAATAAACAAACCAACCTTGACATGATGACCTATAATATCCTCTATGCTCCTACCGAAAGTATTGCTGCTTTAGTGACAGACATCTTGACCAAGGCATTCAATACAGATAATGATTACTAAATTAAAGATTCGTTTAAAGTTAAAAACCTATTTACTGGCATTATATTACCTGACAATTATGTGTTGGCTAGCTTGGATGTAGTGTCTTTATTTAGCAATATATATTTAAAAGCGAGTGTAAGATCTATACAAAAAAGATGGAATGAAATTAGCCCACATTCCACATTGTCGTATGGACTTGAATATTTTATACAATACAGTAACTTTTATATTTTAAAATACTTATTTTTATTTTGATAAAACATATTTTTAAAGAAAAATTTCATAAAGAAATTTGTGGACAATATCTTTTTAGCGCTACCCAAAGATAAGATAAAATTTGGTTTGTTTTTAACAGCTATGACCTGATTGAAGTAGAAGACAACGAGTATTCAGTACCATTTTTAGATACCAGATTTTTTTAACAGTTTAGCAGTGGATTAGTACAAAAAATTATTTGACCTAGGCAAATACCTTAATTATGTTATATCATAGCCGTGCAATGAAAATTAATTTAGTCAAACAGTTTAAATTTCAGATCAAAAATTTCATCAAACAAATTTAAAATTCTTTATCGACAATTCATATCCTCCCACTCTATTTAAGAAAATACAATGATACTGCTTTAAATACAAGTATTGATGCATCGTCGTTTTCTTATACAGATATCATTACCTTATATTAGGAAACTTGCGCCAGACTAACAAATATCTTCAAGGCAGTTACAGATGTCAAAATACTTAAAAGAAATGTTGTTAATACTTATAACATACACTTTAAATTAAAAGATAAGACGCCCCTAGAACAGATGACTAATGTCGTGTATAATATTGAAACACTTATGGGGACTTTAATACAATTTATTCACCAAAATTTTTACAGATACACAAGAACTCTGCTGGATAACGTCTAAACAGATTTACAATAACAATGAACTATTTGAACTCTCCTTAACTGATCATACATCCCTTTATATAGAACAGACGAATATTTTAGACTTTGCGAAAACATAATCTAATCTAATAACTACATACTAGAAATTTCGAGAACATATTAAAACACTTATGGGGACTTTACACAATTTATTTACAAAATTGTTAAGATACAGTGAACTCTGCTGGATAACGTCTAAACTGCTTGACAATACAATAAACTCTTGTGAATATTTGATCTTGAACTGCCGTTCACTGCCCATACATCCCCTTATATACTACAAATGAACATTCTGGAACTTTCTAGAAACATTATTTAATCTAGTCAGTGTGTTTAGAAGATTCTAGGATTTTCTAGAAACATTATTTAATCTAGTCAGTGTTTTAAGAAGTTTCTAAAAATCAACTGTCAATAACAATCTTTCAAATTAAGGTCCCTTCCTTTACGGTTATCCCGTTATATTGCCCTCTCCTTAGATTCATTCCTCCTGGAATGTTATTTTCTAAATCGGAATCCCGCACACTCCTTGAGCCAGCCAAACCATCTTCTTGGAGCTGCTGCACATCTCCACTATGGTTTCCCTGGTAAGGCACCAAACGATCATGATGGACCACGACGGATTTCCCTCTGGGAATTTTCACGATCCGATAAATGACTTAATCTTCTTTTTGATGGTGTTAGGACCTTCCCAGTTCTTCCATGAGACTGAGGGTGCATCGCTGTGGTTCTCGTTTTGTGGATGCCTAATCTTTGGCAAACTTCTAAAAAAACAGCTTGCTCTCAAAATTTCTCCCTTGGTCTGAATGTAATTCTAGTGGTACCCCAAATCGGCTTACGAATCCTTTAACTAATAAATGTGCTAAAGTGGTGGCTTCCTGATTGGGAACTGCATAGGCTTCAACCCATTTAGTGAAGTAGTCCATGACAACAAAGATGTACTTGTTTCCTACATCGGTCTGTGGAAGTGGCCCCAATACATCTACTGCGATTCTCTCAAAACGACTTCCAACCAGGTATTGCTGCATTTCCGCCTTCGATTTTCGGTGCGGACCGTTACTGGCAGCACATGTAGTGCATTTACGACACAAATCTTTAACATCATCAGTGCAATTTACCCAGTAAAATCTATCTCGCATCATTTGCAGCGTTTTCGTGATACCCAGATGTCCTTCAGAACTATCATTATGCATGGTCTTCTGGAAAGTGCATCAGCATTACGATGTCTTGTTCCAGGTCTGTGCTTGATTTCAACGTCATATTCTTGCAGTTTTTCAAACCATCTTGCTATCTGTCCTTCTGGGTTCCTAAAGCTAAGTTACCACTTTAAACTAGCATGGTGTGTTCTGATCAGGAATTTTCTGCCATACAGATATTTATAAAAGTGTTCGACGGATTTTACAACTGCTAACAGTTCCCTCCGAGTTACACAGTAGTTCTTTTCAGCTTTCGACAAAGTTTTGCTGAAGTAACAACCACTCTTTCCTAACCATCTTGTAGCTGTGACAAGACAGCTCCAATTCCCACATTGCTGGCGTCGGTGTCCAGAATAAGCTTATCATCAGGAAGTGGATAAGCAAGAACAGAAGCTGTTTCTTCAATATTTCAAACGCCTCTTAACATTCCTGATCCCAACAGTAGGACTTATCTTGTTCTGTCAAACGTGTCAAGGGTTTGGCGATGTCTCCAAAATTCTTGACATATCGTTGGTAATAGGAACACAGACCCAAGAAACTCCGGAGCTGATGTTTGTCGATAGGGATTGGCCATTCCTGAACAGCTTGTATCTAAGTGGGGTCAACAGCAACGCCATCCTTGCTTACGCTATCCTAAATAGTTGACCTGTCTCTGGAACAAGTGACATTTCTTAACATTCAATGTTAGTTTAGCGTTCTGTAGTCTTTTTAAGACTTCTTTCAGGTTAGATAAATGTTCCTTAAAGGTCTTGCCCATTATGATGATGTCGTCTAGATAAACTAGACAAGTTTCCCATGACAAACCCCGGAGGATGTTCTCCATTAGCCGTTCAAACGTCACAGGAGCATAACAGAGGCTAAACGGAAGGACCGTGAATTGCCACAACCCTCATCCACTGGTAAAGGCAGTCTTTTCATTGTCTGCAGGATTCATTTTAACTTGCCAGTATCCACTTTTAAGGTCCAAGGTAGAAAACAAAGTAGAACCTGCCAAAGCGTCGAGGGTATCATCAATCCTTGGCAGAGGATAACTGTCCTTATTAGTGACATCATTTAGCTTTCAATAGTCGACACAAAACCGCATTGATTCGTCTTTCTTTCTCTCTAATACCACAGGAGAAGCATACGGACTACTGGATGGTTCGACTATGCCATTTTGAATCATTTCTTTAAGGGCTCTATCTGCTTCTTCCTTCTTAACTTGAGGCATCCTTCGGGGTACCTGTCGAATCGGACGTGCATCACCAGTGTCAATTTTATGTTGGATAACATCAGTTACTCCAAGTTTACTTTAAGAACCAAATACAGGTTTATAACGATAAAGTAGATCTCTTACTTGTTTCTTTTCTAATTTTAACAAAGAGGCATCTAATTTTGTCATTTATTGTTCGATTCCGTTGGTCTCATCTGTTTCTATTGCGTTTACCTTGTGAATTACGGCCGTTACCGGTTCTAAAGTTCCCATTTCCGTGTCCTTTCGGAGAAGAACTGGATAATCATTCAAGTTGATGATTTGGATGGGTACTTCTTTGGCGGATCTAACAAGAGTCTTACCCACAAGGAGTCCTTTTCCCAATTCATGGTCATGGTTCTTTGGCTCTATCATGACTGGGACTCCATCTGGCTCCAGTTCATCCAACCGCGCTGCTACGACACATTGGCAGCTCGCCGGAAATCTCTTGGAAATCCTCCGCTGCATTTGAATACGCAAGCCGTACCATTCTTGCCACTTCCGCCTCAAACTCCTGGATAGTCTCTCCATTTTTCTGCTTTCGGCTCTTTAACTGCATTCGGTACACCGGTTGTAGATGAGTTTAACCATAACGCATCTCTAGACGATTCACCAATAACTCGAAGTTGTCAGATTCATCCAGTGTCAATGATTGCAAGACGTCTAAAGCCTCGCCTCGTAGAGCTACGGTTAGGGACAATGCCTTTTGCTGGGATGACCATCCATTTTCTCTGGCCGCTGCGTCGAATTGTTTCAGGTAATTTGGCCAGGAAGTCTTCCCGTCGAAGGTCAGGGGTTTCATCGTAGTTCGTACTTGGGTCGCCTCCCCGTTTCTTCGTCGGTCGATGTCTACCTGGCAGTTCTCCATCCTTTCTGCATCTCCGTCGCCGTGGTGGATGGGCTGGTTTCGACGACAAGCTTTCTGTTCTTGTTGAAGCTTCCTTATTTCGGACTTCATTAGCTGGTTGTTGTTTCGCATGTTGATCACTTGCTGATTAAAGTTGTCCACTTGCTGATTCAAGTTATGAATTTGCTGATTCAAGTTGGCTACGTGACAAATGCTTCGACGCCGTCGGGGGTTATTGAGCCAAACTGAATATCCAACTTGTGTAACGATCTATTGGATCGTTTTAGCATTGAAATCCACCAGACTATATTCGGTGATATTTATTTTAATAGATGGCAAAAAATAATATAATATCATTCTTACGCTTTATAAGTTTTTGAAAAAACATTTTCAAAGACAATGACCGTTCAACTAAGAAGAAACAACTACCTCCTGGGCTATATGCCCTAACGGATATTGGATTATACTTCAAAGTCAAACGGGGTTGAAATATCTACAAGATAACTTAAACCAACCATTCTAGTTTGCAGTTAGAAGGGACAACATAACTTATAGACCGGTTTCGGTGTATTTGCACCTCGTCAGTATAAGGTATATGTTATCCGTCAGCGAGCTTAAAGCATAATCACTGACTAAAGATTGAACTAAAATCATGATCCTTATATATCTTTCAATAAAGAAAGTTTAAAGGACACGATAGTAGTGACATCCTTACGTCTAACTGCAAACTAAAATTCGACTTGACAACAAGACTTTCGTCTTCATACTATAAACGTATTATTACAGAAAACTGTATCATTGTCATATTTAATAAAGCGTGTTTGTCAATAGATGGCAAAAAATAATATAATATCATTCTAACGCTTTATAAGTTTTTGAAAAAACATTTTCAAAGACAATGACCGTTCAACTAAGAAGAAACAACTACCTCCTGGGCTATATGCCCCAACGGATATTGGATTATACTTCAAAGTCAAACGGGGTTGGAATATCTACAAGATAAATATTTGTAAACTTTTAAAATGTGTTTTAATAAAAAATCGAGTAAGGAGATATAGATAAATCGAAGATGTGTAAACCTGCTTTTAATTTTCTGAATCACGAAATAAAATGGACTGAAACAAAAATTTTATGTAAAGAAGAAAATTCTATAAAAAAAATTAAAAGAAACAGCACACATTTTATTAAATCGAAATGAATGTATTTCAAATTTTACTTTGGATTTATCTAGATCTAGACTGACCAACTTAAAAAAGAATGAGTTAATAATCTATAGGTATATCTATAGTAACGAAATAACAAATCAAAAATTTAAAATCTAAACTTGCCTAAAGAAGAATTTATTATCTTTAAAAACGACAACCGATCTAGTTGTCGAAAGCTTAGAAAAGTTAAAAATATTATTTTTTTTAGGCATTTTAAGTTTTAAAAAACGACTCTTGACAAATTTGTCAGATTCGTGGTTAAGGTTTACCAATAAGAAAATTATTAATAAATGTATAAAAAAAGAGGATAATTTTATATATACTTTATAAAAAACATCACGAATTTTGTAATGAATTAAATTTATAATAAACGTTTGTTTTACGCCATCTATAAAACAGAAGCGGAACTTATAAGCTATTTAAAAAAAAATAATTCCTATTATTAATATTTTACAAATTTAATCAAAAGGTGGGCAATTTACAATACAATAAAAATTTTACAATAATTAAGCAATCTACTTTGGTTCCGATAATGAAAATGTTAGTAATTATATTTAAAAAAGGTGATTTTAAATATATTTAATATAAATTATTATCATTTAAATAAAAATGATCTGAGCATCATCTATAAGACAATGACAGGACTTTTAATACTCGAGTAGAATTAAGAAATGACTTAACCTTAAAAGTGATTTTACGTTATATAAATTTACATTGAAAATAAATAAACAATGTTTATTTTTTAGTTTTTATATAAGAAAAAACAAAGGATGTTATAAATATAAACATTTTTTTTCTTTAATTAATTCTTTTGACAGTTAATATTACTTAAAGTGACATCTGTTAAGAGAAAGTTGAACTAATATTTAATTATTAACATATTTCATATAAATTCTTTGTAAAAACATTTAATATTATTAAAATATATTTTTACGTATTCTATTAATGTTAATATTAACAAAATTATCAAAATATATTGTTTAAATTTATAAAATTGCATAAGATATTGATTTGATGTTACGAAGTTTAAATTTTTTTATACTAGACAGCGCTTGAAATTTATTTTTAATATTTTTATTTAATTAGATTATATTGTAGTGTTTTGTTTATGGCGTATTATTATATAAGATGCGATATTATTCAGAATTTATTTTAATTTTAGGAATATATTTTAAAAATCTACGGAGATAAAGGAAAAAAGATACTTTAAGAATCAAAATGATTACATTCCTCTTTAACAATGCAGTAACAACCTGGGGCATTCAAAAGATAATTGTTAAAAATTTAATTCACTCGCCAATTCTTTTTTGAAGACGCAAGTCTGAATAATTAGTTTGTAGTTTGTAGTTTCCAGTTTATAACATTCAAAAAGGGCGTGGCTTAAAATTTTCAAAGAAAAAAAAATTGGAAAAGTAGTATATAATTAATTTAAAACAAGTGTGTACAATTTCCGAAAAGTTTCAGATGAAACGTCGTAGATCTAAATTCTGAATAAACCAACTAAACACAAAATGTCAAAAAATGGATAATAATAAATAATTTAAATGATTACGCTATACATACTAATCATAATAGGTTACTGGTAATTTTGTAGATTCGTCTTACCGAAACCCTTCGTAAGATAACTAATGTGTATTAGCGAAAGAAAAAGTTTACTACCAAAGGGGAGCCAATAAAAATTTATTCTAACATGTTTAACGTAAATAGTATCAAAAAATCTACAATAAAAATACCATACTGCCACCGTGATAAAAAAAAGTGTCATTAATGACAGGCAGGTAGGCAGAGTATGTAATGCAAACGACACCTAAATCAAAAATTATTGCTATCTATATCAAACGATAACCGTTATCAATCTGGACGCATTCGTAGGGCAGTCGTAAGCCAGTCGTTAACTAGTCATAGGATAGTCGTTAACTAGTCGTAAAGCAGTCGTAAGACAGTCGTAAGGTAGTCGTAAGACAGAGCGTAGCAGTGGACAATAGACCATCAGAGCAGTGTGTAGCAGAGCTTAGCAGTGGACAATAGACCATCATAGCAGTGTGTAGCAGTGTGTATCAGAGCATAGCAGAGCGTAGCAGAGCGTCAGAGCAGAGCGTAGCAGTGTGTAGCAGAGAGCGTAGAAGTATTGGAAAGGTTCACATAAAATCGATAAAGCTTAAAAAATATCTTTGCTTTAATGATGAAAGTATTATTGTCGGAGACAATCAATTTAATAGTACTTCCAGTTTAAATGAGTTAATTTTTTACAAGAAACACAAGAAATTTACTGAACATGATCACCATATTTACAAACATATATTAGAATTAACAGGCGTTCATCGTGATAGCAGAGGATATCTCAATCACAAAGGGTGTAAAGAGAAGTTTGAGACTATAACTAAACCATTATATAAATTAAAAAAAAAAGACGTTGTTTAGCTAAGCTAACAGCAAAAAAGGGGTCAGAATTTACCTCAAATCACTTAAAATATTCAGGATCAAAACCAATAAGCAGATAAAATCAAGGTTATTCAACGAACTTTCTGAACAAAAAGTAGCAAAAATGCAGAGCAGCATAGAACCAGAGTTATCAAAAATTTCTGAATGAAAAATAAAACCACAAACAAATTTAGAATCATCGGATGAAGTATGGTCTAAATACTGTAACGGGATAACCGTAAAGGAAGGGACCTTAATTTGAAAGATTGTTGTTGACAGTTGATTTTTAGAAGTTTGTAAAAAAAAAATCAACTGACCATTTTAAATAATGTTCTAGAAAATTCTAGAAACTTCTAAACACACTAACTAGATTAAATAATGTTGTATATAAGGGGATGCACGGGCAGTTAACGTCAGTTCGAGTCAAGTGTTCAGAAGAGTTCATTGTATTGTCAAGTAGTTAGACGTTATCCAGCAGAGTTCAGTGTATCTTAACAATTTTGTAAATAAATTGTGTAAAAAGCCCCCATACGTGTTTCAAATTGGTGTCAGGTGTGGGGTGAAGATACAAGGATGCCTGGAAAAAAGATAAATGAACTATTGGTGGCTGAGCTCAGAAGAGAGCTCGAAGAATTGGAGTTGGAAACTACTGGGAGCAAATCCGTATTGTTGAGAAGGCTCCGTGAATACTACGTAAATAATAATTTGGACCCTGACGCTGTGGAGTTCGAAGACCCAGTTCAAAAAGCAAATTCTGAACTAACTCAACAACTTTCCCGGCAACATGAGGAGCTATCCAGTCAGATGAAGAGCCAGCGCGAAGATATGTCCCAGCTGAAAGAGGAGCTATCAGGACGAATGACGAGCCAACAAGAAGAACAAACTCAACAACTTTCCCAGTTGTCCAGTCAGATAAGCAGCCAGCGCGAAGATATGTCCCAGCTGTCGCAACGAATGACGAACCAACAAGAGGAGCTATCCAGTCAGATGAAGAGCCAGCAGGAGGAGCTTTCCAGTCAGATGAAGAGCCAGCGCGAAGATATGTCCCAGCTATCACAACGGATGTCTACCCTACCAGAAGAGTTATCCAGTTCCTTTTCCCAGCAAATATCGCATTTGCGCTCCGAAGTGTACACTCTTCATGACGAACAAAATCAGCAAGTGTCCAGCTTGCGAGACGAACAAAATCAACAAGTCGCCAACTTGCGAGACGAGCAAAACCAGCAAGTGGCCAACTTGCGAGAGGAGATCAACCAGCAAATCCAGTCCGAAATAAGAAAGCTTCAACGAGAACACGAAGCTTGTCGTCGAAACCAGCCCTTCCACCACGGCGACGGAGATGCAGAAAGGACGGAAACCTGCCACGTAGACGTCGACCGACGAGGAAATGGGGAGACTACCCAGGTACGAACGACAATGAAACCCCCGACCTTCGACGGGAAGACTTCCTGGCCAAATTACCTGAAACAATTCGACGCAGCGGCCAGAGCTAATGGATGGTCATCCCAGAAGAAAGCATTGTCCCTAACCGTAGCTCTGCGAGGCGAAGCTTTAGACATCTTGCAATCATTGACACCGGATGAAGCTGAAAACTTCGAGTTATTGGTGAATCGTCTAGAGATGCGTTATGGTCAAACTCATCTACAACCGGTGTACCAAATGCAGTTAAAGAGCCGAAAACAGAAAAATGGAGAAACTATCCAGGAATTTGAAGCGGATGTAGCAAGAATGGTACGACTTGCGTATTCAAATGCAGCGGAGGATTTCCTGGAGTGCCTAGCAGTCCAAACCTTCACCGATGGTCTTCGAGACGTCGAGTTGCAGCGCGCTGTACGGTTGGTGCGGCCGAAGAATCTTGTGGACGCCTTGACCATTGCCCTGGAGTTTGAGGCGGCGACGGAGGCCTCACGTGGAGTTGCTCGACTAAGGGAAATCACTGGTAACTACGACCATGCCGTTCATTCCGTTAGCGACGTTGAAGCGGTAGTAGAGAGATTAATGAAGTTATCTCCAAGAAGAAGGCGCCAAGTGAGATGCTGGAACTGCGGAGAACTAGGCCATATAAGAAATACTTGCCCCCAAAAAGAAAAATCTTCTGCTGAAGTACCCCAGCAGCAGGAAAACTAAAACGGGTCGACTCCTGGAGGGCGAAATCGACCCCAAACATTCCCGAAGCCCCTCACACCATTAAATTGGCAACTCTGCGACATCACGTGGACAGCTTATATGTAGATGGCCTCCTTGATGGGAAGAATATTAGCATGCTGGTAGACACTGGAGCTACAAAAACTATCGTCCGACCAACCATCATTATGCGAAATAAGATGTCGCCTACCAGTTGGAGACTGCGTACCGCTACCGGAGATTCTGCTAGAGTCTACGGTGAGATACAGGTGACGCTACAGTTTGGTTCAACCTCTCTTGTTCACTCAGTGCTGGTGGCTGACGTTGATGAAGATGTTGTTCTGGGCATGGATGTTATGCTCCACTGTGGTTTTTATTTGGATCTTCGCCAACGTATCCTTCGTACTGGTAATGAAGAAATATTCCTGCACCGAAAACAAGTTGACAATGCCTCGATTAAGCTAATCGATGATATCGAACTTCCGGCAAGCTGCGAATGTGTCGTCACAGCGCGGTTGGATGGACTGGAGCCAGATGGTGCCCCAGCCATGATAGAGCCGAAGAACCATGACCATGGATTGGGAAAAGGACTCCTTGTGGGTAAGACTCTTGTTAGATCCGCCAAAGAGGTACCCATCCGAGTTATCAACTTGAACGATCATCCAGTTCTTCTCCGAAAGGACACGGAAATGGGAAGTTTAGAACCAGTAATGGCCATAATTCACAAGATAAATGTTACGGAAACAGATGAGACCAACGAAATTGAACAATTAATGACAAAATTAGACCCCTCTTTGTCAAAATTAGAAAAGAAACAGGTAAGAGATCTACTTTACCGTTATAAACCTGTATTTGGTTCTAAAAGTAAACTGGGAAGAACTGATGTTGTACAACATAGAATTGACACTGGTGATGCACGTCCGATTCGACAGGTACCCCGAAGGATGCCTCAAGTTAAAAAGGAAGAAGCAGACAGAGCCCTTAAAGAAATGATTCAAAATGGCATAGTCGAACCATCCAGTAGTCCGTGGGCTTCTCCTGTGGTATTAGTGAGAAAGAAAGACGGATCAATGCGGTTTTGTGTCGACTATCGAAAGCTAAATGATGTCACTAAGAAGGACAGTTATCCTCTGCCAAGGATTGATGATGCCCTCGACGCTTTGGCGGGTTCTACTCTGTTTTCTACCTTGGACCTCAAAAGCGGATACTGGCAAGTTAAAATGAATCCTGCAGACAAAGAAAAGACTGCCTTTACCAGTGGATCAGGGTTATGGCAATTCATAGTCCTTCCATTTGGCCTCTGTAATGCTCCTGCGACGTTTGAACGACTAATGGAGAACATCCTGCGGGGTTTGTCATGGGAAACTTGTCTAGTTTATCTAGACGACATCATCATAATGGGTAAGACCTTTAAGGAACATTTATCTAACCTGGAAGAAGTTTTTAAAAGATTACAGAACGCTAATCTAACATTGAATGTTAAGAAATGCCACTTGTTCCAGAGACAGGTCAACTATTTAGGACATAACGTAAGCAAGGATGGCGTTGCTGTTGACCCCGCTAAGATACAAGCCGTTCAGGAATGGCCAATCCCTATCGACAAACATCAGCTCCGGAGTTTCTTGGGTCTTTGTTCCTATTACCGACGATATGTCAAGAATTTTGGAGACATCGCCAAACCCTTGACACGTTTGACAGAACAAGATAAGTCCTTCTGTTGGGATCAGGAATGTCAAAAGGCGTTTGAAATATTGAAGCAACAGCTTACGTCAGCACCTGTTCTTGCTTATCCACTTCCTGATGGTAAGCTTATTTTGGACACCGACGCCAGCAATGTGGGAATTGGAGCCGTCTTGTCACAGCTACAAGATGGTAAGGAAAGAGTGGTTGGTTACTTCAGCAAAACTTTATCGAAAGCTGAAAAGAACTACTGTGTAACTCGGAGGGAACTGTTAGCAGTTGTAAAATCCGTCGAACACTTTTATAAATATCTGTATGGCAGAAAATTCCTGATCAGAACAGACCATGCTAGTTTAAAGTGGCTACTTAGCTTTAGGAACCCAGAAGGACAGATAGCAAGATGGCTCGAAAAACTGCAGGAATATGATGTTGAAATCGAGCACAGACCTGGAACCAGACATCGTAATGCTGATGCACTTTCCAGAAGACCATGTCGACCTGATTGCCCCCATTGTACCCGTATGGAGCAGAACGAGGAAAAACTTGCCTTAGTTAAGGTTGTGCCAGAAGACGAGAGCTCTATGCTGGAGGAGCAACAAGAAAACGATCCCGTTCTGAGAAAGATTAGGGAGTGGAAGAGAATGGACCGTCGTCCGTTGTGGAGAGAGATATCCTCATCCTCTCCTGCTTTAAAAGCATACTGGTCCCAATGGAACTCTTTAATTTTGGACGGAGGGCTCGTTAAAAGACTTGTAGAAAATTCCGAGGGCACAGAAACAAGGAAACAAATAGTGGTCCCAAGAAATGCTGTACCGGAAATTTTAAAACAGATGCATAATGATAGTTCTGGAGGACATCTGGGTATCACGAAAACGCTGCAAAAGATCCGAGATAGATTTTACTGGGTAAATTGCACTAATGATGTTAAAGATTGGTGTCGTAAATGCACTACATGTGCTGCCAGTAACGGTCCGCACCGAAAACCGAAGGCGGAAATGCAGCAATACCTGGTTGGAAGTCCTTTTGAAAGAATCGCAGTAGATGTATTGGGGCCACTTCCACAGACCGATGTAGGAAACAAGTACATCTTTGTTGTAATGGACTACTTCACTAAATGGGTTGAAGCATATGCAGTTCCCAATCAGGAAGCTACCACTTTAGCAGATATATTGGTTGAAGAATTCGTAAGCCGATTTGGGGTACCATTAGAATTACATTCAGACCAAGGAAGAAATTTTGAGAGCAAGCTGTTTCAAGAAGTTTGCCAAAGATTAGGCATCCACAAAACGAGAACCACAGCGATGCACCCTCAGTCTGATGGAATGGTGGAACGAATGAACCGGACTATAACCAACTATCTGTCAAAAGTGGTGTCAGATTGTCAGAGGGATTGGGATCGACATATTCCACTATTTCTAATGGCAATTCGATCGGCCATCAACGAATCAACTGGCCAAACGCCTGCGAAGGTCCTGTTCGGTAGAGAAATGAGGCTACCATGTGACTTGGTGTTTGGTTGTAAACCTGGTGAAGAAATGGCACGTGAACAATATGTCGCTGACCTTCAGAATCGAATGGAGAATATACACAACCTGGTGCGTGGAAAACTACAATTATCTAGTGATCGGATGAAGAGGTACTATGACACACGGACAATGGAAAAGAGTTACCAAGTTGGAGATTTAGTCTGGCTCTATAACCCCCGACGGCGTCGAGGTATTTGTCCCAAATTACAAAAGAACTGGGAAGGTCCTTACACCATCAAGAAGAAGATTAACGATGTCATTTATAGGATCGTGAAAATTCCCAGAGGGAAACCCGTCGTGGTCCATCATGATCGTTTGGCGCCTTACCAGGGAAACCACAGTGGAGATGCGCAGCAACTCCAAGAAAATGGTTTGGCTGGCTCAGGGGGTGTGCGGGATTCCGATGTAGGAAATAACATTCCAGGAGGAATGAATCTAAGGAGGGGGCAGTGTAACGGGATAACCGTAAAGGAAGGGACCTTAATTTGAAAGATTGTTGTTGACAGTTGATTTTTAGAAGTTTGTAAAAAAAAAGCTAATATCGAAAACGGTTGCTCAAAAATTAAAATAATTTATTATTAATATAAATGTCGGTGTGCTATGAGTCATCGTCGTCGAGGAATCTCTCTCTTATCGCGTAACCGCGTTATCATCTGGGTTTTGTTTTTAACATTTTAAAAAATAAAATGGTTTATATAAATTGTATATTTTAAAGCAATTAGAGCCATAATTCCACCATAAAATTTTGTGAAAAATAATGACTTCTATTTCAAAATCGTTACCTAACTCAATTTTAAATAAATACTCGCCCTCGTCTATCTTTACGACTCGACAAGCAATCGATACACTAATATTTGTGGAACTATCGAAAGTTTGTGCAATAAAATTATCTCGTACTGGAAGGATACTATGGTATAGAAAAAAGATAGCACTGTTGGTTTTTTGCAACCAAAATAAAAATCATAGTTTTTCTATTAGGATGCAGCGGTTTTGACATCTAGGAAGTGAAAACACATTTTTGTTGTAAAGTTTTTTTGCGTGTCATTTTAGTGCTAGGCTTTATGCTCTAAATTAGGCCAGATATCTTAGCAAATTATTATGTTGCGTTTTATTCTGACTAACCATCAGTTGGTAGTTTTATACCATGCTGAGACTGGAAACAGACTTGCGTACGGTATAAATTTTTGAGCTCTTCGCTAGTGAGTGAGTGAGGTTTTTATTAAGCAAAAAAGATTTTAAATAACATAGCTAATGTTAGTTTTACAACTTCATGTAGGCTTCTGTTTTAAAAATATAAAATTACTAGCTTTTACCCGCGGCTTTGCCCGCGTTGCATTAAGACGTGTACAAATTATTTAATGACTGTCTATTTTACTATTTTACATATAAAAATTTGATTTTAATTATTCTGTAGGTATATTCTTAGTAAAATAAGTCTAGCTTAACTAATTTTAATTCTTTTTTTTATTTAAAATTTCATTTTTGTCAGTCAATCAAGCTGCAACGACTTAACAGATTTTGATAATAATAAATCATACAACATCGATTATGACTATCTTATAATATTTATCTCAGTTCCACATTGGACCTAATCATTTGTAGGATATAGTAATTTGTATATGTACTTGCGATAAAAAAACAACAATAGCGCGTTTTAATAACCACATAGCGCCATCTTGTTTCTTATATCAAAACTAAATTATAGCACGTATGTATGTATGTTGTGTATTATTTCAGTGGTATTTTTAAATGTATCAATGAGATACTTTTAAACAAAATCTTACTCGCTCTATTGACCCGTTAAAGGAGTGGGGAGATGGAAAAAATTTTATACGCCAAATTTTTAAGTTAAAAAAAGACAAATACATCTGTGAAAACGGCAGTTGAACCAAATCAATAGTTTTCATGTGATGCGCGCACAAACATACAAACAGACAAAAAAACTTTAACCACATTTTTGGGTTCTATATCGATGTACCCGCGACGTCGTGGGCGTGTTGATTGTTGCATAAAAAGTAGCCTATGTCACTCTTCATGTCTTCAACTATCCCGATACAAAAATTAAGCCATAATTATGACATACAGACAGACAGACTTAAAAAATCTAACCACATTTTTGGGTTCTAAATCAATGTACCCGCGACGTCATTCGCATGGCATGTTAATTGTTGTATAAAAAGTATCCGACCCCCGTTTAACCTTTATAAAGGGATTTGATTTCTAAACATAGAATATAAGTAAACCTCCACAACCTCTAAACAGCACACACTGTAATTTCCTAGTCCCTTACTTTAAAAACAAAGGACTTTCATACAAATTTTTAACCCCCGTTTTACCCCCTTAGGAATAGAG
Source organism: Altica lythri (assembly GCA_964028335.1). NCBI lineage: Eukaryota > Metazoa > Arthropoda > Insecta > Coleoptera > Chrysomelidae > Altica > Altica lythri. The sequence continues at coordinate 22,653,269 of OZ034803.1, read as the reverse complement.
TTTCGTAAAATGCTTTCTTAGCGGACGTTTAGACCCTAGAAGGAACCTACGTGCCAAATTTTAAGTTTGTAGTTCTTATAGTTTCTGAGATATGGTGAGTAGTGACCTTTCGCTTTTATATATATAGATAAATTAATAGGAATCAATACGTGAAAATGTCCTTCGTTAAAATATCCGTTTAAACGCATTCTTTTTATTCCTTGTATCGACTCTCCAATAAGTCTGCTACCTTCAAACAGTTGGAATTCAAATGGAAATATTTCTCCAGCTGCTTTCAGTTCGCAAGTTGTGCCATAAGTATGCAACCTATCCATATCGGCTACATAAAGCCGTTTTGTATCGTAAGGGGTCCCGGATCGGTCCATAGTAAAACACCTAAATCTTTGCCAATCGTTGGACACGTGGATTACTATATTAGCTCTAACTTGAGCAGCCATTGAAATATTTCCATAAAGCAAATAAGACAGAGATGAATATAAACACGCTCCATCGCCAGGTATCTCATTAACTCTACATCGGATTGCTAATCCTTCAACTGTGACTGTTACAATTTCTCCATCAATTTTTCAAACAAAAGTAAGTTAACTTAACGAAAAATACAAACTTTTTTAAGTAAGTAATCGATATGACACTTTGATATAAACGTCAGTATAATCAATGAAAAAAAAACAAATCTAAGCTAGCACCTAATTGGCATGAAACTTTGAAATAAACATAATTTTAATCAACGAAGAAAAAAACAAATATTATTAACTAATTTGGAACGAAACTTGTACACCTCCACAACCTCTAAACAAAACATTTTAATTTTCAAGTCCCTTATTTCAAAAACATAGGACTTTCATAAAAACTTCCCCGTTTGACCCCCTTAGGGTTGGAGTTTCGTAAAATCCTTTCTTAGCGGACGTCTAGACCCTATAAGGAACCTACCTGCTAAATTTCAAGTTTGTATGTCTTGTAGTTTCTAAATTACGGTGATGAGTGAACTTTCGCTTTTATATATATAGATGACAGTTGCATAATGCATATCTGTTTATTTACCTTATCCGTATTTATATTTTCTGTAATTAAAATACATTTAATACAAATTTTATGGTAAGTACATCATATAAACACTAGATCAAAAATAGATTTTCATGCACCAAAATGTAGTTTGACACAAAAAAACAGCTAACTATCTGGGTTTACGAATATTTAACAAGTTACCCAAAAATATAAAGGAAAGCCAAGGTAGGAACAACTATAAACGAAACCTGAAAAAATTTTGATTGTTCTAAAACATTTGTGAACGTGTTATATACAGATTTTGTTACCTCTGTCTTTTTTTTTTATATTTATTCATTTTGATGTGTTATTTTGTAATTGCCACTACTTTAAATTAGTAGTTTAACCTAGACGAGATTTATACATATTGTACTTTATCTTTTGATCAATAAAAAATCTATTCTATTCTATTCTATTCTATTCTATTCTATTCTATTCTATTCTATATATATGTTATTGTTCTAAATATTGTTTAATATCTTGTGTAGAAAATATTTAAAGTAAATATAGAAAATAGGAAAATAGCATTCTTTTGTTGTGTGTTCGATTAGGTATATAAAAATATTTCGAAAAGAGGTTGACCGTACAGGCCATCCTTAAAACTTCCCAAAATTGTTTTATATTAATTAAATTGTGAATTAAAAAGTCCTAGCACTCATTTTCAATAAAGTAACAAATAGAGAATTAACAAAACCACAAATAAAGAACAAACAAGTATAACAAATAAGCAATTCGAAACGCGCTTCACCAAAATAATATAGTATAAATAATATTGTATTGGCTCTGATGTTACATGAAAGGGTAGAGTGTTCGATAGTTCGCATAATACGGAGCTTTTTAAAATTACCAAAGTGAACATAACTAATCCCGTAACATACATGTTGGAAGATTTACATGGATCACCAATTAAAGGAGCATTTTACGAGGAAGAGCTACAAAAGTCAAAAAATCCTGATGTTTACCTTGATGAAAAAGTGCTGAGGAAAAAAGGCAATAAAATCTATGTTAAATGGCTAGGGTTTGATAGTTCACATAATAGCTGGATCGAAAAATCTAATATTTTATAAACTCTGTTGTTTCTTACTTTGAACATTTTTTACATGTATTCTTATGACAAACAAGATACGTTTTCATAGCTTCCGGGGGCCTTTTTGATTCATAACATCTATTGTTTAAACCGTTCAGTCTACGGTCCGACTAAAACTGTCCTTAGAAGCAGAAGCAATTATTTTTTACTTAGTTTCAACACAAGTTTTATCAAGTATTAAAAGATGATGACACAAGACAGTGGTTAGGTATTGTAGTGAAGAATTGCCGTCATATTCTGAGAGTAGTAGTAGTGAAGATTCTATCTATATGGAAGAAGTAAACAGAATTTTAAATTTTTACGAAGACAAAGTAAAACGTGAAAATTATTTGCTGCTACAATCATCTTTCACAATTGAGGGGTATGTTATAACAGTTGGCTTATCTCCTGAAAGAACATTTTCTCCAGCTATTATTTTATCAGAATACTGCAAGCCAAGTAAATTGTCGTTTGGGAAAATGGAATGGCTTGATCTTATAGAATTTTTGAGCAAAAGCACATTTTTTATTGAACCACTACCAACCTACGCAGATGAGTATGATCCAGTAACATTTTCCTGTGGAGATTTTTGTACAATACGACAGTTGGTATACGATGGTACCAAAAGTTCATAGAAGTTGCAAAACATGGTGTAAGATATCATCTAACGGAAAAGGATGTAGATGAACTTGTTAGAGTACACCATTGTATAATAGCTTATCAGATTGTAATTCTAGAAAATATTAACTTTGGTATTTATTATAATAATGTTATAGATATTGTAAAAAGAAATTTTAGTGATAACTGCTTTCAAGCATTAGATGTATTTTGTGAAATATGTACTGATCCTTTATTATGTAACGCTTTGCGTCAGTATATTTACTTTTATAAACAAAATGTAATAAGAGATTTAGAAAATATGCAATAAACTTTTATAAAAAAAATAATGACTTTTATTTCAAAATCGATAATTATAGCATCAAAAAATGTTATTTTATCGAGACAAAATTTATGTACGTCACAGTTCTAAAATTTGAAACGTCCAAACGTCAAGATAGCGTTAAAATTTGTCACAATAACGTATTAAAAAATTGGTTAAAAGAAATTTACGATTTACATGTATTTCTTATGGAAAAATGTCGTTTCAAAGTGACAAAAAGTGACACTTTTCATCGTTTTTTTCGTTCCTAAATTCATAAACGTCAAACTATCGAATAATAGATGTCTAAACGATGAATTTGAACGTTTTTTGATCGTTTCAACAGAACATATTTAAAAGAAAATAATACACCATAGATTCAGATTAAAAATTTATTGTAAACATAAAAAGTTTAAGATATACCTACAATAAACAATAGAAAACTAAAAACTAATTAATTTACAACTGTTATTTAATTTTAGATATACAATAAACAATAGAAAACTAACCTAATTAATTTACAATACACATTCACATTTTTTTTATTTTTTAATTATGAATAACATTATTCGAGCATTATATCTCGATGGCCCCATGCTAAAGTGTCAAATGATCTATTACATAAAAAGCGTTTATCGTCGTGTGGACTTAGACCGATTTTGGTTTGTTCGATTGTATAAACATAATGATTGTAGGCACGGAACGTACATTGGTTCACTGTTTTTAATTTACTATCTCTTAAACATAAAATGTAGTCATCAAAAGTAATTTTTTTAGCAACGACATTCTTTTTAACCCCTTTTGATTTTTTAATGCATTTATCACCCTCTGTTAAATATGAGTACATTTTTGAACGCAACCCCACAAATTCAGTTAAAAGTTTTCCGTTGCATTCATCTTTCATTAGTCCAATGACTTTTTTATTCAAGAGTGAAATACCATATGCATTATTTGGTTCATAGTCTGAGGTGTCAAATTTATCTGGATAGGCTTTAATTAGTTCGGTATAAATATCATTGCATCGCAGCTCAAGAAGAAAAGCGTCGGTATCGGTGTATAGGAGTTTACAGTTGTCTACACCCATCGTAGGAAGCAGAAAACTGTAATAAAAGTCATACATACACGTCTTTGAAATTTCAAGAATCGACATGCCAATGTACAATGGTTTATTGAATACAAGTTCGGTTTTATGAAGCTCTATCGCTAAAAGGTTTTCATCAAAGATTTTGCTCGAACTAAACCTAGGACTGCTAATCAAGTTCTTTGCTCCATATCGACCCTCCCAAGATCTAACGAGTTTAACAATTCGATGTTTCCTTATATTCTCCGTGGTTTTTCCGAAGACTGCATTGTTCATTAGTTTATATAAATTCTTTTCAAATTCATTCTTTGCAGCTGTTCTTAGTCTAGTATTTAATTCAATATAGGGCCGCAACCAAGCAGACTGTTTAAATTTCAACACTCTGTGAATCTTTTTCACGTTCAATCCATGTTTTATAGCCTGCTTTAAATTTCGATAATGTATTACGTATTTTTCTTTGTCATATAAAGTGGTCATTAGTTTTTGTATTTTTGATCCTTGGGGTTTTCGATGTTCTGGGCAAAACGGTAAATCGTTGTGTAGATCATGTAAATGCTGAAGGTATTCTATATCCACTTCGAGGATATATCCCTCATCAGCATCGTCTGGTATTTGAGTCACATCGATGTTTGTGTCAACCCAATTAAAATCCCCATATGGTAGAGGTTGACTCATTGCCCAACCATATAAATTGTTTACATCGAGATACATTAAATATTTTTCAGATTCTGTTCGATTAAAATTTTGCATGTATCTGTTGTTTGCTTTAGCATATCTATTGCTGCATTGACTGACTCCTCCTCTTATACCTTTCTCTATAAACATGATTTGGTCTATATCTTTGAGTATTTCCAATTTAGATTTGGTATATTTTAACATAGCATCCCACGTATAACCGGGGAGCGTATAATACCAAGCAGGATCGAGACCATACGTTTTTCGGCATTTTTCACGAAAACATTCAAACACAGATGCTAAAAGCAAGATATCTGTTTTCATGTACAGCATGCTATATTCTTTTAAATTTTTTATTTCAAATGATTGCCAAACCTTTTGTGCATGCGTGTATAAATCGTCAGTAATATTTTCATCTGTCAGTGTGCTATAAAATTTATCTTTGGATGGCAGTTCCGTATCGTCTAATTTTTCAATTGAATCAATGTATTCATAAGGAAACACCCCTTTTCTACTTAATAGTTCAAACTGTTCAGATGTTAAATTGGGAAATTGTGAACGTAGATAATGTAGATCTGATGGTTCTAGTAAAGCAGACAGTTTATCTAAGGAGGAATCTAAAAATCGTAGCGAGTCTATAAATCTAAACTTTACTTCGCTCTCATCATTACTTAATGTACACGAAATGTATTTTTCTTTGTTTATAGGAAGCAAGCTTATATTACCTTTTTTGGATAAATCTCTAATTAAAAAATGTAAGGCATATCCCGAAAGGTTATGAAAGACTACGGGTACAACAAACTTTTTTTTATAGTTTAAATTGCAGCTTTGGTGTGAAAACCCTCGAAATTTCCCTGTAAAGTGATCGTGGTCTAAAACGATGGTGTCCTTCTCTTTGAAGGGGTGTTCGCATATATGACATGTTGTTGCATTAAGTAAACTAGGTTTGACAATCATTGGTTCGATATGTTTAATTTTCTCTTCAATTAATTTAGCCATCCTTGTCATTTCAGCAGCGAACCAATCCATGGAGTCTTCTCCACAATATTCATTGTAAAATGATAGCGAACTATCATAGGAGCAATTTAGATAATATCCTGCACTATACGCCTCGTGTTTCTGAAACTTTCGTGTATGTTTCCCCAAGTTCTTATTATAAGGACGTAGCACTGACTTAAAGTCTGCATAAATGACAAAAGGTGTAGTCTGCTTGTATACGTGGTTTTTAAACTCTACATGATCAAATGGTGGGTACGATATTTTGCAATTGTTCATATCTTTGCAGTAATCTTCATGTTTACTTAATTTTTCCTGACTATGAAAATAATTTAAACATCGATCGCAAATATATTTTTTCATATGAGCTTTGTTAACTTGACTTGATATTAATCGAGATAAATCTTTAATTAAACAATAGTGATATTTGATATCTTCATTTTCCATATCCATTGATGGAGCTTCATAATCGTTTAATTTTGGAAAGTATTTATCTTGAATAAGCAATAAATTTACAGGTTTATTTAATTTTTCTTTTGTTAAGCGTGCATGATAAATTGTGTAAACCTGTTTATCTTTCGCGGCATTCAACTCCAATGCATATACATTAATTGAAATTTGATTTAATGTTTCAAATTTTAAAATAGTATTTAGTGGCATTGGCATGCCCAAACCTTGAGTTTTTAAAACTGCTGCATAGTGAGGATACGATTTTACTAAATCTACGTGTTTATTAACTGGATACAATGATGCTGTTACCGACCAGTAAAAACATGCTTCATCTAAATTTTAAATATTAATACATGCTTTCTTTTTTAGTATATAGGATCTGGTAGCTTAATGTATGATGTAGCACCGTTACCTATCTCATATTTATTAATTTTTATTTCCAATGAAATAATTTTGTCTAAAGCCCATCCAGAATCTTTAAGTTGAAATTCCGATAATTTACTCATTACTTTATCAACAATATTTTCGTTGAACCACAATGCAAGATCCGTACCTGCATCTATTACCGCGTTTTTAGTGTTGAAATATTTAAACTCTAAAATGTCTTCGATTTCCCTAGATTTCTTAATAAATTCCCCGCAAAATGTTGCATTTACTTTGATCATGTTAAATTTTTTTAAACTGTTACCTATTCTACCCTTAATCAACTTGAACGCATCAGCAAAAAAACTATTTAGGCCTTTATGTTTTAAATTAAAAATAACAGCAGTCCTAATTCTTAAATGAAAAATAGATTCTAGATCGACCCATTTTACCCCTGATTTTTCAGTTAACCCCGATCCCTGCTTAGACAAATTAAAAATTTTTTCTTTTATCGATTTTAAATGTCCTAAATTTGTTTGTAAATTTCTAAGTGTCCCAATATCTAAATTTCCCCTACGAATATCTTTATGAAAACTGATAACATGCCGTTTAATTTGTTTGATTAATTTAATTGCTTCCCTATGCGAAAAACTGGAGATTAACGCTTTATATACTCCAGACAACTGTTTCACTATAGCATTATACCTATCTGCAATGTTACTCATAATTAAAAAAATAAAAAACCTTACAAAAAATTATTCCTTAACTATTTCGAATGTATTGGTAGGATTAGCTTGTCCAATTTGTTTTTTTTTTCTTTATATTTGATACAATAATGTCCGCCAGACAATTCTGTCAAGTGAGGCTTCAGTGTTTCAATGGTTCTCTTGGGCAAACAGCAGAGCCCGTTTTCTAGCTCAACCAAAATTGTTTTGCCAAATTTGCTCTGGACCAGTTTAGCGTTCAATAATTTTTGCGGAACATCCACTGGAAGTTCTCCTAATTTGATAATAATCTTCTCGTTATTTTTTTCTGCAAGACATAACGAATTAATTTTAGTTAAATCCATCTAAAAATAAAAAATTAAATCAACTTAAAAATAAAATTAAATCAACCCAAAATAAAATTACCTAAACAAATAATAAAATTAAATCATTACAAAAAATTAAATTAACTTAAAATAAACATAACTAAAGAAAAATAAAAAATTAAATCAACTTAAAAATAAAATAATAATTCTTACCTTGTTGAAAAAAGTGCTGAGGAAAAACGATATCGAAGAAGAAGAAGAAGTTATATTCCTAAACTATTTCAAATGTATCGGAGTGATTAGCTTTCCCCAATTTTGCTTTTTCCCTTTATATTTTGATTTAATAAGTTCCGGCAGACACTTCTTCTGGCAAGTAAACTTCAGTGTTAAAATAGTTCTCTTTTATATTTATTCCAGTTAAATCCAACTACAAATAAAATTAAATCATTACAAAAAATTAAATTATGACAAATAAACTTAACTCAAGAAAAATAAAATTAAATCAACTCAAAAATTAAATTAAATTAAAATTTTGAAATAAAATAAAAATTCTTACCTTTATGGATATGTAACAAAAAACAAAAACTTTTGCACTTGAAACTGAACTGAATGTATAGAGATTCAAACCAATAATGAGCAAGTTAAATCTAGGACGCTCTTTAAATATGCACGACTTAGCCGAAACACATAGGCGTCGATAAAAATTAAAACCTAATTGTTGCTTTTACAATATATTCTATATGTTGTTTATTAAATATTAAATTTACCAATCACATGTGACGCTAATGTCTATGTATACCATAACTCAACCAAATAAACGTCATAGCTTTTTGTTTTTGCGGTATCCTATTTTCATTAACACAAACCACAGCTTCCTGATAACTGTATGTTATTTCTTTTTATTAATAAAATAAGTATTTTTTATTTAAAAAAAAAAAATTAATTGAAAACATTATATTGATGTAAAAAATATACATTTCATCGTTGCCTTCAAAATTTTTTAGTTTTATGATATAAAGTTTGGCTTCTAAGAATGTATATTATTTGAGTTTTATTAAAGTTTAATATATTTTTTTGTTACTTTAAAAACTTTTTAAGTTTTATACTTTTAAAATTTGATGCTTAAATGCATATTTGAGTTTTTTTATTAAAGTTTGTTGTATTTTTCGTTATTTTAAAAATTGTTAAGTTTTATAATTTAAATAACTCGATTTTTTATTCAAGATTGATATAATTTTAACAACTAATTCACAAAGGTAACGCGCTTTTAATATTTTAGAAGATTTGAACACTTCATCTTACCCTATACAGCAACCCCTTTACAATGATACGTCATACGCCGAAATCCGTTTGGCCGTTTACGAGATATAGCTATAATGCCCTTTTGGCAGCATAAATACGGTCTTTTTGACGCTTCATCTTACCCTATACATCAACCCCTTTACAATGATACGTCATACGCCGAAATCAGTTCGGCCGTTTACGAGATATAGCTATAATGCCTTTTTGGCAGCATCAATACGGTCTTTTTGACGCTTAATCTTACCCTATACATCAACCCCTTTACAATGATACGTCATACGCCGAAATCCGTTTGGCCGTTTACGAGATATAGCTATAATGCCCTTTTGGCCTCATAAATACGGTCTTTTTGACGCTTCATCTTACCCTATACAGCAACCCCTTTACAAGGATACGTCACACATTAAATTCTTTTGGAATAAACCAATTTAAAATATTTCTAAGTCTGTTATCTTTATTGCGATAAGACTTGTTTATTTTTTTCTACTATTGTTTGTCACATTTTATTAAATCCTGCGATGGTGTAGTGGTTAACGTATTTGTTTATGATACGGGGGGACCCGGGTTCGATTCTGCTTGGAATTTTTTTAAATTAAATTGTTATAACGCAAAAGTTGGTAGCACTGTAAAGTTGGTTAATTGTTATAACGCAAAAGTTGGTAGCACTGTAAAGTTGGTACGATGACAGCGAAGCGCGAAAAATTCAAAATATAACGCAAAAGTTAGTAGCACTGTAAAGTTGGTAGCATGTAAAGTGGGTATGATGACAGCGAAGTGCGAAAAAATCAAAATATAACGCAAAGAAGAATTGGCTGCTTGCGCCAAATGTGAAAGGCTATTCGAAAAAAGAAGAGTTGGCTGTTTGTGTCAACTGTCAGAGGCCACTCAAAAAAAAAGAAGAATTGGCTGTTTGTGTCAACTGTCAGAGGCCACTCGAAAAAAGAAGAATTGGCTGTTTGCCTTAAACGTTAGAGGCCACTCGAAAAAAGTGAGGTTATGTTCAAAAAAATGGCTAGAATCCGAATAGCTCATCTACTAAGATGGAATGAGTTAATGGAAAACATGAACTTCACTCATTCTAGTCGCAGCTGTTGGTCTCTTCTTCATAAACTAGATTCTAAAAAGACGGTTGTACAATCTCATGTAATTAATCCAAATTCAATTACATCAAGACTAGTGAATGTTTCCAAATCTGTTCAAATCACATCCGCAGAAAAGAAAAACATGAAACATCAGTTAAAGAATCTACGTAAGACAACTAAGACATCTGAAGATCTAACCCTTCTCTCTCGATGAACTTAATGCGGCTATAAGCAAAATGAAGAACAGAAAATCAGCTGGTTTTGATGGAATTTATCCTGAATTTATTAAACACTTGGGAAGTAATGGTAAGAATTGGCTTATTCGTTTTTTTTAAGCATATTTTAGTTTCAGGCCACTTACCACCTGAATTTAAACAAGCCAAAGTGATTGCAATTCTTAAACCGGGAAAATCAGCAGAAGAAGCTACCAGTTATCGCCCTATTTCTTTGTTAAGCATTTGCTATAAATTATTGAAGAGATTATTGTACAACAGAATTTATCCAATAATTGAACATATACTACCTAAAGAACAAGGAGGTTTTCGATCGAACCGTAATTGTTGTGACCAAGTTTTAGCTTTAACAACACATATAGAATCTGGTTACCAGAAAAAGATGAAAACAGGCACTGTTTTTATGGATTTGACAGCAGCTTACGATACTGTTTGGAAAGATGGCTTACTATTCAAACTATTTATTACCTTACAATGCAGGCAAGTAGTCGAACTTATCGGAGACATGGTTGGATCCTGATTTTAATACTAATCTTATTTCTATAATGGGCTATAATTTTTATAGTCTACCTAGGCCAGGAAGGGGTGGAGGTGTCGGTTTTTATATACGCTCACATTATAATTTTTCGGTTATTTTAGAGGAGTGCCATATGTCTATTGAACAGTTGTGGTGCCGTATTACAGTTCTGGGAAAGACAATCACTATGGGAATTGTGTATAGACCAAACAATTGCTTTGCTTCTTTCATTAACAAATTTGAAGATGCTCTCTCTGAACTAGTTCCACTGAGCGAGGACTTCTTTACTGTTGGAGATTTCAATATAGTAGTTATAATAATAGGTTTCTTGCTTTGATGGAATTATTTAATCTCTATCAGGTTATTAACCGCCCAACTCGGGTTACACAAAATTACACAACTTTGATTGATTGCATTATTGTACCCAATGTTGCTCGTGTGATTGACTTCCGTGTAAAAGAAGTTCATAATATGGCGGATCATAGTTTGGTTTTTTGTCGGGCAAATATTGGTGCTCAAATTAATCATAAGCTTACAGTTAAAAGTAGAAATTTCAGTGCTATTGATGAAATACGTTTTGATCACGATTTAAGATCTATCCCATGGGAACAAGTATTTGATCTTAATAGTGTAGATGAAAAAGTTGATTTTATTTCTTTAAACTTATTAGCTTTATTTGATAAACATGCACCATGTACAGTTAAAACATTTAAGAGACCGCCGTCACCATGATTCACAGATAATATAAAATTTTTAATTTCTCTTCGAAATAAGGCTCATGCTAAGTTTAGAAGAACTAGGCTGCCTAAGCATTTTGACTCTTATAAAGAACTTCGGAATTACACAACCTTGACGGTACTTCACGAGAAGAAGGCATTTCTAGAATTTACATTGCGAAACAAAAAATCTAAGGATATGTGGAGTACATTTAGGCGTTATTGTATTGCAAAGGACAAAAAGAACACAGCTTTACCAGCTTCTCTTAACAATCCTAATAAGATCTTGGATTTCTTTACATCCGTCCAAAACAACCAGCCCCATGATAATGAGCTTTTTAGCTTTTATAATAACAATTTAAAAGACGGTATCAACGAAACATTTGAGTTTGCCGATGTGACGGATGACGATGTTCTTAACGCAATTAAAAGCATTAAATCAGATGCTATGGGTCCTGATGCGATAAGTCTTCGCATGATTACTCTCTGTTGTCCTCTGCTTGCTCATTTTCTAAGACACATCTTCAATTTCTGCTTTATGTCCAACTCATATCCTGCGGCTTGGAAAATATCCATGGTAAAGCCTATAGCAAAAACAAAACATGCTCAAAAATATGAAGATCTCCGACCTATTAGTATTCTTTTGGTACTTAGTAAGATTTTTGAGAAATTAATTTCAGTTCAGCTTCGCACTCATTTGAACTCTTGCAATATACTACCATCAAGGCAATCTGGATTTAGACCAGGCCATGGTGTGCATCTGCACTTTACTGTATCTCAGACGATATTTTTGCAGCTTTGGGCAAAGAAAAACTTACCGCTTTAGTGCTTTTAGATTATTCTAAAGCATTTGATACTATAAACCACCAAATACTACTATCGGTTTTACATTATATAGGACTTGGAGGTGAAGCGATATCATTATTTTCAGATTATTTGGGCCATCGCTTTCAGTATGTTGACTCAACTGGTAAAGTCTCGCGATTGGAGAGAGTGCTTTCGGGAGTTACCCAAGGATCTATTTTGGGTCCTATGCCTTTTACAATATATACTTCTACTTTATTTAATTGCCTTGATTTTTGTCATTATCATAGTTATGCCGCTGACACTCAAGTATATCTATCATTCTATGAACATGATGTTGATGTTGGTATGCAGAGATTGAACTTGGATTTATCTAAGCTAACTCGACTGTCTGCTCAGCCATAATTTAAAAATGAATCCTACAAAATCCCAGGTCTTGCTTTTTGGTGGGCAGGCAGCTCGTGAGAGAGTTACTAATAATATTCGAATTAAGATTGACGGTCTAAACTTGCCCATTGTGGCCTCCGCCAAGAATTTGAGAGTTATTATAGATACCAATTTAAGGTTTAAATTGCATATTAACAGCTTAATTGCAAAAAGTTACTCTATGCTAAAAATTTTGTACCAAAGTAGACATTTGTTAAGGTCGAGTGTTAAAATCTTATTGTGTGATTCATTAGTCCTTTCAAACTTTAATTACTGTGATGTGATTTACGGTCCTTGCCTTGATTGTACAGATAAGGCAAGGGTGCAGAATGCATGCCTCAGGTTCATCCATGGAAAGAGGAGACGTGATCGAATTTCTCATTTGGTGTCGGAGACTGGATGGCTTAATATGGCTAATCGAAGATCGTTACATAGTGTATACTTTTTTCATAGTGTGATATCGACAAAAAAGCCTGCATATCTTTATAACAAGATCAAATTTAGAACAGATGTACATAATATAAATATTCGCCAAAAGGACACATAAGATATCCCAAAACATCGCCTACATCTTTTCAAACGGTCTTTTTCATATCAGATCACGCTACTATACAACCAAGTTCCTACGTATTTGAAAACGCGATCTGTTGGCAGTGTTAAGGCTAGACTTAAAACCTTGGTGTATGAGGGCCAGATCAGGTTTTGTGAGTGAGTGCGGACAAAGTGTTTCTTCCCAATCCTTCCTTTTTCCTTCTCCTTTCCTCTTTTATGTGGTGATGGTTAATGGGATTTTGTAATTTATGTCTTGGGATGAAAAATTTTAGCAGAAAGATGACTTGTTCATCCTACTGAATTTCATTCCTTTTAACAGGTGGCAAGATGTTGATCTCTTGGTGTGTTAGTTTTAGTTAAAAAAAAATTGTTCATACTAAATATTATAACTAATATAAGCATCTAAATTATGTAGCTACTTGTTAATAAACATATTTTGAATTTGAATTTGAAGAGAATAGTAGTAGATTTAAATTTCTAAATAATGGTCTTCCACCGGGCTCTGTACTTTTACCTCTTCTTTTTAATCGGTACACTAGTGATTTACCGCAAACTATTTGCAAAAAAAATATTTATGCAGATGACATTGCACTAGCTTGTCAAAGTAATAAATTTGAAAACCTGGAAACTGTTCTTGACAATGACTTAATACTTATGACTGAAAATTTGTCCTAATCCTAATCCTACTAAGACAGAGGTTTCCTGTTTTCATCTTTGTAATTCTGCCAAAACCAGAAAACTTGACGTAACATTTAATTCTGTAAAACTAAATCACAATTTTCATCCTATTTATCTTGGTGTAATTTTGGATACAAGCTTAACATATAGACAACACATTGAGAAAGTTCGCCAAAAACTTAAAACCAGAAATAACATTATTTCGAAATTATCTGGTACAAATTGGGGTACTGACGCACATACATTACGTACATCCTCTCTTGCTCTGGTTTTTTCTGTTGCAGAATACTGCTGCCCAGTTTGGATGAACAGTGTCCATGTACACAAGATTGGCACTCAAATATATACAACAGTGAGAATCATCAGTAGTGCGTTGAAGTGTACTCCAACCCCTTGGTTACCTGTTCTATCAAACATTCCTCCACCAAGCTTACAAAGAAAACTAGCGCGAAAAAATTGTGGCAGAAATATCAACTTAATAAAGACTTTATCATCTGGCAGGACCTCCAAGACCAAAATAATAGATTAAAATCAAGAAATCCTTTTTGACTATTAGCAAACAATATCGAACATTTCTCAGTAGATGAAGATTGGAAACGAATCTGGTTAAGTGAGAACGTTTTTAACCGAGGTTTAGTAGAAGATCCAACAAAACCACTACCTGGATTCAAATATCCTAGAAATATCTGGTGTAAATTGAACCGTCTACGCACTGGTAATGGACGCTGTAATTCCATTCTCTTTAAATGGGGTGCTGTAAAAAGCCCAATATGCTCTTGCAATATAGCCGAAGAAACTATTGAACATTTAGTCAATGAATGTCATCTTACAAGATTTACTGGCGGTTTTTAAGAATTACATGAATTGACACAAAATGCCATTGAATGGCTCACACAAATCAAGAGTCTTTGAATACACAGCAAGTGGTTCTGATTAAGGTTTTTTTTTCGCGGTTTTTTCCCTTAATCTCCAACACGAATTCTTGAGAACTGCGCACACCCTTTAAAAACTTTCCGCAGATACAATATTTAGAAGAGTGTTTTCTCAAGTTTTATGACTATATTATTGTTAATAACATATATTGTACTACTACTATTTTAATACGAATATATATATATATTATTGGCAGCACCTGTGGTGTATGTACTATACCAATCTTTAACATTGTTTGTGCAATTTACCCAGTAAAATCTCTCTCGGCCCTTTTGCAGCGTTTTCGTGATACCCAGATGTCCTTCAGAACTAACATTATTAATCTGTTTTAAAATTTCTGGAACGGCATTTCTTGGGACCACCATTTGTTTTCTTGTTTCTGTGCCCTCAAAATTTTTTATAATTTTCTTTAAGTATTTCTTATATGGCCTAATTCTCCGCAGTTCCAGCACCTCACTGGGCTCCTTTTTGGAGATAACTTCATTAAGTTCTCCACTACTGCCTCAACGTCGCTTACGGAATAAACGGCAAAGTCGTAGTTACCGGTGTCTTTCCTTAGTCAAGCAACTTCATGTGAGGCTTTCGTCGCAGCATCGAACTCCAGGGCAATAGTCAAGGCATCCACAAGAGATCTCGGCCGCGTCAACCGTACAGCCCGTTGCAACCCGGCGTTTTTAAGACCATCGGTAAAGGTTTGAATTGCCAGACACTCCAGGAAATCTTCCGCTTCATTTAGATACGCAAACAGTACCATTCTTGCCACATCTGCCTCGAACACCTGGATAGTTTTTTAATTTTACTGTGTTCGGTTCTTTAACTGCATTCAGTATACTGGTTGTAGATGAGTTTGGCCATAACGCATCTCCAGACGATCACCAGTAACTCGAAATGTTCAACCTTATCCGGTGTCGATGAATGCAGGACGTCTAAACCCTAGCATCGTGAAGCTATGGTTAGGAACAATGCCTTCTCCTGCGGTGACCATTTATTCGTTTTGGCCGCTGCGTCAAATTGTTTCAGGTAATTTGGCCAGGTAGTCTTCCTGTCGAAGGTCGGGGGTTTTATCGTCGTTCGTAACTGGGTCACCTTTCCGTTTCTTTTTCGTTTGACGTCTACGTTGCAGGTTTCCATCCTTTCTGCATCTCCGTCGCCGTGGTGGATGGTTTGGTTTCGACAGCAACCTTCCAGTTCTTGTTTAAACTTCTCTACCCCGACTGCATTTGCTGGATCTCTTCTCTCGCAAGTTGGCTGGCCACTTTCTGATTTGGCTCGTCTCGGAAGCTGACTACTTGCTGATTTTGTTCGTCACGAAAAATGTACATTTCGGAGCGCAGATGAGAGATTTGTTGGGAAAAGGAACTGGATAACTTGGGTATACAACCGTTGTGACAGCTCCTCCTGCTGGCTCGTCATACGTTGTGATAGCTGGGACATATCTTCCCGCTGGCTCCTTATTTGATTGGACAACTGGGAAAATTGTTGTGTCTGTTCTTCTTGTTGAATCGTTATTCGTTGCGACAGCTATTTAAACTGAATACTTCAACACAATTTATTTACTAAAATTGTTACAGACACAACTCTGCTGGATAATGTCTAAACAGGTTTACAATAACAATGAACTATTTGAACTCCCCTTAAGTCTTCATACATCTCCTTATATAGAACAAACGAATATTCTAGACTTTACGCGAACATGATCCAATCTAATAACTAAATACTAACTACATACTAGAAGTTTTTAGAGTATATAACCTAAAAACAGTCTTTAAAGTAAAGTTGCCTTCCTTATTCGGTTATCCTGTTATCAGATTTCTTGTAAAGATTGTGACAAAAAATACATAGGCCACACATGTAGGTACCTAAAACACCATAGCGTCCTACAAAAGTGACGTGAAAATACTTCCTGATCGTTGTTCCTTATTATAAGATGTGAAGAACAAAACACACAATAGACTATGACAATGTATTGGCCAGAGAGGAAAATTATAAACAAAGATTGTTTTTGGAGATTGCATTCATTAAACAGTTTGGCAACAATATAAAAAAACAAACGTACATCTTAGCGAAATTTATTTATACTATTTAACAAACAAAAAAAGACAATTCCAATATTTTACATAGTACCAGAATACTAACAGTCAATAAAATTTTAATTTTAATTAACTTGAAAGTTAAAATTAGGTTATTGTTTAACTTTTAGTCGAGAAAATAAAATAAGCAAAACTTCAGAAATTTGTAAAGTAAGATGGATCGATATGCGGTTTTTTGCATTCGATTCGTAAGAACGTCAGGAAATTTTTTCGCTATTTTTAATATTGGAAAAATGAGACCTCGTCTCCAGAAATTTGATGCAAATTCGACATAAAATAAGTGTGCACTCGGTACTAGGGTGTTTTTGGAGTCGCTAAACGGGTATCATGGTGCGAATACCGAATTTTCAAGAAATTCATTATTTATCCACATCGGATTTTGGACAGCAAGAAGGAGTAACAAATTATTTTCGGGAATTTTTAAGGATCACACGATAAAGTGATTTGTTATGAGATTGTTAACATTTGAAGGAGGCTTGTTTCGGAAAAGCGTAGCCTATCAGTAGATTATGGGTGTTATTTTTACAAAAGACATTATTGTACCTAAATATGGAAAAGTTCACGAACTGTTCTTTTATTTACAGCGACCTCAAAAAGTCGCGAATTTTTCTTAAGGTGCCTAATCCAATTAGTGGATGTTGGCGACAATTCTGGCAAACTCCTCTCGATCTTGTGTGGCTCTAAAGAGTGCATGGGCATCGAGGTTTGTCCCATCCCTGATGTTTTTAAGCCATGAGCGTTTTTTTCTTTCGATGCCACGTTTTCCTTCTATCTTTCCTTTTATTATAAGCTTTAAGAACTGGTACTTGGAATTTCGAAATATATGCCCCAGATAAGCAGTTTTTCTTCTTTTTATTATTCGCAACAACTCTCTTTCTCTGCCCATTCCATTTAATACTTCAACATTTGTTGTGTGATTAGTCCAGGGAATTTTAAGTAATCTTTTAAATACTCACATTTCAAAGGCCTCCAATCGCTTCATCACGTTGGCCTTTATGGTCGCGAATAACAAGTTTCAACTAATTTTTTAACAATTATTTGAAAAAATTCCAGGAGAAGTGGTAGGTACCTTCCACCCAGGACACCAGGTACTTCGGAGACTTTCGGCACCTTGATATTTGTATCTCGGAGACTATGGCCGTTATGATATTCGTATTCAGCAACCCCAAAAACCTCCAAGTACCAAGTGTGCACAGATTTTGTATAGAATAAGCATAAAAAAAGAAATAAATACCATGCACTCTGAGCAGCAGGTGTCTCGGAGTTTCGACGTCTTGATATTCATGTTCAGCGACCACAAAAACCTTCGAGTACAAAAATTTAACCCATTAGTGCAGTTTAAAATGAATCCTGTAGACAAAGAAAAGACTACTTTTACCAGTGGATCAGGGTTATGGCAATTCACGGTCCTTCCGTTTGGCCTCTGTAATGCTCCTGCGACGTTTAAACGGCTAATGGAGAACATCCTCCTAGGTTTGTCATGAGAAACTTGTCTAATTTAGTTAGATGACATCATCATAATGGGCAAGACCTTTAAGGAACATTTATCTAACCTGGAAGAAGTCTTTAAAAGATTACAGAAAGCTAATCTATCATTGAATATTAAGAAATGCGACTTGTTGAAGCGACAGGTCAGCTATTTAAGACATAACGTAAACAAGGATGGCGTTGCTGTTGACCCCGCTAAGATTCAAGCCGTTTAAGAATCGCCAATCCCTATCAACAAACATAAGCTTCGAAGTTTCTTGGGTTTTTGATCCTATTACCGACGATATGTTAAGAATTTGTGAGACATCGCCAAACCCCAGACACGTTTGACAGCACAAGACAAGTCTTTCTGTTGGGATCGGGAATGTCTAAAGGCGTTTAAAATATTAAAGAAACAGCTGACGTAAGCTCCTATTCTTGCTTGTCCACTCCCTGACAGTAAGCTTATTCTGGACACCAACGCCAGCAATGAGGGAAAGCTAAAAAGAACTACTGTGTAACTCGGCGGGAACTGTTAAAAGTTGTAAAATCCGTTGTGCACTTTTATAAATATCTTCATGGCAGAAAATTCCGGATCAGAACAGACCATGCCAGTTTGAAGTGGCTACTTAGCTTTAGGAACCCAAAAGGTCCAGAAGGACATATAGAAACTGCAGAAATATGATATTGAAATCGAGTATAGACCTGAAACAAGACACCGTAATGCTGATGCACTCTCCAGAAGGCTATGCCCCATTGTACCCGCTTGAAGCAGAACGAAAAAAAACTTGCTTTAGTTAAGGTTGTGCCAGAAGACGGGAGCTCTATGAAGAAGGAGCTACAAAAAACGATTCCTTTCTGAAAAAGATTCGAAGAGATTGTCGTACGTTGTGGAGAGAGATATCTTTATCCTCTTCTGCTTTAAAAGCATATTGGGCCCAATGGAAGACTTTAATTTTGGAAAGTGGGTTCATTCAAGGACAAAGAAAATTCCTATGGCACGGAAACAAGAAAACAAATAGTCCCAAGAAATGCCGTACTAGAAATTTTAAAACAGATACATGATGATAGTTCTGGAGGACATCTGGGTATCACGAAAACGCTGCGAAAGGTCCGAGAGAGATTTTACTGGGTATCCATATTAAAGATTGGTGTCGTTAATGCACTACATATGCTGCTAGTATTATAATGGTCCGCAACGGGAACCGAAGGCGGAAATGCAACAATACCTGGTCGGAAGTCCTTTCGAACGGATCGCAGTAGATGTATTGGGGCCACCTCCACAGAGCGATGTAGAAAATAAGTACATCTTTGTGTTAATGGACTACTTAGCTAAATGGCTTGAAGCCTACGCTGTTTCCAATCAGGCATTTTGCCACATTTGAATCATTTTTAGAAAATACATGTTTTTAAGAGCGTGAATAAAATATTATCCGAAAGATGTTGCATTATTTTTTTTTATTTAACAATATTAAAATTTTTATTTTTTTAACTATCAAGACTACAGGTATGGAATAAAGGATTAAAAATATATTATTACAATTTAACAACAATAAGTTATGTTTGAAACATTTCATATTTAATCTGCTTTAAGTAAAATTTTAATACGAAACAGGTTTTCTCTCGATACTTTTAAATTAATTCTTAATTTGCTTTTAGTATAATTTAAAGATGAAACTGTTTTTCTCACGCTACTTTTTTTCAAACTAATAATTCGTACGATATAAACGTAAAGAGAACTAACTGTAATTAATTTTCACATTTTGATTTTTCTCATTTAAAGTAAAAACAAATTATCAGATGCATATTGATATTATTAATAGCGTGGAAACTTTTTTGCAAAAATCTGTCTGTTCCCTAAAAAATGACCCCACTTATTCTGCAAATCTCGCCTGGAAATTACCGTTTTTGTTATGGAGTCAAGTATTTCATTCGGAATCAGTAGCGTGACTACATAACTAAAGTAGCACACAATTCGAAAGAATAGTTTAATAACTTTTATATGTATTTAAAGTTAGTATAGTTATTGTCTAAGCTAAGCCCATTTTACTTTATTAAAAAAAATTAAAACCAAAAAAACCTTTTTTCAAAAAAGCTTTTATTTAAACGCTCTAAAAAGAAGAAAATAAAATTTTCCCTTTAAATTTTAACTATGTACTTATAATCTCATTATACACAATTTATACGATAATAAAAATGTGAGTCGTCACGGGACGCCTGGCAGATGTGAAACATCGACATTAACCCGTGCCTAAATCATAAGATATTTCCAATTTAAATAACATGGCATTTTTGCACTTTTTGTCGTTAATTTTTTTTACTGAAACAAATGTAGCTAAAAATAATTAAATATCTATTTCTTGTAGGAAATTTGCAATAAATTTGTCATCAGAGTTAAATTCACGATTTTTTTTTGTAATTTTCACCATAATTTTTATTTATATCAAACTAAATACATATATATAGGTAATAAAATTAACAAATACAAAATTTGGATACAAAATAAAGTATATTATCGCTTATAAATAATAGTATCACAATGGTATCACAATATTTATTGTACGTTTTCTCAGATTGCTCACAGATGTCGTTAGATTACAGAACGAAAATAAATTTAAAACGTGATTTCGTTTAGTTTTTTATTTAATTGCCTTAAATTCAATAATCTTAAAAAAGGAAATTATTAAAACACAAATTTATATAGAAGTACGTTACTATATTTATATAATTGTAGTTACTTCATAATTTTAGTAGGTACAAAAAAAAAGCGATAGTAAATAAAAAATAGGAAAATGATGAATTTAACTATGAATACAACTTTATCGTTGAATAACTTTTAAACGGTATTTAAATGGGAAATGTATTATGATTTAGGCACGGGTTAATGTGAATATTAAGGGCTGGTTTGGGTCTGATAATTTTTGTTAGGTCATAATCTAAAAATTTAATGGGTGTTTGGAGAACAAAACCAAATTTGGGAAATAACGGACACCCTAATGTATATAGAGTAGGTAGGTACTCACTCCTTTTTATTCAATATTTTTTATCACTTTCTTTATTAACACTTTGTTTATTCATATTTAAAACAAACACTTTATACACAAATTTTACAGGGACTATTCACCAACAATCTATTTTGATTAACAAGCTGTCAATTTTACAGGTCAGCAAAATATGTAGGTATATTATGTTGCCTATACAAACAAACATTTTTATATATATAGAATAGATAGTAGGCGGAATCGAGTTAGGTTTTTATGAAACAATTCATACCCTGTCCCGCCAAATTTTTAAATCGATGAGCTTCTTCCCCCTATTGTTGGCGCGCCACCTTCGGCGTCGCTCAAAACATGAGACCAATTTCATGTAAGGTATCAGTACATCTCTTTATTATATATTATCGATGCGTTAGGTTTTTTACGTCATACGAATCATACGTCACCGTCGCCACGCGAGAAATCTGATTCACGTGCGGCTATAGATGTTTCACATCAATAAAAGCTTGAATATTGAATGAATGGCTTATATCAGTATTCATTCCAATACTCAAAAAACAAACGCAATTAAATGAATATAGGACAATCAGCTTGATGGATCATATTCTAAAAGTCTTCTTACAAGTGATACATGAACACATGTATATAAGTTAGATTGGGATCTAAAAACGGCTTTGGCACCAGTGAAGCATTATTTACTATGCAAACACTTAAAGAACGGTATCGAGATGCCAATTATATGTCTAGTTTTTAATGAAGTATAATAACAAAGGATGGCAAAAATACTGGAATACTGAATTAGACGACGAAGACGTGAGAAACATTGCCAATCTATTCCGATACCAGAAAGCGATAATACCAGTACATCAACAAAAATCGAAGGGGATGCGTGCTCTTCCCTTTACTTTTAGCTATTAGAAGGTATTAGAAGGCGTAATTGAAAGCATACTTGTGAACGGAATACTCCTTATTAATCTAAGACATACAGACGATACTCCTTGTGGACAGCAGAAAAGAACTACATATCTTGGTTGACCACATTATCCAATCTTGCAAGAGGCATGACAGGTACTAAACACAGAGAAAACAAAAAGTCAAAAAGAATAAGATTGGCAAAAACAGAGGCAGGGTACACAAATATCAATACCTGGATTGCGAAGAATTAGATCGTAGTATGGAAATATCAAGATAGCCAGAACTGCTTTTAATAAGATGAAAGCAATATTATGCAACGGAAAACTAAACAGATAAATTAGAACTAGAGAATTGAGATGCTACGTATTCTCTGTCCTATTGTATGGAGTTAAAACCTGGACAATTACAGAGACGACAGAGAAGAGTCTCACTAGTTTTAAAATATCGTTTTATCGAATAATGTAAAAATTTCCTGGAAACAACAGGTAAGAAATACAGAAACGCTAAGAAGAATGAAAAAGGATACGGAACTACTCAACTCTATAAAGAAAAGAAAAATGAGCTATTTTGGTCACATACTAAGAAACGAGAAATACGAATTAATGCGGCTGGTCATATAAGAAAATGTGGTAGGCAAAAAAGGACCTGGTTGAAAAATCTTAGACAGTAGAGTGAAAAAACATTAATAGAACTTTTCAGAACAGCAGTAGATAAAATAAAATGGGCCATGATAATCCCCAATGTTCTTAGGGATAAGGTACCTTAAGATGAAGAAATGCTTGTCGGTTTAAGTTTTTTTTTTGAAAACATTTATTTATCTTAAAAACAAATGATAACAACAATTTTAACATTTCTCAAATCAGTGCATTAGAGCTCTGGTCTCGAGATGAAAATCATAAAGGTACAATAGCACTATCTATGGTACATATCTATAAGTAACCTACTTACGTTATTAAATGAGCATACTTTTACAAATCTTAAAAAGGTCTGAATATGAAAAATAAGAATATTAACTAGTGATTCAAATATAACTTTAGCTTTTTGACAAATACATTATAGGATTTATTCCTAATATCTAGTGGTAAATTATTAAACGTTCTAGAAGCTGAGTTTAAGGGATTGTTCAAACCTATATTAGTCCTATTGTTATCAATGTAAATATTAGCTAACGCCGATCTAGTGTCATGATCATGAACATTATTAAGATATATAATTTTAGTGTTACATTTTAACTTATTAAACGTTCTAGAAGCTGAGTTTAAGGGATTGTTCAAACCTATATTAGTCCTATTGTTATCAATGTAAATATTAGCTAACGCCGATCTAGTGTCATGATCATGAACATTATTAAGATATATAATTTTAGTGTTACATTTTAACTTATTTTCTAGCACCCTATAAATTAACTTGGACTGATCAAGTTTTAAAACATTTTGCATATTTATAACATTCAATTCCATGTAAAGATCATTTGTGTGATAAAGAAATGGATATTTAAACAAAATTTTTAATATTTTGTTTTGACCTATTTGAATATTTTCAAATAGTGTCTGGCAACACGTGCCCTAAATCGGAATCAGGTAACGTAAATGTGATAAGAAATAGGCGTTATACACGTTCAGTTTACTTTTGTGTGTAAGAAAGTCTCTACATTTATAAATTGCCGGTACCATAGCAATAAATTTTTTCTAATAATTTATTGATATGACTTTCCCAGTTTAACTTATCATCAATAGTAAGTCCCAAGTATCGAATACAAGAAACTTTACATAGTACCTATCAATATAAAAAAAACTTTATTGTTTAACAGAAATATAGATTTTCAATTACAAGACACTTAACAGAGATACAGCAGGTTTATATATAACATATACATATAAAAAAAAATTATTATCAATCAATCAATCAATATAGGTAGATACATTGGTTTCTAAAAAGAATCGATTTTATAGTTTTTTAAATTGCTGCAGTGTTACATTAGAAACGTCTACCTCTCTACAAAGAAGATTAAACTTACTACAGGTAGGTTAGAATGGAGATTTTCTTTTAACATTATTTCTAACACTGGCCAAATAAAAGCAATTTTGTGTTCTACTAATTGTAGTCTCTGTAGTAATTCTGAACAGTCTACCTGTATAAGGTTATGAATAAGTTAGTATATGAATATACAGGAATTTGCCCAGAAGCAAACGGTTGTCGCAACCCTGCGGGCGATATATTCCATCAATCCTGAATGCCATGTATTTCATGAAGTACCTCTGACATGATTCTATTTGATTTTTATGTATATTGTAATGAGGAGACCAAACAAGAAAACCATATTCTAATCGGGATCTAACCGCGATGACAGCGCCACCTAGCGGTTACATTTACGACGGATTTTGAAATATCAAATGGCTAACTGTCATTACGAAAAGTAAGTAAACAAACAATTATATCCAATGAAACATCGTAATTTATTAGTTTTCATATCACATGCATTGAAACAGCTTGTTTTTATCCCTGTTTTGTCGGTCGAAACAAGACAATTTCAGACCAATGCAACTGTCAGTCAGAAATTGACAGTTTTTTCTGCCCTAGGGTTATTCCGGCCCGGTTCATTCATTTATTTATTATTTATGTCTTTATTTCAAGTCTATCAGAATCGCATTTGTAACAAACAAAAGCGAATAAAATTATAATCGGCTGACAGCTGTTGTCAAATCGTTGTCAAGATATAACTACGCTATTTGTCTGAAATAGTCTTACTTCAACTGGCTACAGAGATTAAAAATCGCTGTTTCAATGCATGTGATATGAAAAATATAGTGTTTGGCACGGGATAAAACAAAGAGGATTTCTAACCGGGCGAAGACAGTCCTCGCTTCGCTCGGGCAGTCAACTCTCGCCCTAGTCTGAAATCGTCTTGTTTCACCCCTTGCCACACAATATACTATTTTTTCTACCTTAATGTATTGATCATGTAAATCTATAGGGTCGATAATAATATTTATCTTTTTTATTTCCCGTCTAAAATGTCACAATCAATAAATTTTAGGTAGTATAGATGGGCTTTATCACGGCGAACTTTACAGGAAGTAATTAAAGAAATAACGAAATTTATTCGATTATCACATTGTAGACGATCATAATATGACTATAATGTCGTTATTAATTTAGACGTTTTGTGTATTTTCGTATATAATATCATAAGAGAGAAAATTTTGCAAGCAAAATTTTCGACTGGTATGAAAGTTTGTTGCTTGGCAATTTACGCGAATGAAATTGTGACAAAATCACGAGACGTCAGTCGAGTGATTTTGTCAAAATTTCATGAGCGAAAATTGCCAAAAAGCAACAAACTTAAATAAAACCAGAAGAAAATTTGGCCGGGAAAAATTTTTCTCTCGAATGGTATTCGACAAGACTATTTCACGAGAAAAACAAGACAATATCAACGTTTGTGAAACTGACAACTATAGAAATACCAGACACCTTAGAACGGATCTGTCATAATTTTGTCGCTGAAATATTACGTATTGTCAAGGGTAATATAACAAGACCTTGATTATAGTCGACTATTTTTGTGGTATCTAGATTTTGAGAATATTTTAGTATCAATTTGTTGAGACATAATTTGACATAATCTGATTAAAGCCCAAAAGCTTTAGCTCGAGGGCTTTCATCTTTGATTATTAATGTCAAATTATGTAGAAACAAATTGTAAAATATTCGAGAAATTTAGCAACAACAAAAATAGTGGACTATTAATCAAGGTCGCGTTATATTTAGAAAGATTATTTCCTAAAAAGACAAATTTTTGACATTTATATTTGACGTGACTATTTCTCTAGTGCAATAGTCGCAGATATTGTTCTAGTGCAATAGTCGCTGATATTTGATTGTGATTGGTCCAATTTTAAAAAATTATGACATTCTATTGGTTAATTTAAATCGAAGTAAATAATCAATATGAAATGTGCCGTTGCTATGCAGTTTTGTCAGTTAAAAATAGTCTAGAGAAATAGTCAGTTGAAAATGATCAAATTAATATTAAAACTTTTAATGAATCACTTTTAATTAATCACTCACGACTTTCCAACCTTAAATAACCAACAAAGGTAAAGAATTAGTTTTGACTCAACGTGTGCAAATACAACATACTAAATATCTATACTAATATTATAAAGAGGAAAGGTTTAAATTTTTGTTTGTTTGTTTGTTTGAAATGAATAGGCTCCGAAACTACTGGGCCGATTTCAAAAATTCTTTCACCGTTGGAAAGGTACACTATTCCCGAGTGACATAGGCTATGTTTCATTTAAAAAAAAAATAGGGATCCTTACTAAAATGCCATTAATGTAACCAAAAATGACCTTAAAATCCTTACATCGCGACACATCGCGTGCGCTGAGAATACTATTGATTATAGAATAAAGTAATGTACGATTTTGAAGAATCTATAAATATCTACGAAAAATGCCGCGACAGCATATGTCTAACTGTTAAAGTTACGTCACAATAACTAATTTTTAATTTTTTTTAAGTTTTTATTTTGGGATTAATCCTTATCAAAATAACTTATTTCATAATCACGACAGATATCACAAAGTTAGCATGTGCAATGGGACGAAACTACTTATAAAGGAATTAAAGGACAATTAAGTTATAGCAACCAATATAACTGAACCACCAGCTGGTCAACTAGCTCATATACTGAGGATACCGATAATCCCAACTGATCTACCAAATCCATTTAAACCGCTTCAATTTCCCATTAAAACATCTTTTGCTTTTACTAATAATAAGTCTCAAAGTCAAACCTTCCAATTAGTAGGGATCGGTTTTCCTCATGGCCAACCGCCTAAGGCGGTTCGGAGCACCTGAAAATCAATTTATTTTGCTGCCAGAAAATAAAACAACATTTAATATTGTTTACGGGAAAGCGTTGACCCAATAAATTTAATGGCTTTTGTCATTTCTCTTTAATCCGCGTGCAAAGCCGGGGCGGGCTGCTAGTAGCAAATATTTAAAATGTTGCTTTTTATTGAAGTGATAACTTCTTATGGGAGGGTAAACTGATTTTGAGAGTTGCAAAACGCCTCCAGAGTTACTAAACACTGCTACTAATGTGGTTTTAAATTTATTGCCAAATAAAATCAAGGCGCAAAATATGAATTTGCTTGTAAACATATTCCCGTACAGTACGGAAAAGTTCGTTGCCCAGCAACGGATTGAAATACAAGAATAGTGTATTTTGCGGCTCGAATTTGATCCGAGAAACTAGACATTTCCAAGCAATTTCAGAAAAATCAATTTTGTAATCTATTGAAAGATATCCCAAAAACCGTCTAATATTCTAATTGTGATTCAGAAACTGACATAGTTATAATTAACATTAAAATGTCGATGTCGTTTCTTTTCTTACAGGTATGTAAGACCTTGTTAAGTGTTTTATTTTTATTTTAATTCATGTCTAACACAATAAATCTTTTCTTACCGATAGAAACTCAATTTAGTCCATTGAAATGTTACATTTTTTAGGCCTAACCTTGCGTTTTTGAGAGGACGCAATTTTATTTTTTAGAAGTGTAGGGGGGGTCAATGTAAAGCTAAAACCAAGTTTGTGGGGTCGCCACCCTTGTCCAACGGCCGCCATCTTGAAAATAGGGGTTGAAATGGTTTTAACGTGTATCTCTTAAACTATTTATCTGATAAAAAAAATTATTAACATTTTTTGTTGCAAATTAGATTCTCTACAACTTTAATTCAGTATCTTTTTGCCGTAGAACTATAAATAAAAAAGTTATAAGCGAAAATGTTCAGAAATTCGAGAAAAAAATTATATTTTTCGATATAACTTTTTTTTTTATCATTTTACGAAAAAATAATATCAGACCATTTTTGTAGATCGTTTTTTGAGAAACAACTTTTAGTAGCAACATTAAATCAATAGTTAAGGTTTTACAGCGCTTTTTCAGTAAAATTTCGAAATGCAAAAATATGCAAAACATTTATTAGAAGAAAACCATTCCTTCAACTCAAATTTCGAAATTTTACACGTTGAAAATAAAAGTCTTAAATGAAATCTTTTAGAATCATTAAAAATTAATAAAAGGAAAAATTCCAATATTTTTTTAAACGACCAACTAGAGGTAAATCATTCCGGAGTTATACAGTTGGGCACATTTACCTGAAAATCAAAGGGTCTGGATTATAGACGTTTCTCTTACCTTACAGTTGGGCACGAATACGGCCGTTTTGCGCTCGGCCGTTTTGCGCTCTTACCTGAAATCGACCTGTTTGCGCTCTGCGATTTTCATAATAGAAATGTATTATCCTTTTTTCTAGGATTTACCGATTTGCAATATAATTTTAAATTTATTATAACATAATAGCCCGGTAAAGGTTAGCTTAGAAAATTTGCTTAAAACCCATGGTACCTACTACAGAAAAATAATAAACATCTTCTTTTCTGTTTCTGTTAATGTCTATTTCGAAGAAAAGTAAATTAGGGGTAATTAGGGTAGGGTAGGTATGTCTTAAATCCCAGGATTTCCCCAAAAATTACCTGCCTACCTAATTTGTTGATGTTTAATAAGTTTCGTTTCGTTCTTTGATACAGTAGTATTAAGAATTGTGGAGAGTGATATTTTTACATTTTTGAATCATATTTTAAAAATGGACGTGCAAATTATTGAAACCTCGAAGGGAAAACCTTGTGCACTGTATAAGGGATATAGCTTTCGTATAAAGAAAACCAATAAAGATGGCTCGGTTTTTTGGAGTTGTATGAAAGAAAAAACTGAAAAATGTCGAGGCAATATCATTATGGATAACAACAGAATAATAAGAGAAGCCGATCATATGTGTAAACCTAGTGTTGCAGCAATGCGAGGAAGAGAGCTAGGGAAGACGACAAGTATTTGCCAATGTCAAAAATATATCAGGACGAGTTTCATAAATTGTATAATCAAGGACTAGATTTCGTGACCGAAATACCAACATTTACTTCAGTGAAAAGTGGTTTAAATGCCTGTAGAAGACGTGCACATGGTCTGCACAAGGATCCCGCTACAGCATCAGAAATAGAATTTCCAGAAGAAGTTATTACAATGAGTGACAAAACGAATTTTTTATTTATCGACGAAAGTACTCCTTCCGGGTACAGAATATTGGTATTTGCCAGCAACAAAGCTAAGGCAATTCTGACTAACAGTAGGAACACCGCATTTATGGATGGAACGTTCAAAAGCTGCAGTAAGCAATTTAGCCAAATATATACCATCCCTATTAATATTGGTAGCACACCAGAGGAGACAAATATAATTCCATTGATATATGCACTACTTCCTAACAAAACCAAAGAGACTTACAATACATTGTTTTCATCAATCAAACAGAAACTACCGAATTGGAAACCAACTGTTGTGAAACTTGATTATGAGCAGGCAACGATTAGTGCTTTAGAAAACAATTTTCCAGAAGCTCAAATTTCTGGATGTAATTTTCATTTTAATCAATGCATATGGAAAAATATTCAAAATATGGGATTAGTTGCTGAATATAAAAATAACGAAGAAATACGTTTACATATAAGAATGTGTGCAGCGTTAGCATATCTGCCTGTGGAAGATATTGATGATGGCTGGTTATGCATTCAAGAGACTTCTCCAATTTCTGAAAAAATGGAACAATTCTACGATTATTTTGTTCAGCAATGGTTAGAAAATACACACATTTCCAAGGAAATGTGGAATTGCCATAAGCAAAGACATCGCAGTAACAATGCTTTGGAAGGTTGGAACCATCGTTTAAATACATTGATAAAACCACATTCCAATGTATTTCAATTGGTGAAGTGCCTACTTAAAGAAGCAGAATATTCTGATCACATTTATGACAGATCTACTTTAAATTTAGAAGGAAAGCGGCGCAAAAAAACCTATATTACTTTAGATGAAAGAATTTCCAAAACATTAAAGAAATATAAAGACACAAGAGACTTGAGAACATGTTTAAAGACGTTAGCTTATATTCAGAAGCTCGAATAAACAAACAAGTTTTTATTGACATGGATTTTTGTATTTTACTTTATAAAAAAACTTTGAAAAAATAAATATAATTTTTGTACTTTCTTGTTTTCTTGTAAAAGTAATATTTTTAACTTACCCTTTACCGGACTATTATTGTAGGTAGGAGGAATTTAAAATTATATTGCAAATGGGCAGATCGAAGAAAATAAAGTAGATTATGAAAGTAGCAGAGCGCAAAGTGGCCGATTTCAGGTAGGAGCGCAAAACGGTCGGGCGCAAAGTGGCCGACACCGTTGGGCACAGAGATATTTTTCTCTACCTGACTACTTATTTAAATTAGATTAATTAATTTAAGGAAAAGTTATGTGTTTAAATAATTGTTGTTGAAAAAACTATACACACAAATTTTAAAACATTTATTTATTTAATACTATACAAGAAACTGCAGTTATAAATTTTTTAGGTAGATAGGTACTTATATTAAAATAAAAAAATACAATATTTTAAATTAAATTTATAAATTTAACGGCGCATATTTATAAACAGCAAATTTGACAAACTGTATTCTATTAATTTGTTTCATATTCGGCAATTTTTTTCTTGGGAATGTCTGTTTTTTTTAATAACTGGCCGACATAATTTTGTGCTCTTGTTTGCAGAATTTATTTTAACATAAATCTGATTTATAAAAAAGTATTTACTGTACGGTACCTTTTTCATTTACCTGGCGCTGTGCCCAACTCACCAACGCCCAATCATTCGCCTTTACTTAATCTTTTTAATATCATATCTGTGTAATGGTTCAAAATGGATTTCCCCATCTGTTATCCCTGTGAATTGTTATCAGTAGTAATAACCCAAGGACATTGATAATTGTTCGAAAAAATTTTATAACAGATTTCGAAAGCTTGTTGCTTGGAAACAGAACGACGCCGTAGGCGGAGGTCTGTTGCCTGTAAGCAACAAGCTTGAGAAAGTTGTTAAAAAATTTTTGAGCATTTATCAATGTTCGAGGGTTATTCGGATAAAAAATTTTTTGCTGGTTATTCTTTGGTATATTTGATTCGATAATTTCATTAATATTCTCATCAGTATTACAACCAAATCGTGACATTTTGAAATATTGAATATTTGAAATGTCAAAATCGAAATGAAACGAAATGTAGGTATCCATAGCTACATGATTGAGTGAAAACAGCCCATGGGATCTGTTTTCCGTATAATGTTGGTTTTATTGGTTGTATTCAATCAGATGACCACAAATTAATTGATTTCATTGGATTTCTAATTGAGCAAAAAATTTTCTTTATAACTATTTATTATCGTTTATTGTACTTTTGTATCTTCACACTTTGCAAACTTTCTTTGGTTCATTTTAATACCAGTGTTTGATAAAGCTGTTTCATAGCCTTAGCTACATATTTCTTTACGTGTGGATGTATTTTATTCTGTTTTTAATTGTGAAGACGATTTCGAATTATTTTATAAACGATTTTAACTTCAGTGGAAACTATTTTTTTCTTTTTTTGATTAGCATTTAGACTTTTTAAGCGTGCTTTTTCTATTATTTCATCATCAGTGATTGTTTTATTTGTAAAAAACCTTTAGGTGAAAATAAAATAAGAACTGTGAAGGAAAGAGGTGTAAAAACTTTACTAGAGCGAGCTGTAGCAAGAAATGATGAGGTTAATGAACAATTTTTACGAACTGTTTCGGAAGTTACTGTACATATTGCGTGTTATTGTTATTACGTGGACAATCGAACGATAATGTTGTTAGTCGTCCCAGCAGCAGCGCCAGTAGTTTATCGTCAATTTCAGAAGCTCCAGAGCAAGGCAGTGACAAAAAGTACATTTAACTTATCTTCACTTCCTCCAACACAAGACACAGCTCGCTTTCATACTTTCCGAGTCTACCATCAAGTACAGTCGTGGCTTGGTAATTATAATGATCCTGAAGACTAGGGCTGGAAAAAAAATGGAAAATTATTAATGCCAGTGCAAAGCTCTAAACCTCCAGCACCCCCTGAGCTTCTAAAATTGATCTTTTGCAAATGCAAAGGAAACTGTGGAGCGATGTGTGGATGTCGAAAAGCAGGGCTGAAATGTTCTGCAGTGTGCTTCCATTGTTCTGGAGAGACATGTAGCAACGTAATGGAGCTCATAGAATTAATAAATGAAAATGATTTTGATGATGAACCACCGACATTAACACCCCTTCCTTCTCCAGTTCTTCCACTGACATTTGATTTAGAAAGCCAATCAGATGCTGAGCCGCAACCTGGTCCATCGAAAAGACTTACGACGGAGTAGTTGTAATTTTGAAAATCACCGTGGATTATGCCTATTGGGGATACCACGTAAAAAAACGCACCTCTAGACTCTACCTCGTAGGTGGTGTGGAAAAGAGTCATTAATTAATTAGATATAATATTGCAAAATTAATAATTAAAAAAATTATGATAAAAAATAAAAAAAACTGAAAAATAGTACTCACTTCGGAGCGCTACAAAACCTTAGCTATTGACTTACTGAAAAAATGTTGCTAATAAAAGTTGTTCCTCAAAAGACGATCTACAAAAATGGTCTGATATCATTTTTTCGTAAAATGATAAAAAAAAGTTATATCGAAAAATATAATTTTTTTTCTCGAACTTCTGAACATTTTCGCTTATAATTTTTTTATTTATAGTTCTACGAGAAAAAGTTACTGGACCAAAGTTGTAGAAAATCTAATTTGCAACAAAAAATGTTAATAATTTTTTTTTATCAGATAAATAGTTTAAGAGATACACGTAAAAACCATTTCAACCCCTATTTTAAGATGGCGGCCGTTGGACAAGGGTGGCGACCCCACAAACTTGGTTTTAGCTTTACACTGACACCTCCTACACTTCTAGAAAATAAAATTGCGTCTTCTCAAAAACGCAATCCCAAATGTAACATTTCAATGGACTAATTGTGTTTTATTAACTCTGTCGTCTAAATCACAGAAAATTTAGAAATTATCTTATATGTTTATAAAAAAAGACACCCCTTTTTTAAATTGGTGTCATTTACTACAATAACAACATTTCTGTCGTATTTAGATACTTCAATTGCTGTCTTTACAATAATTAAAAAATCGGCGTCTTCGTCGGATGGTTTCGTTTAATATCCATTCAATTCGAGTCCAACTTTTAATAGGTCAATAAGTAGCTTTTTATTATTATTATTATTTAAAATCCCTTTTGTTTTTAAACTAATTTTAGTATTTTCACAAATTTTTATCTTACGCCCAATACTGTTTTTTGCCGACGAAGACGTTCAACATTTATTGTCCCTAATCTATCACCGTAGCCATCAAAAATTACAAAACAGTTAACACAAAATCTTTTTTTCACATATTGAAATATATTGTATCATTAATTGACCGTCGCGACAAATTTTTTTTTTTTCAACTCGGACCGCTGGCGTTTAGCTGAGACTTGCAACCGATCCCTTTCGAAAATGATGATTATTATAAAAAACTTTTTATTAGAGATTTAAGTGCTCACTAAGAGCAACAGATTCAACAGCAGATCACTGTCAACTAAAAATTCTTAGCTAAAGTCTTCAACCAAGTGTGTCATTCTGCACTTTTTAAGCACTTAAAAACCGATAAAAATACCTAAGAAATAATTCAATGAAATTATAGGAGTAATTTACCTAAATAACTCAAAAAATTATTTATACTATTACTTTTCTACTTCAAGACATTTCAACTAAAAAATGAAAAAATTACAAAAAATTTTTAACGATCTTCGTGTGCTTAAAAAGTGCAGATTGACACTCTTAGTTGACCCGCAAGAAAACTTTGGGCAAGTATTTTCAGTTAAATTGCTCATTAGTAGTTTATTTTGCTCGTGAAACTATTGCACTTAATGAGCACTTAAATTTGTAACAAAAAGAATATTATATTAATCATCATTTTCGGAAGTGAACGGTTGCAAGACTCAGCTCAGAGGTCCGAGTTGAAAAAAAATTAAAAAAAAATTAGTCGCTACCTTGAGAATTATCCATTAAAAAATTACGAGACACGAAAATTTCTAACTGTTCTTAAACTGCCGATGTCCATTTTGGTTCAAAGTGCAAGAAGAAATGTGACGTTTTGCCATACACAATCAATATATTCAATTTTAATACGTTTAATTTTTAAATTTTTAATTATATCTTTCGGTTTTTAGAAAGCACTTAATTTGAAGATTATACAATCCTAGTTTTTTTGTGTTTTTTATTAAATGTTTGCTAGGCAGTGCTCAGTGATGTTAAAATTACTTTAAAATATGTAATTAATTACAATTACAATTACTTTGGTCAAATTGTAATTAATTACAATTACAATTACAAAATTTGCAATTGTAATTAATTCCAATTACAAAATTGAAAATGTAATTAATTACAATTATAATTACACGTTGTGGTTCAATTTTAATTAATTAGATAGGTACATCTTCTTTTCAGGTAGAAAGTTCAAAAATGTTTTAAAACAATATATTACTCCTAAACCTAGTTGTTTTAAAAATAAAACATTGTTTTTCAATTGATATAACTGACTATTTTGTGGAACGTTGACCTGAATTTCTTGCAAACCCTTCTTTCGAAAAATATGGTTTTTTCCAATTTACTTTTAAAAATATCATTAACTTTTTCCTGGAAACAAGAAAATAATAGAAGAAATAATCCTTTTACAATATGCTTGGGTTTAAGTATTTATTTGTTTCAAAATCCCGAGAAATAATATTTCTTATCTTAATTAGGGTATATAGCTCGCCCATCTGGTTATCGCTTGCATTATATTCTATTATACCTGGTTTGGATTTTTTCACGTACCTATCCTATAAGCTATTGAAAATATTAAAATTTTAAAAGTATTCATTTCATCGAATGTAATTGAAATGTAATTGTAAAATGTAATTGTAATTGTAAAGTAACGAGTAATTGAATTACAAATGAATTACAGTTGAGTAGAAAGTAATTAATTACCGTACCAATTACAATAAAAGTAATTTAATTACTTTTTAAAGTAATTGTAATTAATTACTTAACAACACTGGCAGTGCTGCTAGGTTTTCAAATACTGCCGGTCCTTTGGTTTTCTGTGAACATTCTAAAAACGGTTAGTTCACCTAATTTTTGTTTTGCGCACCTAAATAGCACCTAATTTTGACCTAAATTTCGACAAATTTGCCCAATTTAGGTCTGCCAGCTTAATGGGGGTCAATATTGTTTGTAAAGACCACGTCTGAACGACTAAACTTGAATTTTGCCTTTCCTTATATACTTTTTTTTTATATTTTAGCACATTTTTTTGACAGTTTTATTTTACAATATAAAAATATAAACCTTTTCAAATAAAGAATAACAATTTATTTATGTCAACAATATTTAGAAAAAGGCAATAATGCATAGACTAAAATAGAACAACATTTAAAAAAAAACTAATACGCCCAAACTAAATATTTTCTTTAGCTACACAAAATTAAAAAAAAAACATCAAAATTGGCCCATATTTGACCGAAATACGTCAAATTTTTCCGAGCGTCGCGATTTTGAATCAGCGATTTCAGATTTAAAAGGCGCGCGAGCTCGGCAGTAGCTTCTTCCACCACCGTGACTTGAATTTTGCCTATTTTTATATACTTGTTTTTTATATTTTAGCTTTTTTTGAAAGTTTTATTTTACAATATAAAAATATAAACCTTTAACTACTAAAGGCCACTGGATTTGTTTCTTAATTATCATAAACAAAAGAAATATGTTTATTAAAAAAAAATCCTAACTTGGCTCCTATTAGTCTAAAATAGTTATTTATGAAACAGTTCGTGAAGTATGCTTTTTGCGCACGCACGCGATGTTTAGAGCACGAGCGAAGCGAGTGCTATATATCGCGTAAGTGCGTAAAAAGCACTTCACGCACAGTTTCATACAATATTTTATCTACGATAAACAAATAAAAAATAATTAGAAATTTAAATTTAAAAATTTAAACTACAAAACTGTCAGAATAACTTTGGTTGAAATGTAATGCTCTCATAGCAACACCATGACAACGCGAATGCTAAGGATATTTGATTATATGAAGATGTGTCAAAAACAGTGCGAAAAAGTAAATCCCATTTAAAATACATTGTTACTTCACGCACACTTTTAATCCTTCACGCACTGCTGTCTATAATGACAGTTTTCACGAACTAAAAATTGATACATAATACCTATGAGGTAGAGTAGATAAAAACTTTTTTTGTACAACTGTCATTAAAAGTGACACTTTTAATGATAGCAAACAATGTTAAAATTGATTGTTTACATGGCAGCGTGTTAAAAATACTTTTAACACGCTTCAGTTTACTTTTAACATGGTTCAGTTTACTTTTAACACGGTTTAGTTTATTGTCATTGCAAATTCGCCCATTTCATTATCAAAATAGGGCAGTTGTACAAAAAACATTGTATGGTATTTGTGTTAAAAGTGATTTTATTTTGTTCGTGAAATTGTTCAATTCGCTCCGCTCATTTCACAAACTTTTTCACTCACAAAATAAAACCTCACTTTTAACACTAATATCATAAATAACTATTTTTTAAACTCTTTGTTTTGAAGTCAGTTATCCGAATCTTAACATTAAAAGTCTGTAAAATTTACAGAGAGCGCTGTAGCTTTAAATGTTTATCAAAAAAAAATTTTAGATCTTTTTTAAATTTAAAAAAAGTGTAGGTACACATTCGCAATCATTTGAATATTATATTTATATAGTGCAGTAATATTGACTCTGTACACTGTTCTGTATTTTTAAAATCACTTAGGTATATATTAGTAGCAGTGTTTTTATAAAATAATTTACATTAATAAATACTTATAAAATATTGATATATGAGTAAAAAATGTAAATGTAAACACCAATTTAAAATCACTGATTTGCGTACTATTGCTGTGTATATATCATCAAAGCGACACTTGTATGTAATGACCCGACATGTTACGTATTATCAGCATGACGACATGTTTATTAACATTTGTATGTTTAGCAACTATCATATTACGATATGCAATGGTTTTCTTGCATAGGATTGTATAAATAATTTAAAAAACTGTTACGTCTTTAATTTAAAATAAAATGTTCTTCATTTTTTTTTGGATGCCATTATAGCCCAGGCTGTAGGGGAAAATAAGGATGATTTTTTGGTGTAATTCAGGAATTAATGTGACCTGGCCTACATTATAAAGGGAAACATGAAGAGCAATCCCCCAGTTCATTCAACAGAAAATGTTTTTACCAAAGAAAAAACTTAAAGTCTCGTACCACAAAAATTATTTTATTAGAAGCAGAGGTAAATGACAACTAGTTTCGACCTACATAGGTCATTTTCAGGTCAAATGCAAAAAAGTAATAATTAATACAATAATAGAAAAATTTCTATGGAATACAGCTTAGGTCGTAGACAGGTTCCTGTATCTTTCACATAAATATCCTGCGGTATTTAAAAAAGTGGTGTAAAATTTAGAAAACTAAAGGTAATAAGTAATAACCAATAGTGGTAGTCAACAAAGAAAGGTAGTGGTACGGAAAGGTAACGAGTAAAAGGAATTTTATTTTATTTTTATTAATTAAAAAACTGAAACTGAAATCGTTAAGCAATGAGCTACGGCGTCAAAATTTCGTTAGTGATAAGGGATAAGTGAGCCAAACAAAGGAAGGAGATTATGGTCAAAAAATTTTAAAAACGATAACACATTTTTTTTACCAAATCTGAATCATTTATATTTTGGGTTACTAGAATATGTTTAAAACCAATAATATATCTATTATGTCAATGAGTCACTTTTTTATCTTTAACTGCAATAATTAGTTTTAAAAATTACGTATAAATTTAATATTAAAAACTAATCTTTGTGTTATATTTTATATTATAATAATAATTACTTACGTTTCATTCATAATGGAATATAATAAATTGTAACGTTTTTTCACTAAAACATGCGATAGAACTGAGATGAGTGTTTTCTTGTGCCAGAATTTCATCAAATTAATCAATATTAAGAACTTCCTATTTGCATGCTGAAAATTTTCAGCTGCGTACCAGCGGCAGTATTTTTTAAACAAAAAGGTAGGTTTGATATTAAAAAATGTATTAAATATTTGGTTGACATTTTATATATTTTTTGGTCCTCCGTCCAGAAACAATACTATTAATTACATACTTCAAAATCGTCCGGAAAATGACATTTTTCGGCCTAGGCCGGCAAAGTAGCTTTTAGATTATCTAAAGAGATGGCGCTATGAGTTTAAATTTTAAGTCATCAAAAATACATAATGAATAATACAAATTTTAATTAAATTTATTTAAAAACAGCGTATAATACACTAAACGTACCTATAACTTTTTCTAAAGATAAGCAGGATTCTAATTTATATTTAATTTTTCTCACAACTTGTATTATACAATTTGACATTTATGTCAATTTACAACTACTTATCATTCAATTATGAAAATAGTTTATTGTCTCTGCTATCTTTATATAAAATTATTAGATATTAATATTAATATTTTCAATATAACAATTTTTACTGTGCTGCTTGTATTTGTATGTATAAAAATTAAGAAACTTGAAATCAATTATCAGAAAATCCTTCCTTATTACTAATTCTTTTAATCGTGCAATATATGGTAATAAACATCTAATCTTGTATGTCACAAAGTAAAAAGTTTTTGAACTTGTTGTGTTTGCAACATATGTTAATTAAAACACTAATAACACTAGTAACACGTATATTAGGTATCAAACAAGTTATTATACAGCTATAAATACTATAATATTAACATCACGTCATACCAGCTGACAGTCTATCGGCTGTCTTCTAGTCACTGGTCTTACTTTAGGTAGCACAAACGGTCAACTGTTGAACATAACAGAACTTTTGAAAATATTAAAAATTAGTCGGACCAAAAAATAGTTTGTGTTACACGTCCGGAAAATATTTTGCAAGAGCGAGTAAAGTTGTGTCAAGAAAGTAAGATATCTAAGAAAACATAATGTACAAGATACAATTTTTTTAACCGAAACACATTAAAATGTGATTAATGTTTTTTTACTAATTTGCAGCAAAGCATAAAGAAATTTGTGAAGGTACAGATTAAACCAAACCTGTTGTTAAACAAATTATGTTTAAATACTCGTACGCCGTTATGTAAAATCATTGATACACGCAAAATATCAGTGACCATCTAAAATAGATTTCCCCACCCATTCTCGCGGACAAAAAACACAGTGTAATGAATATTTAATTTTTTAATCAGAAGACCACAAAAAACAACAAAACATACCTATTTATTGAGTTGTTTCATTGCATACATCATTACAACTCTTGAACCAATTGCGCCCTACAATAATTAAATCAAAAGAATGTTCAGTTTCTTCGGTTTAATAATATTTTACAAAATAGAAAAATATCACCTACTTAAGGTCTAAGTTGCGATGTGTCATTTGATTAGAGTTTTTTCGCACAAAATTGTTATCAAGGATAAATAATTATTGATAATATGGTCTACAATTTACCGTTTAACTCAACTATTCCTGTAAAAGATTAGATTAGATAAGTTTTTAACGGTAGGTACAACTGTTTAGGTATATTTAACCTAATGACTTCACAAATATTTCACAAAAAATATATCGTTTTTTTTTCGATTTTTGCTAGTTGTTTCTCTTTTTCTGATTTTACCTGTTATTTTTTTCGATTTTTCCCCATTTTTTATGTTTTTTTTTCGTTTTACGCATTTTATTTATAATGTTTAAATTAATGATTTTCTTTATTTATTCGATTTTCATAATTTTTTCCATTTTTTAAAGTTTTATTAATTTTTCTTTTATTATTTCTTAATACTTATTATTCTATCCCCGACAAAGACAAACCAAATTTATCTTACTATTAACTGTATTATTTATGAATAGAGATACAAAGCCAAACGTTTTGTATAGGTATATTAAATTACACCACCGCCAATTAGGAATTCATGGAACCAAATAATATTAACACACTTTAAAATTAAATTTTCGTGTTTCATATTTTCCGTTACTTATTA
This sequence comes from Altica lythri, assembly GCA_964028335.1. NCBI lineage: Eukaryota > Metazoa > Arthropoda > Insecta > Coleoptera > Chrysomelidae > Altica > Altica lythri. The sequence continues at coordinate 22,612,819 of OZ034803.1, read as the reverse complement.
TTTATGTTTCTTACTGTTTAAATCTTCCCTGAACTTCCACAGAGAACTCAAAATCAAAATTAGTTAAATCATTCCAGTCATTCTCGAATTACACCGAGACACTTCATGTGTATTTCATTATATAATACATCGCAATGAATAAAGGATCACCTAAAAATTTTATACATTTGGCTTTAAATTGAGATTGACAAAAATCAAATTCACCTTGTATAAAAATATATGTTTTGCTGGTAATAAACTGGTCATTTCTATCACAATATTTTTTACCACTAGACATAAATAAATATCGAATATTGATGAAATGTAGTTTTATTCCATTTTTTACGTTATTAAGAAAATACGATAAACAGCTTTATTTTAAAATTATTAATATTAGTAGTTGGTACAGAATTATGCCCAGAAGACATCTGAATACATTTCAAGCATCCATTATTTATTATCCATCGTATTAAAGATGGAGCGTTACAACGACAGATTGCCGCCGATATTCGGGTAAGCAAATCTGTGATTTCAAGAAATTGGAATAGGTTTCTAAAAACTGGTGATGTAGTAAGAAGGCCATATGGTCCCCGAGCACGCATTACAACCCCTCGCCAGAACCGTATGTTATTAAAAAATGCAATTCAAAATCCAGCTTTTACGTCTCGACTCTCGAGATCATGCAAATCAATTGCCACAGCATATAGGTAAACGTACCCATTTCAACCAAGACAATAAGAAATCGCTTAAGAAAAATGGGATTAAGATCTAGACGGTCAGGAAGGGTACCAGAATCAACAAGACGACACTGTAAAATTCGTTTATCATTTTGTCACGAACATGACTGAACAGGAATGGCAACGAGTTTTAATCTTAGACGAGTCTCGGTTTCGATTATGTGGACCTCATGGACATTTTTGAGTTTACAGAACACTGGGTGAAAGATTTCAAGACATTATGGTACAAGAAACTCGCCATTTTGGAAGAGGATCTGTAATGGTGTGGAGAGGCATAAGTTCCAATGGAAGAACCGAGCTTGTTGTAATTGAGAGTAGTACTTTGACAGCAAATCGATATATTTCGTATATTTTCCAACAAGATAATGCCCGTCCTCATGTCGCCAGATAAGTACGAGATTTTTTTCAAGAAAATCAAATTAAATTAATGAATGGCCACTTAATAGTCCGGATTTAAATCCCATAGAACATCTGTGGGATGAGTTGGGAAGACGTATGAGACAGAGGGAAATGCCAAATAACCTGCAACAACTTACAGATGCTTTGCTTCAAGAATGGGGACAGATACCTCAACAAACAATTCACCATTTCATAAATAGCATGTCACTTCAGTGTCTAAGTGTAATAAATGCAAAAGGTCATACTCGCTACTGAAACTTTTTAGTAGCGGGTATGATCAGAATTTCTAAAAAAAAAAATATTTAATTATTTATTGTCTTCTACCGAAAATTCTTAAAACATTTGTTTGGTATTGTTATCTAAATAAAGTAATTTCTTCTAATCTAGTGTTTTTATAGTTTTAAGTAGATTTATCTACTATTCAGCTGGTTCGCAGGTCACGACTTCGGGAAAATTTCACTACAGTTTTTCGTTTTGGGCCCCCCTGACCTCAAAAACACCTTCCGTTCAAAAGTTTATATATATATATATATATATATATATATATATACAGGGTGTCCCAGAATTAACTACGGAAACTTCGTATACGTATTCCTTGATGACAAATAAGTAGGGTCTTTCCTATAAAAAAAATTTTTTTAGAGACTCCTGTCAGAGTTATAACCCTTTAAAGAGGGGTGGTAAAATACTGTTTTAATTTAATATCTTCTGATTGGTCCAAGATAAAAAATTAAAAATTTGGGTGAACATCATTTTTATAAAGACGCATTTCTCCTGCCACGTTTCACCTGCCCTACCCCATTCTAAGGGTGCAAATCAAGGAACCCCTCTTAATTTTTTTTTGTAACTTTCTTAGCAATTAATATTTGCAATAACAAAAAATTATTTTAGGAAGTTTTGATTATTTAGAAACTTTTTTGTTTCTTGTCGTTTTTTGCGAAATCGTTTCGGTTTGGAGTAAAAAAATAAAATGTAGGACCATGTCAATTGAGTATTGTGTATCGCGATCAAGTAGCGCACATTTTACCATTTAAAGAGTTAAAGGGTTATAACTCTGACAGGAGTCTCTAAAAAAATTTTTTTTATAGGAAAGACCCTACTTATTTGTCATCAAGGAATACGTATACGAAGTTTCCGTAGTTAATTCTGGGACACCCTGTATATATATATAATAAAAGGAGGATAACGGGAATCAACGCAACAAGGATCATGGTTACAAGTAGGAGTGGTAACCGCAGACATGCATGTTTCTGGCTCATTAGCCGTCATCAGTGCGGCATAACCAAGAAGAGTTTGCACTTGGCTAGCAAAAGTGTTGGGTACTTGGGAGCAAAGGATGTTGGGGAAACATGTGTCAAGAAACACAAAAACAACGAACGCTCACACAGGAGTCCAATCGCCATTTTGTGCTACGGCCAGCTGTGCCAATGGGTTTTCGGCTAGCAACCAGCGTCGCCACGTTGGCGAAACGGACTCATTGTGTTTGAGTCATTCTAGCCCAGGAAATGAAATAAACAAAGTGCCAAGAAAACGCGTATTAATATAAAATAAAAGGAGGATAACGGGATCAACGCAACAAGGATCATGGTTACAAGTAGGAGTGGTAACCGCAGACATGCAAGTTTCTGGCTCATTAGCCGTCATCAGTGCGGCATAACCAAGAAAAGTGGCGACGCTGGTTGCTAGCCGAAAACCCATTGGCACAGCTGGCCGTAGCACAAAATGGCGATTGGACTCCTGTGTGAGCGTTCGTTGTTTTTGTGTTTCTTGACACATGTTTCCCCAACATCCTTTGCTCCCAAGTACCCAACACTTTTGCTAGCCAAGTGCAAACTCTTCTTGGTTATGCCGCACTGATGACGGCTAATGAGCCAGAAACATGCATGTCTGTGGTTACCACTCCTACTTGTAACCATGATCCTTGTTGCGTTGATTCCCGTTATCCTCCTTTTATTTTATATTAATACGCGTTTTCTTGGCACTTTGTTTATTTCATTTCCTGGGCTAGAACGACTCAAACACAATGAGTCCGTTTCGCCAACGTGGCGACGCTGGTTGCTAGCCGAAAACCCATTGGCACAGCTGACCGTAGCACAAAATGGCGATTGGACTCCTGTGTGAGCGTTCGTTGTTTTTGTATTTCTTGACACATGTTTCCCCAACATCCTTTGCTCCCAAGTACCCAACACTTTTGCTAGCCAAGTGCAAACTCTTCTTGGTTATGCCGCACTGATGACGGCTAATGAGCCAGAAACATGCATGTCTGCGGTTACCACTCCTACTTGTAACCATGATCCTTGTTGCGTTGATTCCCGTTATCCTCCTTTTATTTATATTAATACGCGTTTTCTTGGCACTTTGTTTATATATATATATATATATATATATATATATATATATATATATATATATATATATATATATATACGTAAAGGTATTAGTGACTGTTTAAATCTAAAGATTAAAATTCTTGGAGATGCAGTCAAGTTAGGCTTTTATAAGAAAACTCTTTGAAGTTTTTGTCTAGCTTTCGAATTTATTCAATTCATTATCAAGACTTTCTACAAGATAAAAAATATTGTTAAATACAAATATTTGTTATAAAAATGAAAATTTAAACTTACTCTTCTTGAGGTTAACATTTTCTTAGCAATTTCTACTATTTTATATGAACACAATTTTAGTTTACAATATAATGACAGTTGTTAAAAATTAAATTTCAAAATTATAAGGTCTTACAAAATCTACATCACAGTAAGTATATATATATATATATATATATGTATGTATAGTTCCGATATAACGAAATCTGTGGACACGATAGCGGTCGCATTTCTTAACAGATCGAAATGAAATTTGGTACAAAAATCAATCGTCCAAAAATCTCCGTCGAGTTCGTTAATGGGTTAAATCGGTAAGGCCGTTTGGGCGTGACATTAAATCAAAATGGAAAAAAATTCGTAACTTTTTTACTTGACCCTGAACAAAAAAATGTTAGGGGCCTTTTTAGTTTGTCTTGAAGAGACCTACAATTTTTATCTAAAACATTTTTTTCTAAAACGTATACTTTTAATATATTCTGATCCTTAATTCATTTTGCTTAGTATATATATTGGGATTATTGTTCTTTTACCTCGAGATAATTTGTAAGGTGATAGTTTTATGTTGTAACATAAATGATAAAAAATAAAAGTATATAATTATCTGCAATAAAATTAAAATTTGTAAATAGGATTGCTTAACACATGTTAGATTATAGATCGCAAAGATATTGTACTTTTTTTACTTAAAGATAGAATAGAATGGCTAAATTATAAAAGCAAGAGCGCTATCGCTGCGGAGAGTTTTCCGACACGCGACACTCAGTGATATCGGTACAAAAAAATCGATTTAAATAATGAAAAGTCTTTTAATTCTATCATAAGTAAAAAAGCTTCTATAATTGCTTTAACAGTGAATTTAAAACGAAAAAAAAAAGAAATTATTCACAAAAAAAGCATGCTTTTTATTTAATGTTTGGAAAAAAACAATCAACACATCATAATTGCATAAAACTACGAGAAAAATCATAATTCTCCGATTATTTGCATTTTTGCACTTTTAAATATATTTTAAAATGAGCCTTCCGTAAAGTCTTTATATAATATTAAATTTAACAGATTTGTTAAGGACTGCCTTTTATCATAAATGTCGATTAAATATTGAGTTCTAAAGTTTTGATAATCAAGTGTTTTTACTTTTAATATAGCTTATTTTCGCAATATGTTCATAATTTAGGAAAAAAACACTTGATATACAAATATTTCTTCGAACAAAAATTAATTGCTTTATTATAAATTTCGCCAGAAAAATGTAGTAACAAAAATTGCGAAACACGGATGGCAGTCTGGTTTACTATAGTTTTTTTTATATATTAACAAAAAAGGTTATTAGCAAATAGAAATTTTTATAATACACGTAACCTCAATACTTTACTTATTTATTGATTATAATTTATAACATCTAATGGATGCAACTCTGTGGAACCAAATTTAAATATAAATCACACATCAACTAAATTATGCAATTTGGATTAGTTGATCTATGCAATCATTTCGTACATTAAGGTCGAAATATATTCAAATAAATGATATATTATTGTCTAATGGAAGATTTAAAAACTTGAGAAAGTTAACGCATATTTTTAAATTGTTTTGCAAATATTTCTAATCATATTTTGTTTGTATTAATTATTTTGTACATCTCAAGTTTTTTTAAACAACAGTTTGTTTACTAAACAATAACAATAGTTTGAAAAAAATTATTATTCGAAAAGGTATTAGGTGTTTTATATGAAACGTATGAAAAGGAACAAATTATATAACTTCCTCTATAGAAAAAAGACGCTGAAGTATCTACCAAAAAATAGAATAAGCATTTCTATAAAACCGTTAAGAATTACAAATAAGAAAATATTTCTAGTTCTTTATCTGTTTATTTTGTTCACTTTGTTTTAACCTAATATTACAGCAGCCGTTAAAAAGAGAAACTGCACGGCACAAGCTAAAAGCAATTATTTAATTCATAATTAAAAAATAAAAATTATTGAAACGCCAGTTTTCCAATTTGAACCAGATTACGATCTAATATAATTAATATTTCGTTATTGGTACTAAAGGTTGGCCAGCAACTATTGCTCTCTTGTTTTTGGACAAAAAAAGCTGTTCTTATTTTCGGCTACTTGCACGCAATTTTGTTAACGCAGGTTGAATTGTTACATAAAAAAAAAGAAAAATAATACGATAATTAATTGTATTTAACTGATCAAAGGAAATTATATTTAAAGTTATTCCAAAAACTTAACTAGCCAAACAAGTGTTTTACTTTAAACCTTCTTGTCTACGACCGCAATCCTTACTAAACTTTGTAAGTAGATATATGTATCATCATTTACAATTTGTGTAATAAATTAGTCTATCTCACGACTCTTATCATTTATCCCACGATATGTACATTTAAAAGGAGAATTTACATTTTTTTAGTAATAACATAGATGGCTTACTGTCTAGGTTCTTGGGTTTTCTGTCATAAACGTCAAAGCTTTTATAAATTGTAATTTATTTTTTTGATTAATCTACAAAAAATAGGATAGGTTTTATAAATTTCATTAAATTTTTTATTATGGATATAAATGAAAGTGATTATGAAAATAACCCGCCAGAGATACTGAAAAAAAGCGGGAAAAGTTACCCTTGCCCATCTACCAAGCTAACATTGTCTGCTGTCGTGGACCTTATTAAACAGCACCAAAACTTTATACAGTGCTGGGATGAAACTACGAACTGTAGACTGGCCAGAGACTTATGACCTCATCCTGGCGAGAAAACAGCAAAAAAAATTAAGGCATGGACCAGACAAAATCTCCGAACAGCTGTGGAAATCTTAACAGGTCTTGTATAAGCCTGTGTGCAGTTGCCATAGCCTCGCCCTGTATGTAGATATGCAATGGTGGTAGTTGAGAAGAACCTGTAGTGCGTCCGTTAGGGCGGTCCCCATGGCACCTGTAACATGCCTGCCTTAGATTGCTTTCCAGCTGCCTGATCACCCCGGACTGCTGCGTTCTACTCCATCACACCATTGAACCATAGGCTAACATTGGTCTTATGACTTGTGTATACAACCAAAGGTTCATTTTGGGGTTCAAACCCCAGTTCTTGCCACACAGTTTTTTACACCTACCAAGGGCTATTGTTGCTATGTGTGTGACCTTTTGAATGTGTTGCTTCTAATGGCTTCTATGATAGCCTCTGGTCAAACCCCACACCCAGGTATTTGGCTTCTGTGGCCATTGGTACCAGCAGGTTATTGAGCGTTATTGGTTTTAAGACTTGCAACGCTCTTTTATTGGTGAAAAGAACAATTGATGCTTTTTGTGGATTGACTGTTAGGCCTTTATCCTTGCACCACTTGTACACCATATTTATTGCGGTCTGCATCCACTCTGAGACTGTGCCCAGAAACCTCCCCTGAATGATTATGCCATATCATCTGCGAAACCTAGGCAGTGAAGGCCTTCATTGAGGAGTTTCTTAAGAAGGTTATCCACAAGTGCTGACCACAGCAGAGGCGACAGTACCCCTCCCTGCAGACAGCCCCTTCCCACTGTTGCCTCAATAGATGCCTCACCTAACTTGGACACTACGATCCTATGCGTTAGGTTGGCATACACCCATTCGCATATTAGTGGGGGGACCCCCCTCCTTGAAAGTGCGTCGGTCACTGACTCGAGTCCCACATTACTGAAGGCTCCTTAAATGTCAATAAACGCCGCTAGGGCTACTTCTTTGTCTTCTATTGACTTTGATAATAGCCTGTTTAAGTCATCCAGCGCTAGGTCTGTGGATTTTCCCCGCTGGTATGCATATTGACGATCACTTAATGGGTTCTCCGTTAGGATTTCCTTTCTTATTATATATCTATCGACCAGTTTCTCCAGCGTTTTTGCTATGAATGACCATAGACTTATTGGTCTGTATGACTTGGTAGTTTGGTCCGTCATCCTTCCCACTTTACCTAAGTATTCCACCTTCTGCACCAAAGATGGTATAAATCTATAGGCCAAACAAGCCTTTAAGATTTTACACAGATGTGTTATAATTACATCCTACCCTTTCTGGAATAGGGCTGGGTATATTCCGTCCGTTCCCGGTGTTTTGAATGAATGTGCTGACAGCCCATCTGATTTTTGCAGGTCTGGTATTTCGTTAGCTAGCTTCCAGTCATCCCTTGATGGCCTTACCGGCCTTTGACCGTGGCCTGCGCTATCCGATCCCGCTTCCATAAACCGTGAGCCAGAAAAGTGTGCCAATGTTAGCATTCTATAACTCTCCTCCAACGTTTTGGTGTATGATCCGTCCTCCTTTTTAAAGGGGCCGACCTCTTAGCCAGGACCTTGGTGGATTCTTGAACATGCGGGGTTCGTTTGGACTTCCTCGCAGAACCTCCTTGTTTTTTTGAAGACGAAACTTTTTAAAAAAAAATTGAAATTTCGAAAATTATTGAAAGTATACAAACAAGAATATATTAAATGACATTAAGGAGAAATTAAAAAAATGTCGCACCCAGCGAGACTCGAACTCACAACCTTCAGCTCCACGCTGGGTGCGATATTTTTTCAATTTCACCTTAATGTCATTTAATATATTCTTGTTTGTATACTTTCTAATAATTTTCAAAATTTCAAAAAATCCAATGAGAGAAATCTCAAATAATCGTTTACTAACAGCTTTGTTCCATTACTTTACATATGGATATTGGAAGTACTCACGACACAACAAAAGTAGTGCCGATCGTGTATGCCTTGTTGCCTGATAGAAAAAAAAATACTTACGTAAGATTTTCACCTTGTTAAAAAGAAAATGCCAGAATTAAAGCCAAAAAATTTTCATATTGAATTTGAAATTGCAGCGATTAATCCACTAAGAATTAAACGAATAATTACAGAAAACTGTATCATTGTCATATTTAATAAGGTATATGTTATCCGTCAGCGAGCTGTAAAGCATAATCACTGACTAAGGATTGAACTATATATATATATATAAGGATTACGATTTTAGTTCAATCCTTAGTCAGTGATTATGCTTTACAGCTCGCTGACGGATAACATATACCTTATACTGACGAGGTGCAAATACACCGAAACCGGTCTATAAGTTATGTTGTCCCTTCTAACTGCAAACTAGAATGGTTGGGTTAAGTTATCTTGTAGATACTCCAACCCCGTTTGACTTTGAAGTATAATCCAATATCCGTTGGGGCATATAGCCCAGGAAGTAGTTGTTTCTTCTTAGTTGAACGGTCATTGTCTTTGAAAATGTTTTTTCAAAAACTTGTAAAGCGTTCAGAATGAAATTATATTATTCTTTGCCATCTATCCACTAAGAATTGTTTTTAAAAGTATTAAAATCAAAGGATGCAACTGTCATTTCAATCAAGCTCTATGGAGAAAGACACAAGAACTGGGACTCACTCCATTGTATAGAGAAGAAGAGATACTTAGAAATCAGAAGAGAAAATTAGAAATCCGAAGAGATAATAGAAATCATGATCATTTCCCACTGCACCATATCGACGATGGATTGTAATATAATATGGAAACATCACCTTAACTAGATGCCATAACCAAAAACGATATTTTTGTGAGCAATTGGCTAGAAAAGGAACACATTTGGAACTGTTATAAAGGACAGCACCAAAATAATAAAACTAATAATTAGGTACTATTAATATACCCATCACCAACAAAACCTCATTATGAGATTATTCGTTGCTGTCTTAAATTCTGTATTTGTAATTTATATTTAATGATGATTATGCATTTTTGTAGTATTAAGATTCTTTTACATATTGATTATTTTTTAATTTATTTATATTAAGTGTAAGTTACAGGTGCTAGAGGTATTTTATGTTATATTGAGTGTTGTTCTTTTCTCATTGTAAAGTAGAATATTTTGGTGACATATCTAAAAACTTCAAGATTTTGCGTAAGTATTATATACAGTGTGACCCATTTCGAATGGAAACACCCCTGTAGAATTCTTATTTATTAACCGATTGGAATAATTTTTTTTCTTATTTTTAAGTTAAAAAAGTTTTACTCGAAGACCTGTGACATTATTAATTTCGTTTTCAAGCCCTACTATGCCACTTTTTTGTTGTGAAAAATGAAGAATTTTTTTAGCGATTTTTTTTATTAAAAAATTACAACACCACTGGATTTAGAGTGGCTTTAAATAGCTCTGATTAAAATTTCATAAATAAATATTCATAAATAAAAAAGTTATGACAACCTAAAATTTGAAAACTCGTCAACCTAAGAGTTATACAAAATAACACACTGTATCAACATTTAGCCACACAAATTGTGATTCTTTTTATTAATTTAAACAATAAACCACTTTTTCACAAACGGAGTATCTAAGTTTTATAATTGTTTTTGTTTTTGTTTATTTTAGATCCTGGTCGCCTCTACCAATCTACCATTTATTTGAACACATTTGTCGTAGCGCTTGCGAATATTTTTAGTGACATTCCTTCTGGGAATTCTAACACAAAATGTTTATAAACACCGCCCAAGGAACAGGGAAGAACTTTGTGCAAGAATTCGACAGGCTTGTGAAGAAATCACCCCGCAACAATTAAGGAATGTCACTAAAAATATTCGCAAGCGCTACGTTTTCAACTAAATGGTGGATTGGTAGAGGCGACTAGGATCTAAAATAAACAAAAACAATTATAAGACTAAGATACTTAGTTTGTGAATAATTGGTTAATTGTTTAAATTAATAAAAAGAATCACAATTTGTGTGGCTCAATGTTGATACGGTGTGTTATTTTGTAACTCTTAGGTTGACGAGTTTTCAAATTTTATATTGTCATAACTTTTTTATTTATTAATATTTATTCATGAAATTTTAATCAGAGCTATTTAAAGCCACTCTAAATCCAGTGGTGTCGTCATTTTTTAATAAAAAAAAATCGCTAATAAAAATTCTTCATTTTTGACAACAAAAAAGTGGCATAGTAGGGCTTGAAAACGAAATTAAAGATGTCAAATTAGGTCTTCGAGTAAAACTTTTTTTAACTTAAAAATAAGAAAAAAAATTAATCCAATCGGTTAATAAATAAGATTTCTACAGGGGTGTTTCCATTCGAAATGGGTCACACTGTAGGTTTGAAATCAGAAAAAAATTATCTTTACGTTTTTGGTATCTTTTTTTATTTATAAAAAATTAAACACATATATTTATTTAATTTAAACAATAGATTGTAAAATCGTGAGTGCTTATAATCACATGCTATGAGGGTCTGTTAGGGTCGACAAAAAAGATATCATTTAGAACTGCCCGATACGGTCCAGACTCTTTAACCAATTCGGTATTTTCCAAAAATATTGCTATTAATGTTAACAATTAAAAATTAGAATATTTAAACGGTGAATTAGTTTTTATGTTATATATGTTTTTATAATTCAACGAGGATTTAAAAATTATTAGGTAGGTACATTTAAATAAGTGGAACAGGTGCAAATTTATAAATAACACATACTATGCATTTCATTCAAAATAAAAAAGTAATAATAACTATTCATTATTCATTTACTTATTAACTTCTATTCAGTTATTGCATAAAAAAATATCATAACACCGGCAGCGTGGCCGAGCGGTCTAAGGCGCTGGTTTTAGGCACCAGTCCGAAAGGGCGTGGGTTCGAATCCCACCGCTGTCAACTTTTTTTTACCAATGCATGTTTATCTCAAACAAAACATTTAACATAGATATGTAGAGAACTAAAATTAAAATAAACTTTAATGAATTAATTAAAAAAAAAAAGAAAAATTAAAACATCCCACAAAATTTTATATATTGTTAATGATATTTTCATAAATAAAAACTGTTTTTCTTCAAGCGTATAATAATAACTATATTACTTTTTGCAACACAGACCGTAGAAATATCCCATTATTTTACTAGTACAAAAATGAATTTTCATTATTGTACTAATAAAATAATGGGGCGTTGTAATCAAGTAGGTAGGAACTGTCATTTTTAAACTTATTTAATTTGACGTTTGTCTGTTTTGAAAATTTTGTGAAAAATGTCTCAAGAATTGCAATGTACGCCTCCGGAATTAGTTGAAATAGCTAATTCCAGTATTGAAACTCTAATTCCAACGAAGTCGCGTAAACTGTATGATTTTGCATACGAAAAATTTCTAAAATGGTGCAATGAATATAATGTACAGCAATACACGGAAAACGTTATGCTTGCATACTTCACGAATTTGTCCAGAAAGTTTAAAAGTTCTACTCTATGGGCACAGTATTCAATGATTAAAAGTCAATTAAACATTAAACATAATGTTAAAATAGAAAAATATAGCAAATTAATTGCATTTATAAAGCGTCAAGGGGAAAATTATACACCGAAAAAATCAAAAGTATTAACACAAGATCAATTTGATAAATTTCTCAAGGATGCACCAAATAATGTTTATTTAGCAACAAAGCTGGGTACTTTCTTATTTCTTTTTAATCATTATTACGTTTATTAAACCGTTGACAGTGATATCTACTAGCAGATCAATATTTAACTTGACAGCAAATATTACCTCATTTCCTACTTATAACATTTAATGACGGTAGCTCAGTGGCAGAGCTTTTGTCTTCGGTCGCAAAGGTCAGCGGTTCTAATCCCGGTGCTACCAGCTTTTTTTTTTATTTATTTCAACGTTTGTTTTAGGTTATATTAATATTTGGAGTCACAGGAGCCCTTAGATGCGATGAACTTGTTAATTTAAAGTCTAGCGAAATCCAAGATTTGGGAAATTTAATTTTGGTTAAAATCATAAACACAAAAAACAAAAAACAACGGTCGTTTACTATAATTGGCGATTTTTATTTGAATTTGGTAAGACAGTATACGGCTCTTCGTCCGGATGATATTGGCCTGCAGCGATTTTTTATTAAATACCAGAATGGTAAATGTCACCGTGTGGTAATGGGTATCCACAAAATATCAAACGTACCAAAAGACGTTGCTACGTTTTTGAAATTAACAAATCCTCATGAATATACAGGACATTGCCTTCGGAGGACTTCCGCAACTATTTTAGTTGACAACGGAGGTGATATTACCGCTTTAAAGCGGCATGGTGGATGGAAATCCACCAGTGTTGCTGAAGGGTACTTAGAGGATTCCATTTCCAGTAAAACACAAACTGCACAAAAAATACTTAATTGGCAAGAACAACCAAGTAATAGTTCTGGAATCGCTGACATAATAATCGACAATCAACTTACTAATAATATGATGTATACCAATGACAAAATTGTAAATGTCGAAGCTGAAAGCGGTGGCAGTGGCTTAAATTTAAACAACTGCAGTATACAAAACTGCACATTTAATATTACTGTTAATAAATAGGTAACACTTTATGTAATTTTTCGTTTGTATTAATTAAATAGTTGAGATATAAACAAAGCCTTCTATATTTTTTATAAAATGCATATTATTATTACGCTTGAAGAAAAAATAGTATATGTTACTCGGAGCAGAAGGCCCATTATATGTTTCGCCCAGTTTGCACAGCCTCGGCTAGCGCCTCGGCAGTGCAAGAATCTGGGCTCAACAATAATGTTGGCCTTCTACTCCTAGTAACATAATATACTATTATCCTATTCTTGAACTTACCTAATAATCTTGTTAAGTTTAAAATGATAGTATCATTCTAAACCAATAGCACTACTTCAAACGATTTTTATTATTAATTGTGTTTCAATTTAAAAATATATGATACAAAAACCGATCTGACTAGACTTTTAAAACTAGTTTATTAATATGTTTATTTTTATGAAATAACAACATATAAAATGATCGTTTTTTGAAATTTTGGTTTTAAAATTTTTTGATTTGTTTTTTTGGTTTCTATAGATATATAAATTATCAACTAATTCTTTTTTTAAGGTGGTTAGTCAAGATCTAGATAAATCCAAAGTAATATTGGAAATACAATAATTTTGATTTAATAAAATGTGTGCTGTTTCTTTTAATTTCTTTTTATAGATTTTTCTTCTTTGCATAAAATTTTTGTGTCATTCCACTTTATCGCTTGATTCAGAAAATTTACAGCAGAAGTATATGTTAGAATTTTTTATCTTTTTTATCTTTGAAAACGACAACCGATCTGGTTGTCGAAAGCTAAGAATTATTAAGAAAATTATTTTTATTTTTGTTAGGCCTTTTCAGTTTTGAAAAAAACGACCCTATCAAGATTAATAAGCAAGGGTCATTTTCAAAAGTTCCCCAATTAAAGAAGTAAATAAAGAATAGTACCTATATTGTTTTACCAGTGAAGAACGTAACATTCTGTAAAGCGAGAGAACAATTTGGTAATGTTCACGAGCTTTAAAAAGTGTTTTCGACGAATGAAACACTACATCCTTCTACTAATTAGTGAAGAAAATGTCCGAAACTTTCGGCCTCGTCAAAACTCGAGTGTTTCTTTTAATTTTCTTCTTTGCATAAAATTTTTGTGTCATTCCACTTTATTGCTTGATTCAGAAAATTTACAGCAGAAGTATATGCTAGAATTTTTTATCTTTAAAAACAACAACCGATCTGGTTGTCGAAAGCTAAGAATTATTAAGAAAATTATTTTTATTTTTGTTAGGCATTTTTAGTTTTGAAAAAACGACCCTATCAAGATTAATAAGGAAGGGTCATTTTCAAAAGTTCCCCAATTAAAGAAGTAAATAAAGAGTAGTACCTATTGTTTTACCAGTGAAGAAAGTAACATTCTGTAAAGCGAAAGAACAATTTGGTAATGTTCACGAGCTTTAAAAAGTGTTTTCGAAGAATGAAACACTACATCCTTCTACTAATTAGTGAAGAAAATGTCCGAAACTTCGGCTTCGTCAAAACTCGATTGTTTGTGAAATATCGTGAGATAAAATGTTTTTTTTTTATTATTCAATTATTATTGTCACGTCTTTTTTCTTATTTTATTTCTCAAGTTATTAGAAATTGTAGATACTTTTCATATTTGAAACATTTATTTGTTTATAGTTTATAATATTTTGAAAAATTTGGCCGTAAAGAAATTTATATTTTATCTAGTGATGAAAGTTAACGTTATATGAGAATTTCTCTCACTTTTGACCGAAATCACGTTTACGCTGAAAGTATTTAACTGGATATCCGAATAAGGAAAGGACCGTGTATAAAACAAAACACAAATAATTGCCAACAGAAACTGCCAAACACTATGTATATTTTCTGTCACTGCTTATACATCCGCACTCTTAGAGGTGCTTTTACAAACTATTTTTTTTTACATGTGATATTAATTTATTTACTAAAGAATATTCGTTTCTCCACGACCATTAATGAATGTAATAATTCCGACTTCATTTTTAATAATAGAAAGTGTTCATTCTCACTCTTGAGATAGAATATTCATTCTGAAACACTTGCTTCTTATGTTTTTGCATGTATTTCCATTCTATATAACTAGTGACGGAATAACATTCTGTAATTGCTCAACAAAAAACATAGATTGCCATGCGAATTTCAAAACTGTCAGTTTGTCAGTGCGGCGTTCTAATTGTTTTGCTACATATTGCAATTTAAATAAACAGAATTATTACATGGTCGTGGAGAAAATACAGTCTGTTACACGATTAGAATGAAAATTCGATTTACTCGTGGTCCTTTCGCTCGCTACGCTCGCGTTCGTAATTCTCCACTCGTATCGAATTTTCATTCTAACCTTGTTACAGAATATACAATTCTGACGTTTTCTGCGACTTGGTTTAGTCCATATAAAAGACAAGTCACATGTACCATATTGGGGTAAAATACTTTTAAAATTAATTTACAATGTGGAGACAGAAGCAAAGACCTGTTCTTCCACCCTAAATATGTTTGTGATGGGGAGTGTGCTTGCGAAGTGGATGCCGATATAAGTCCTGAAGATAAAGATAGATACTTAGCTTTACGTGGTCTTGATTTAGAAGGTGGCATTAGCATGCCTGAACTACCTGAATCCGTACTGAATATTGCATCACAAGATGTGCGGTAAAATGTATTGACCGTCATATACATGAGAGGAAAATGGTGCATTTCGTTCTGGCTTTGTACTGTCATTACTGTCACAATATCTTTTATAAATTTACCCTCGTTTCTTTTCACATCAAAACATCTGTGAAATCGCAATGATTGCCATACAAGTCCAGAATATGTTGACACTGTGTGCAACCAGTCATGTTCTACAATATAATGTTATTGAAGACCAAAACATTAAATTTGACCTATTTTTACTATATATGGTGCTGTGTCACTCAAAAACATTAAAAACTTCTCATTTGATACTGAATTTGCTACGAAAAAGCTCGATAGAGACTGCTGAATAAATTGGATTACGGTCACATTATTAGTTTTGTCTATACTCTATTTAAAAACTAGGAGGAGCGATTTGAATTTAAATTGGCAACACTCGCGTTTGTTTATTGGTTAATTTGGAGTCAAGTTCACTCTATAAAAATTTGCCACTTACATTTATAGGTTATGTTTTGAAAGTGTGAAATATTTATAGTGGTGACTTTTGTTAATTGTTTTCTTTTTTTAATATAATTATTGTAAGTTTACTTTGTGACCATATTAGACCGTATAAAAAGTGACCATAAACATTTATTTTCAATTTTATTTAAATGAAAGCAATGTATTTAAATTTGCTGCCTTGTAAATTTTCTAGTAACTTTTTTGGCTGTAAGTCTGGCTTTTCAAATCACTCCTCCTAGTTTTTAAATAGAGTATAGCTGCTTGAAAGCTACTAAATAGGTGTGATATATTTGCAGCAAGCATCTGTGGTTTAATGGACAATGGAAATTTTTTTATCACCCAATGATACTCTGACTTTGTTCCAAACTGTTTTATAATATACCGAATGGACATTTTTCTTTCTAAGCGTGGATTCGTCAGGGATGGTTTGTTTACAATATTTTGTAGGAATCCTTTAAATTGAGAATTTTGTAATTTTTTTAAAAGTAAATTTAAGATCAAAGCCTTGCCTTGATTTTTCTTCATTTTTTTTACACTCAGCTCAGATTTCATTTTTTGTAACCTTGATTTATACAATAACTTCTGTTTGGAAATGCCTAAAACCAGTCTCGGACTATACATTAACCGCGAAAACATTAAAATATGCTCATAAAATAATAATTTGTAAAAAATATGCATCTCAATATAAAATTTAAAAAATATGCCAAAAATGCAGACATATATTTTCTTTGCATATATTCCTCCCTTTAGTTATTAAGTTACTTCCATCTAAAAAGTTCAATGGATTTTATGTTTACAATTAAGAATCAATTCTAAATATGTAAGCACAGATACAAAATAAATAAAAAAAACACTTTAAAGCCAATATTTAAAACTGCCATTCTTAACTTTAATATACTTTATGCACGACCGGGCGGTAAAGTACAGATTATTACATACATTTAGCGGGCGTAAAGTGCCACTTTAGCGCCCGTGGACTACTTTACCGCCCGCCGGGCGATAAAGTGTAAATGGCGGGCGGTAAAGTAATTTTTTTGTCTTAAATATTGAAATACTTGCAATGATCTAAACTGACAATGAGTCTAAATAAAAATGGCCACCACCTATTTTGACTTTGTTGTTAGGGTAACGACAACATAGGTATATAGATTTATTGTTTTAAAATATTATCTCTAGCCTCTGTGCATATTACTTTCAATCAAATTATTTATTTTAAATAACGAATAAATACAAATTATTAGGTGAATGGTTATTTGGTTATACAGGGTAAGTTGTTTGGTAATAATATCGAGGTTTGAGGTATAAAATTCATGCAAGTTGAAATGGCATTTATATTAAATTGTTCACAAAAAATAAAAATAAAAAATATCCTTTATAAGATTTATTATTAAAACAATCGTTGACATTGACAGTTGACATTTGACAGCTGACAGATAATATTTTACAGGTGACAGTAGAGATTTGACATTTTAAATTTGGCATTTGACAGTTGGAATTCGACAGTTGACGTTTGATATTTGACAATTGACAGTTGACGTTTGATATTTGACAATTGACAGCTGACATTTGATAATTGCCATTTGACAGTTAACAGTTGACATTTGACAGTTGATATTTGACATTTGACAGTAGATTTTTGTCAATTGACAGTTGACTTTTTTCAATTGACAGTGCAATTTTTTTTTTATAAATGATTATTAAATCGGTCGTGCATAAAAGTTTGTATGTATTTCGGGCGTAAACAGCGTTTATGGACCTTACGCGTTAATAGCCCTCGCCTGCGGCTCGGGCTCTTATTTACACGTTGCGGTCCATAAACGCCTGTTTTACGCCCTTGATACATAAATAACTATTATAATCTTTATAACATTTTTTTCCTTTTAAATAACATTATTAATGCTGTAAATAAACATCATTTTTTATGTCATATTTGGTAATTATTGTAACTTTTAGTCTTCCGATCCTTAACAAACAAAAAAACCAAACATAACAAAAAATATATATTATTCTATTAAAATTTTCTTATATAAACGTTCTAAACTAAAAGCAGAAAACTACAATACCAGTTTTAGGCTTCCAGTTTACGAAATTCAGAATCGGAAAACGTTGGATAACAAGCGTCAACCATAACGATAGAATACCTTTAGGTTTGATTAAACAAACCGTAAGATAACGTACTTTGTTATTAAACATTTTTGCATTTTGAACTTCGTAAACTAGGATTTCTATCAGATAATTTCACTCTAACCTTGTGTTAGTTTTTAGTTCCATTATGAGAGCTTTCAAGCTTCCTTGTGCTCATCAGCTAAGCAAAGAAGCCTAAAAGGTTTTTTTATTTAGCAATTTTATGAATATTCTTGGTTGTTGGTACATCATCATCAAACTAAAGTGACTTAGAGTTTGATGTCGCCATTGTCAATTTGACAAATAATCTCTCTCTCATTAACGTCATCCTACCTATTTTTACTTAAGGAGAAAGTGAGTAAGTGATATGAGTTGAATTTATTGACCAAAAAGCTAAATAATTACTAAGCATCTATAGCTCAGATGTTAGAGCGTGACAGCGTAGCAACATCGCGTGAGCACTAAGACTAGGCCGTCTGACTATCCATTTTCAACCCATATTCTTTTTGTCTTTGTTCATGTTCTTGCAATTGTAATAACGGCGGCAGCAACTCTCTTTCGACGGCAAGACTTTTTTAATATTAAATGGAGCATCTAATAGCTATTCTGTTTATTTCATTGTAACTATACTGTGTATATGCACATGCAAGCACTTGCTGCAAATGTCTATAAAGTACCTTCTTCTTAGGAAAAATTGCTGTAAAATTTGCTTTCATGTAAACGGTATCGTAAGTTACCCTCAAATACACTTTCACAAGTTGCTATCTCAAGTAAACGAAGCTTTACACAGTGACTTGATGTTGACAAACAATATGCCTTAATTCACATAAGGTGTCGATAATCTTCTTGAAAAATTTACTCATATTTTACCAACCAGTTTTATTTTTTCTTTATATTACGCCAAATAATCTTGTGAAATTCTGTTTTTATCATTAAAAACAATACACTTACTTGCATTCCAAGTGGTTTGCCATATGTTCGTCAGTGCATTGAATTTCTTATTAATTTTTACCAAATCCACTCACAGAATGTCTGCACTCTTTTACTAATTTTTTCCCGATAGTTTTGTTAAATTATTCTATTAAACTAAACTATCAGCTCTGACTTTAATAAAAGTTTTGGATCTTTGGCATATGGAATTTGTGAGCAATATTAGTGTAACAAACTAAAACTGACCAGACAAGATTCTAAATAATTTTTGTTGTTGAAGAAAACCTTACTTAAGACTTAATATACTTAGACCTAAATATAAATATACTCACTACTTTTTTTATCGATTCTTCTTCTTTAAGTGCCGGCTTAATCGTGGTGGTTGGCAACACTTTTGGCGAATTGTGTGCTAGTCTGCGCTGCTCTCAGGATTGTATGCGAATCTTCACGGATGTTCTTTAGCCACATCCTCTGCGTCCATCCATATTATCTTTCATGATGAGTTTTGGGGGCTCGTATCTGTGCGAGATATGTGTTCTAGATATGTGGTCTCTCTTATCTGCATTGCTTTTAGCAACTCTGTTTCTTTTCCCATTCTTCGTAGAACTTCTTCATTTGTGACGTGATCTATCCTGAACAAACGTCGAAAAATCCACATTTCAAAAGCCTTAAGGCATTTCATTGTCCAAGTCCCAACTTCATGCAAGAAAACTGAATACACTTAGCAGTTGACGAATCTGAGTCTTGTTGCTAGTCTGGGGCTACGATCGCTTAGGAAGTTCCCAAGTTCCTCATCATGAGAAAAGTGGCTCTTGTTCTTATTTCTTAGTTTGGGTCTAAATTTTTCGTTATCCAACATCTTTAAACTTGTTCAGTTGCTTACCCGTAAATGATTATATTGTTCTGTACATTCGGGTTTCGGCATATGACCATAATCTTAGTCTTCGCAGTGTTTATAGTTAGGCCAAGTTTGTCGCCGTCTTTAATTAGCCTGTTTAGTAGCATTCGTAGGTCTTCTGCACTGTCAGCTAACATCGCTTTGTCATCAGCGTATCTTATGTAGCAGAGAGGTTTCCGCTTTCAAGTCTTGTGAATGGTACTTGGTGTCTATATAGGTGAAACAGGGTTTGTATGTCTTTGTCATCCAATCCCTTTGCATCTAAAATTGTCATTAACTTAGAATTTTGAATACAATGAAAATATTTTGCGTAATCTATGAATGATCTCTGCATTTTTGCAGGAGTACCGATAGGCTAAAGAGCGCTTCTCTAGTCCCGAGTCCCGTTTAATTCCAAATTGTTCTATGCCCATATCGGTTTGGCATTTTCGATACATTCTTGGATGTTTAATTTTCGAATAAATTTTTAAAGTTTGGCTTATTAGACTTATTAGATAGAACTGTTTACATTTGTTGGCGTTAGCGGTTATGGTTAACGGATTAAAAAATATAGACATAAAATATACTAATCAAAATATCCTAATCAACTAGATATTATAAAAATAGTTGTTTTAAATACATACTTCGGCATTAATTAATTTAAACAATTTATAGTTTTTTGAACTTTTTAAAACTACTTTAATTTATAGATCTTTAAAGTTTAAAGCATACTAATTCAAAACCTTTGTGTAATTTAAAATTATTTTCATTAACCAATAAAATGTACACCACTGCTTTGCGTGTTGTTTGGCGGATCAATTTTGAATATATCTGTCGTACATTTATCAAAATGTATATATTTTCTGTCTAAATCTGCAAGTTGGTCTTTCGTGCCTTGCGGTGTTATTCTCTACCGGTATAGTCACCCAGATCGTTACAGTTTTTAAGGTTTACATACACTGATAAACATTTTTCTTAAACTCAAATTATGAACGGCAAATAATCATTAACGATAATATCAAAACTTTTCTAGGAAATGGTAAAACCGATACCGCGTCATTTGTGTGTAATACATCACGTTACAGCGGCACATTTCGTCAACTTGAACGTTATTTAATAGCAATAGCAAAGAACTTTTAATGCAAAAATTGTGTGCAAGTTATTTATATAAAAACCTATTATTTTAATCTTACAAGGTGTTTAATATATAACTGACTGATTTGAATTGCCCGCCACTTCTGATACGGGCATTTTAAGCACATGTGTCAACTACATCATGGAGCGTAAACGATCCCACAACGCGTCCATATTGTTAAAACGTTTTACTTAAACAATAAGTCGATTGTTGCAACTATTCGGAATCTACGACAAAATTTCGGTCCAAATAATGTGCCCAGTGTGAACACTATTTGTCACTAGGTCGTTAAAGACTTGCCAATGTCGGGCCGTGTTCAAACTGTTCGTAATGCAGAAAATATAGAGAAAGTTCGTGAAACTGTTATGGAGTGCCCTGAGACGTCTACCACACATCGTTCTCAAGAACGGGGTATTCGTCACACATCATTACACACTATTTTAAAAGAAGGCTTGCATTTTCGACCATACAAAATTGAGTTTATCCAAGAACTGCAGCCTAGACACCATGAAAGTCGCCGACAATACAGTCATGCAATATTGTAGCTTAATACCCAAAATAACGATTTTGACCGACAAATGATAATTAGCGATATAGCCGGATTTGTTGATAAGCAGAACTGTTAGCTGGGCATTACAGAACTCTTGTGTCATCAATAAACGACCATCAAATTCTGTTCGTCACAGTTTGGTGCGGTGTTTGGTATGGAGGTGTGATTGGACCTTACTTCTTTAAAGACGCTGCAGGTAATTCTCTTACCGTCACTGGCGAGCGCTGCTAAGATATGGTGCAAGACTATCTGGTTTCACAAATCCAACAATTTAACCTGAAAAACATGTGGTTCTAGCAGGATGGATTAGCTTGTCAGACAGCTAGGGAAACAATGAATCTTCTGCGAATAACCTTTCTGGAACGTTTAATTTCTCGATTTGATATTGTCATCTGACTACCAAGGCCATCGGATATAATGGCTTCTGACAGGGGTTTATACCAACAATATACCGTAGATCAGGTTTGCGCTGCTTCTAGAGGCTGACATTTGTTTATAGTATATTACACTACAAGGGCAGAAAGTTTGAGATGCCTGCACTGCGCGACATGATGCCCGAGGCGAAGCGACATTATCGGGGCATAAAAGTTAGGCTTTCTGTCGTAATATTGAAGCTGGAACGACATATTTTCGGCATAGTACAAAGAAAATATTATTTTTCATACATAATTTCTTAGTTTTAATAAAGTATAAAGGTGAAAAAAAATGTACGTATTTTATTTCTAGTAACAAATATTCAAGATAAAAATCAGTCAGTTACATATTGCCCACCTTATATAAAACTTCTCTCTAAAAACAGTTTCAATAAAAGATATAATATGATGACAAGTAAAAAAAACGTAGTATACAAAGTAAAATGAAATATAAAAATAAATTGAAGAAGAAAAACTTTCGTTGGCTGCGTGCACCCTTTGTACAATCAAAATAAAACTCTTGTAAATGTGGTGCAAGTATTTAATCACAATATAATGCAGAGCGCTTTCGACTAATCAATAGTCATCATCAGTGCGTCTTTGTCTAGAGAAGCCAGAGACTAAATTCATATAACGGAACAATTTTACAATATTTTTTTACTAACCTTAATTTGTAAAACCATGTGTTATTATTTATGTCTATCGTCATCTACACTTATATGTTTGTCTGTTAATTATTGTAAAATTGTTCCGTTATATGGATTAAGGCTTCTGGCTTCTCTAGACAAAGACGCACTGATGATGACTATTGATTAGTCGAAAGCGCTCTGCATTATATTGTGATTAAATACTTGCACCACATTTACAAGAGTTTTATTTTGATCATAAAAATAAATATTACAAACAAAAGCAAAAACAAATTGGAAAGGCGTTAATTATGTCGAAACGGTAAGCACCTCTGTCTATTGAAAGATTATCCTCAATTAAACAGGTCATTGTAATTTTGTTCAAAGTAAAGTTCAAGCAGATCTAGCCAGCACATACCAAAAATGGGAATTTCGTTATAATTTCTTTATTTTTTAATATTTTTACATCAAATTTTGATCAACTTTAAAGTATTCACTATTGAGTACAATTTACTTATCCAAATGATAATTCCATTGTCCACAACATTTCGTAAATTTTTTAAGCCTCCCAGCGATTTTTGTTTTACCTCCTCCATGGAGGCGAAAGGATTTCCTTTTATACCCCTTTTGAGTCTAAAAACTGCGACACGGAGAGGTAGAAGTCAGCCGACGGGTTGTCGTGATGGAAGAAACAGTCTCTTATGCACCAAAGATCCAAAATTTTCTTCCGGATACTCTCCCTAAATCTCTTCAAAACCTCCAGATAGAACTTCTGGTTGACAGTTTGACCTGGTGGAACGAACTCCGAGTGCACAATACCCTGCAATAAAAAAAAACAAATTAGCATTGTCTTGATTGCACTTGGCGAGATTTGTTGGGACGAGGAGAGTCAGCTGCCTTTTACTGGCTTGGTTTTAGGATCGTATACGTAGCAACATATATCAACACCAGTAATCACGCTGAAAAAATATCTTTGATTTTAAAGCTCTAAACGTGCCTGAAGCGTTGCACATTTTACTCATTTGTGAGATTACAAGGACGAATTTGACTGCAACCCTTTTATGTGCAAATATTTTTATAAAATCATCTGAATTGAACTTAATGACACTCCAGACATCTCACAAAGTTGATCAATGGTTCTGTGACGGTCTTCACAAACAAAGGCATTGATTTTGTTGACGTTTATGTCAGTTCTAGCTGTCGAAGTATGTCGTAAACGGAGTTGGTCTTCAATTAACATTAATCAATTTTTAAAACAAGTAAACCACTCGTAAACTCGGGTTTTACATAAGCAGTCTTCAGCATTACAATAGTATCCGCGGCTGATTTCCTTAGCAGGAAACAAAATTTCACAGCAGCGCTTTGCTCTTGAGGATCCGCCATCACGTTTTTCTCCGCAACTAAAAAAAATGTTTAACTGGAACAATTCTCACGGACGAAACAAACCACTCATAGCGACATAGCTGCTCATAAAAAGCCAGGTGGTGTGACTCCGACATACAGCCGGTCATACAATGGCTTTTCCCGTTTTTTTGGGTATTCCTTCGTATGTATAGTGCCTATCTTTTACGATAAACAGTTGACTTTTAATAACTGGAATAAATACCAGTCATAAATACGTTATGTAGCCGAGCCAACAATAATCCACAGGGCTGGATTGTCTGATTGGCAGATAGCAAGCAAAATATAAGGCCTCCTTTTATTATTAAAAATCAATTATCAAACTAAGCAATAAAATTGATTTTACCTTTTAATTTATGTCAGGTGTATCGGTGCAAATTCATTACACAAAATATATATTTTGACAAAATTCTTCACAGGTTTTATTACTTAATAAACCAGGGCAGATGTGCAAAAAAAGACTAGATTTGGCTGTTGAGAGGAAACCCGCTAATTTTTGTTGAAATTGGTTAAAAACAACTTATACAACAATAATTAGACTATCCTCCGCCTGGAAAAGTTACGCAACATTTATAAATATCCTAAAAATTAAAACTAAAACAAGTAAAAAATCACAGTATTTCATTTTTTTGCTTATCACCTTTTAAACTATAAATTTTGAAAAAGAAAAGAAAAAAGAAAATGTTTGTAATTAAATTTTTTACAAGATGGGATTGGTTAGAAAGTCCAAAATTTTCACCCTTGTTCCAAAATTGCAATAATCATTACAAAAAAAATAAAAAAAGGTCATTTTTGTAACCCGTTAGAATGCATTTAGGGCCTTTATATTCCGCCAAGAAAAACGTAAAGATTTGATGAAACAACAAAAAAAAATCATTAAAATCTATTCAATAGATTTCGCATAATAATTTTGCAATCCAGAGTTTTTGAAAAAAATGATAAATTTTTAAATGTTGTAAAAATACCATACCATCCGACTGAGGGTGTAGTGCTGTCGTCCTCGTCTTCTTAATCCCCAGTAGATTCATCATCTTCTTCCAAACATCTGATTCGAAGTTACGACCCTGGTCTGAGTGGATTTCGAGAGGTACCATCCGTCAAATATTTGTTGCCAGATTTTGTCACAGGAAGTGGCCCTAGTACGTCCACTGCGATCCTTTCCTAAAAGGTATTGCTTTACTTTTCCTCTAAGCTTCGTTTTAGGTTCCTTCTTCGAGGAACACATATCACAGCGCTTGCACCACTCTTCCATATCCTGGCGACAGTTTACCCAGTAGTATCTTTCACGTACTGGTAACGCACCAATTTTCCATCTGGGCTTTCCCACTTTCGTGTGATAACGTCATCTCGGATACACAGTGAGTAACCAATAACCCTTAACTGGTTGACCATATTTTGCGACCTCCTGCCACTGCGGCCTTGCTCCTTCGTTGATCCATTCTCGGATTAGCTTCAGGTCTGGATCCTAAATTTGTGCATCTTTCACCTTGTTCTTCGTTAAGCTGTTATTAGGGGTAGCCGTAATCTGCCGAGCATTTTCTTGCGTAACATTCGCACATTCTTCATCAGGTATGGACCATCTGTCTTTCGTTTCTTGGCGTTCGCAAAACTTGCAATTCTTCTCCAGGCATGGTATTCTTGAAAGACTGACAGCGTTTCCATAACTTCTTCCTTATCGGTGACGTATCTTGAAGTCATATGTCCGAAGTTTCTTGAACCATCGCGCAATCTGTCCTTCTGGAGTCTTGGAATTAAAAAGCCATTGCAAAGCTGAATGGATGTGCCAGCACTGGAGCAGTAGTGATGAGCTTCTTTAGGGTAATAAAAGCTTCTTGACACTCCGGTGACAAAAAAAAACGGTATAATCTTTTTAGTCAGTGAATGCAGGGGTCTTGCTATCTTTCCAAAGTCCTTTACGACTCGGCGATAGTAGCTGCAAAGTCCAAGAAAACTTCTTACTTCATGCTTGTCTCTAGGTGTTGGCCACTCTCGTACTGCCTTGATTTTGATCCGATCAGTTGCAATTCCCTTCGAGGATTCGACGTGCCCTAGGAAGTTGACCTCAGTCTGGAGAAGGATACATTTCTTGGGATTCAACTCCATTCCTCAGCCTGCTGATGTATTTAAATTTGATAAAAGTGTTTGTCAAACGTTTTTCCCATTACAATTATGTCGTCGCGGTAGACCAGACATGCCTTCCATGTGAGTCCTCGAATTACCAGTTCCATTAGACGTTTAAATGTAGCAGGAGCGTTGCAAATTCTAAATGGCATTACTCGGAATTAATATAGCCCATTACCGGTTTGAAATGCTGTCTTCTCCTTGTCATCTGGATGAATCGCTACCTGCCACTTACCACTTTTCAAATCTAGCGTCGAGAACCATTTACAACTGGTCAATACGTTTAATGTGTTATCTATTCTGGGTAATATGGGTAACTTTCTTTCTTGGTAATGTCGTTCAATATTCGGTAATCTACGCAGTTTTCATCAGATCTCAACGTTTTGAGGTCTGAGAAACCTCCCTTGACTATTTTTACAAGGGTGTCTGTATGTCTGTATGTATGTGTGGATGTATGTAAACCTCTTATAACTTTTAAACGGCTTGACTGATCGGACTTAAAGAGCGTTCCAAAGAGTTTCATCTAACTTAAATTCCCTGTAAGTTTGAGCCAAATCGAACTGTTAGATTTCGAGAAATTTTAACAAAACCAAAAATTTTTATTTTGAAAAATGATGTATTTTGGACACATCTTTTTAGCTATTACATCGATCAATTTTATAACCTAATCAGCTCTTAAGCTTAAAAAACCACGACGAATGCCGTTTAGAAAATTAAAATCGGTTGATTCGTTCGTGAGATATCGTTGTCGAAAAATTTCAAAAAAAGTATTTTTTAAAATACGTCACGTTACTATAGCTTTACGGTTAAAATTAGCGGGAAGTTGCAAGGATTGCCTTTAAGGTCAACCTCTTTTCGAATTTTTTTTTGGAACACATGAAAGTACAGTCATATCCTTTGTAAAACCATAGATTGCTGATGCTATGCCTATGTGGGAGAAATTCGGAAAGAATATGTCTTTTATTCTTTTTTATAGTTTCAACGTAAGTTAAACAATATGTTGTGAGTAACTCTACTAATTCTAGAATTGTTTGCAGTTACATTTCTATAACTACCAAATAGAGGTTTCGATAGCCGGAATACAGACTGGATGGGTTTAGTTAGGTTTTTCACATCCACTGATAGCACTATTCGATAAAAGTCATGTCAGGTGTAAACATAGACGTTGTAGATGTAATTATTTCTTGCATCTGTTAGGGCCATCATTTATACTCCATATTTTCGTGGCTTAGGTATATCCGAAACGAGATCTCCTACGAAACGCAACCAACATTTCATCAGTACACGCATATTCACCCACAGAATATTCATTATGACAATGTTGAACAAATGTTTTAAACAGTTCTTGAACATGTTCTAATGAATTTACAGCTTTTTGTTGTATCCTTATGAAAGGATCATCAAAACACAAACAATTTATGATAACAGCAAATCACTTTCCACTCATGATAGCACGGAAAATATCTCTACCTGCTCTATCGCATGTAAATAAACATTCGATGTCTTCATCATTTAACTTAAATACTTCTAAATCAGTACACCGATAAACGCTTCCATTTCCATTCGATCACCGTTTTTGAATTCGGGTCGGTCTTGAGTTCTATATTTACCTCTTACCATAGCCAGTTTTATATTTGTCCATGACATAGCTCATATAGCTATGATAGTCAAAAAATACTTAAATAATAAGACTATCGCAAGGATAGAATGGCTCGGTAGACCAGAAACTCTAGAAGAATTGCAGCCAACACTCCTGGCGCAATGAGCAGCTATTTTAAAAGAATATAAGCCGTTTAATAAAAAGTATTGCGAGAAATGTTGTCATCCAAGCTAATGGGGTAATACCCGGTATTAATTTTGGCTTCGTGTTTTATTATTATTGTTTAATTAAGTTAGATTTGATTCTATAATTATAATTAAATTATAATAATAATAATAATAATAATACGTATGCTTTATTGTCACTAAAAAAAATACAATTTTTATGGACAAAGCAGGATAAGATTAAAACACACTAGGGAAATATATAACACAAATATATACAAAAACAATTACTGATTGATATAAATAAATATATCATCAATGGTTATTAAAATGTTAGAAAATATAAAAAAAAAGAACAAATTTGTTACCTAAAATAATTGCAAAAGTTAAAAAAAAAATATAAACTGCAATCCATAATATGAAAAAATCAATAAAATACAAAAAATTTACAGAATTTAAAATAAGACTTGCAGCTACTGGAAGTGATATTCAAGACGTTTTAATTATTCATTTAGGAACTCATCCACTGAATAATATGATCTCTCAATGAGATACTCTTTAGTCATTTTTCTAAATTTAGTAAAAGAAGTCGCCGATTTAATTTGCACAGGGAGGTGATTGTACAATTTTTTTGCGTGATAAATTATTGACTTTCTTACTAATTCGGTGGATGGGATTGGCAAATAAACATCATAACTCGAGTTTCTAGTGGAGTAGCCATGGATGGGTCTCGTAGGAAAAATATGTAAATGCTTTCGAATCAGACATACAGTTTCTAGAATAAATAATGAAGGGAGTGTTAGGATTCCGTTCCTTTGAAAGTATGGCTTGCAGTGGGTTCTTGAGCTAAGTCCAAGGAGATAACGAATTGCTCTCTTTTGTAATTTAAAAATAGCGTTGAATTGTGCAAGGCTACTAGAACCCCAAAAGGGAAGTCCGTAGCGAAGATGAGATTCAAAGAGAGAGAAATAAGTTATTTTGGCAGAGTGGAGATTTAGTTCTTTAGAAACCGATCTAATCGCGAAGCATGCTGATGCTAGTTTCTTCGTTAGTGAATCTGTGTGAAGAGACCACTTTAGACTGCTGTCAATGAAAAGACCTAGAAATTTTACAGACTCAACGACACTGACGGAATTGCTTTCAAGAAGTATTGGATGAAAGGCTTCTTTATAGGATAATGCAACTGTCTTCTCGACATTGAAGCAAAGCAAGTTACAATCGGACCAGTTTTTGATTGTAATAAGATCATTAGAAATGTCGGCATGTAAAGATGGATTATCGATGTTGCTCCAGGTGATACTAGTATCATCAGCAAATAGAAAGATTTTTCCTTTAATTTTTAAATTAGTGATGTCATTAATAAAGAGTAAAAAAAGTATGGGACCTAACACGGAACCTTGAGGTACTCCACTAGTAATTAATCTGCAGCTAGAATCTTTACCGTTTGTTCTGACTAGTTGTTTCCTATTTTCCAAGTAAGACTTGAACCAGTTCAGTGAAATGCCACGAATACCGTAGAACTCTAATTTTTTTAATAAAATATTATGATTTACACAATCAAATGCCTTGGCGTAGTCACAGAAAACTGTAGCGGTGGAATGATTATTATTAAGAGATGAGTAAACTTCATTGAGCACTGAAAACATGGCATCGTTTGTGCACTTATTTGACAGAAATCCAAACTGATTTTGTGATAGAATATTGTGCTTAAGGAGAAAAGGCATGAGTCGGACTTTTATTAATCTTTCGATAATTTTGGAAAGGGCCGGTAACAAAGCAATAGGTCGGTAATTACCGGTAATTGAGTGTTCACCACCTTTGTGAAGAGGAATGACTATAGCCGTTTTCAAGCATTCAGGAAATACTCCGTTTTCAAAAGATCTATTAATTAGAGATGATAGTATTTCTATCACATTATCAGGAAGGTTTATGAAGATTTTGATAGATAAGCCGTCTGTACTACAAGAAGATTTACTTTTAATATTGTTGATTGTTTGTTTAAGTTCTGAACAATTCACTGGATTTAAAAAGAAGGTGTTTGCAACATTTTTAGAGGCGGGAAGAAAAGAGATAGGATCGAACTTAGGCGAGATGTTTGCAGTCAGATTATTACTGACATTAACAAAGTATTCGTTTAAATCATCGGAACTGGGAAAGGGGAATTTTTGATCCACTGAGTTAGTTTTATTACGAAGATCATTAATAATGGACCAAGTCTCTTTAGAAACATTTTTGGAACTATCTAGTTTATGTTGGTAATACCGTTGTTTAGCTATTTTTATTATTTTTAAATAAACATTCCTATATTTTTTTATATATTCGGTGACATGGATGTTAGCAGTAAATTTCTTGATGTATAATAAGGAGCGCATATTCTTGGCAGAATTACGTATGCCTTTAGTAGTCCAAGGTTTATGACGTTTGGATTTAATGGGTTTAAGAGGAAAGGCTTTGTTAAAAGCGTTAACAATTTTGTTTAAAAATTTACTGTAGTTTGAGTTGATATCATTGGACAGAAAGTTCCAGTCGGTAGATAGACATAAATTATAAAACTTTTCAAAGTTTTTGGCAGAGAAAATCCTACCCAAACGCCGAGATTTAATTGAAGTTTTAGATGGAATAGAGAACTTGGTGAAAACCGCTTCATGATCAGAAAGCCCTGCGCTGATAACCAAAGAATCGACATCAGGAGGCGAAAAGTCGGAAACAACGTAGTCTATAATGGTGGCAGAGGTTTTCGTGATCCTAGTTGGGGAGTCAACGTGCATTGAGAGACCATAAGATTCAAAAATAGTTTCCAAAGACAGTTGGGAAGCACAAGCAGTAGCATAGTCAATATTTAGATCGCCGCATAAAATTTTTCTGCTCTTGATGGGCAGAGAATCGAGTAAATTTAACAGGTTCTGGAAAAATAGATCGATGTTTGAACTAGGTGATCTATAAATACAAATAATGTAAAGGTTCATCTCATTATTATAAACTAGGGAAAATTCAAAGAAATCTTCGCTTAATAGAAAATCGTATTTAGTTACTGAAGAGAAATCATTTGCTCTAGAAAGAATGAGGGTACCTCCATGAGCTGAACTAGTACGGTCGTACCTAGCTATTGTGGTATATTTTTCAACAAGAAAGGGCTCGTTTACTTCCAGCCAGTGTTCCGTAATTGCAACTAATGGAGGAAATCCTAACTCCTCCAAAAACAAAAAAAGCTCATCAGTTTTATTTCTAAGAGATCTAATATTTATGAGAACCATGCTAAAAGTACTTGAGGATTCTAGTTCCTCAACACGCGTCAAATTTTTTAAAAATTTCGTCTTGGTGAGACAGCTGAGAAGTAATTATGATGACTTTCCCTAGATTTCTGAAGATGAATCATTCTTTCTGATGCGATAAATGACCCATATGTAACTAAGTCAGCATCCACTTCTGCAGCATTAATTCCGTAGGCATCGTAGTATCCATAAAAAATCTTGCGAAGGACTTCTGTATGAATGGGAAGACCTTCAGAAGCCAAAAAGAGTTTAATACTGGTATTGGTGAATCCATCAAAACATACTGAGGCTGGTCGATCGTGAAGATAGGCGAGATGTAACTTGACTGCTTTTAGGATAGCGGGTTCTCTTAGTCTTGCCAGAAGATAACGGTTATCCAGAGAGTCTGAGTTATTCGTTAATTTTACTGTTGGTGGAGTCATAGGATCGATCGATATGGATGAATCAGTGGTAAAATCTTTAACGAAGTTCAAATGTGAGTCATTACTAAATGGATTTATTTTTGACTTGCAGATCTCAATGGCTTGTTTGTCTGAACAGATGGTTATCTTCTTCTCGTTGTTGGTTGTGTTGAAAGAGTTGCTTGAGTGATCAGAACTGCCTACGATTTCTTTTTTGCTCAGTTGTGGTCCAGACGAAAAAGAAGTAATTTTCAAAGAATCGTCGGAGGGTTCTTACTTACTTACTTACTTTCATTGTTAGCGTTTTCTTCAAGAGTGTGTATGTCCAATAAAAAATAAGATATCGAAATGAAATAAAAAAGAATGTATCGAGAAATTAGGAGGAGTCTTGATAATTGCATACTTTTTCAATTTTGTATGCTTTTAAATTACTTTACAGAGTGTTCCAAACTTAAGCAAAAAAACAACATTTTGTTGTTCCTCGTATAAAATGCCATAAGAGGACTTTTCTTTTTACCCTAGAAGTAGGTTATAAAGTTCAATAGTCTAACTACAAATTTAAACAAAATTATTAAAATCGACCAAAAACAAAAAGAAATTAAAACTTTAAATTTGGCCAAAAATTCAAAGTGTCCGTTGACCGAGCCGATGGCTGTAGTTACACCAACGGTGATGTGGAGTCTGGCAGACTCCGAATCAATGTATTCTTAATAACGACTAAATATAAACTAATCTCATAAACAGTATTTCTCTTTGTTTTCGATAGGTTTGTTCCAGATTAGTTAAATCGTTCTAGAACGGTTCACGCATGCTATTATTAAAAATGCGGGTAATGTTTTAGTTGTGGAGACAGCCCGCTTTCGCAGTGCAGCTTGTGTGATATTAATTTATTGGTGGAAGAAAAGGTGGGAGGTACATAAAATAAAAGTAGCCTAAATTAGTCCTTATTACATCAGTTAGGTATATGCCAGTGAAAGTCCCGTCAAAATCGCTCCTGTCGTTCCAGAGATTTCGCGACATTTAATTATCATAAATGTCATAAACATCGGTTTTCCTGATTACTCGCGCCGCCAGTGGCAAAAAATAGAACTATGATCTGGGTTGATTATTGTGACCAGAAATATTATGGAAAAGCCTATATCGTGTAGACTCCTGGTATCTATACTCCGTGGCCGAAACAGACAGACAGACAAAAATTATTATTTTAATATTACAAACAGATAGTTCAATTTTATTTATTTGTTTATTTATTACTTTATATAATTCTAAAATAAATAATAGATAAAAAAATAGAAAAGCCCGCTTGTGTAAAAAAATTAAATAAACATTAAAATATATACTTCTTTGTAATATGAACTCAGATTAATGTGATTAAAAAAATGTATTGAAATGTAAAAAAGTATTAAGTATTTTAAAGTAAAATATGTTGACTTGATACCATTCATCCTACAATAAGAAATCTTTTCTTTGGTGAATCGATGTGCTCGCATTTCGGTTGTTGGTTGTGGGGTACGAAACGATAGTAAAGGATTTCTGTTTAAAAAATCTGCAAGCTAATTAGAACATCTAACAAAATACGAAGCTATTCGGTTTATAATATTAAATAATATGTTGGCCCAAGGTTCTTTAAAGTTCCAAGACACTTTTTAACAGATTATAAACCGATGTTCGATTTTTTTCTTTTAACCATTTGATCGTACTGAGAATCAAGTGGATTAGTTTTCATCTTACGTATTCCTTATTTTTTTTACAGAATTTCTTAAATAATCTGCTCTCAAAATTTCTTTCTTGGTCCAAGATTAATTTAAAAGACACACCAACTCGACACATAAACAAGATGTTGTGGTTAGGAGAAAATCCATTACCACGAAAAGATTTTTTCAGCGTTGGTTTCTGCTAATGGTTGCAAAATAAAGATAGCAATTCGGACCTCCTACCAGATTTTGTTGCAAACAAACTCTGCGTATCATACGTGTCTAATTAGTTGCGAAAGATGAAGTACAATATTCCATATCATTAACATAGTTCACATTGTAAAACCTTTTGTAAATCATCTGAACTATCCTATTTACACCATCGTGTAGATAACGCGTGTACAACATCTTGAAATTAAAAGTTGCTTTTTGTATTTGTTTCTGTTAACATTTTTTATAATCTTATCTATTAAACCTTGCCTAAGTACCAAAGAAATCTACAGTATTGAATACGTTTTGGGGTTCTGGAAAACGACGAAATCAATTTTCAGATTGGATGACGATCAAACCTAATCAATGTTTGATCTAAAAGTTATATCTGAACGGTTTCCAAATCTCTTGCTACCTGACCTTTATAATTAATTTTTGTAATTAATAAAATCAAATTAACGTGGTCAGTTGCCAGCAAAACGTATAACGTTATAGGGAATTGTCGTTAAATAGAGAGAAAGAAATAAAATGAAAAAGAGGATCTGTACTCCAAAATAGTGTCAAAAATTATATAAAAAACGATCTTATATGAACGCAACTGCGTATATTCTGTTATTTTTGTCTGATGTAATTTTGTTCTATTTTCTTACTAATTTTATTTATATCTTGCGATAATCACGTATCTTGGTTTTGAAGAAAGTACTTTTCCAATAATTTTGCTTCTTTAGTGCACGGCAGAGGCTTAGACTCATTCGTTTTATCTTATACATCTCCTTGTTCTTGATTCCCAGTATTTCTCACTGAATCCAAAATTTCTTTGTCTGTGAGTCTGACGTGAAGCAACATCCATGTTGAACTGTTAAATCCACTCAGTTAATGAAAGATCATCGTTGTTGTTATCGAACTCATTTTTTTCCTCATCATCAGAGTGCTGTATAGTTGTGAGTGCCACTTCTTCTTAGGCTTTAGATAAAAAAAATTCTGCAAGTAATATATTATCCTTAGATTCGACTAACTCCATTAATAATTTACTGCGGTAGTGACCCTTAAGGCTTTTAGTTACACACGAGTCCATCGGCTATAAGAAAGTAGTCGTATTTAGAGGAAGAAAAGTCAACTTTAAGTTTTGAAGGTTTGTCATAAATTGGTGGGCACGGCAGCGGTCAACTAAAAGTAAAATTTTTCGCCTCTTTAATTCTGCTTCCTACTTTTGCACTTCTTTTATTAAAAAATTGACTTGTCATCCAAGCTGATTTGTTAGCTCTATATGCCACAATTTTTAATGTTCTTAAAACAGCGCAGGTTTTTTGATTTAACTATTACCATTAGCTTTCTTTTTTCACTGCCATCCATATAAGCAGCCAAAACACTAGAGAAATTCCCTTTCACTAACTTTTCTCTTTAAATTTTAGAATTTTATCTGAAGTAATTTTATCTTCATCGGCATTGTAAGCGTCACTTGGGAAGTATTTGATAACAACTTTAACCACACTCTATCCACCCAATCACAAGGAACATTCGTATCAACACTTTGTGCTTCTCCACTTATTTTACCAGAGTTGATATAATGTTTCTTGAATTTTCCGAGTCAACCTTCTGATGCTTTATAAAAAGTCACACCAAGTTCTTCAGCAAAATTTTTCGCGTTGGCTTTCTCTATCGACCCCGAGATATGCATATTATTCTGGCGTTCTCGGTGAAACCAGGTTGATACAATTCATCGTATTTAGGCTTCTTTAATTTTTCAACACAACAATTTTTGCTTACTAGCCTTGTTTCCAGTTTAAAAGTTTGTAAGCAACTAAGAATATAGTAACGGGATAACCGATTAAGAAAAGGACCTTTACTTGAAAGATTGTTTTTAGGTTATTTGTTCTAGAATATTCTTACTCTTTTTAGTGTGTACTGATTAGGTTTGATCATGTTTCTGGTTATGGAGGGTAGAGGTAAGGAGAACGATCTTAAATGGGAAATGATTAAAAATGTGTCCACTTTTTAAAGGAACATAACACTTCTCAAACTTGCCACTACAATGGCGCTAAAGTAGATGTAGGGTACAGAATGAATGTAGCAGTTTTTGACAAATTGTTTGAAATGTCGTATGATTTCGTAATATAAGTCACAAATTATATAAGTGCTATAAAAAAACGTGGTCAGCGAATTCAGTTTAGTGTATTTTAAATTCGTTTTATACTTTATGGTTATCTTACGTATCTTATGATTATTTTAAAAATGGTGTCATAATAAAGCGGAAATGTGTCTTTCCTTGTTTATTTATCTATCCTACTCTAAGAAATTATGGCGCTTTTTTTAAAATTTACCCTACTACGATCGTAGCGCCACCCTTATTTACCACATTTTGACGGACACATTCAATACACGGAGACAGTTCTCCTTACCTCTACCCTCCATATTTCTGGTCAATTCTAGAATCTTCATTTGTTCTATGTAACGGGATGTATGGGCAGTTAAGGGGAGTTCAAATATTTAAAATAGTTCATTGTATTGTCAATCAGTTTAGACGTTATCCAGCAGAGTTCTGTGTATCTTAACAATGTTGTTAAATAAATTGTGTTAAAGTCCCCATAAGTGTTTCAAATTGGTGTCAGGTGTGGGGTGAAGATACAAGAATGCCTAGAAAGAAGATAAATATACTATTGGTTGCTAAACTCAGAAGAGAGCTCGAAGAGTTAGAGTTAGAAACTCCTGGGAGCAAATCCGTATTATTAAGAAGGCTCCGTGTACACTACCTAAATAATAATCTGAACCCTCACGCTGTGACGTTCGAAGACCCAGTTCAAAAAGTATATTCTAAACTAGCGCAACAACTTTCCCGGCTGCAGGAGGAGCTATCACAAAGAATAACGAACCAACAAGAAAAACGGACGCAACAGTCCCAGCTATCACAACGGTTGTCTACCCTACCAGAAGAGTTATCCAATTCCTTCTCTTAGCAAATATCGCATCTGCACTCTTTGGGACGAGAAAAATCAGCAAGTGACCAACTTGCGAGACGAGCAAAATCAGCAAGTTGCCAACTAGCGAGACGAAATCAACCAACAAATGCAGTCCGAAACAAGGAAGCTTAAACGAGAACTGGAAGCTTGTCGCCAAACCAAACCATCCATCACGGCGACGGAGATGCAGAATGGATGGTCACCCCAGGAGAAGGCATTGTTCCTAACCATGGCTCTGCGGGCGAGGCTTTAGACGTCCTGCATTTGTTGACACTGGATGAGGTTGACAATTTCGAGCTATTGGTGAATCGTCTCGATATGCGTTATGGCCAAAATTAGCCACAACCGGTGTACCAAGTGCAGTTGAAGAGCCGGAAGCAGAAAAATGGAGAAACTATTTAGAAGTTTGACGCAGAAGTTACAAGAAAGGTACGGTTTAGGTATCCAAATGCAGCGGAAGAATTCCTGGATTACCTGGTAATCCAAACCTTTACCAATGGTCTTCGAGACGCCGAGTTGCAACTGGCTGTACGGTTGGCGTGGCCAAGATCTTTTGTAAACGCCTTGACCATTGCCCTGGAGTTCGATGCGGCGACGGAGGCCTCACATTAAGCTGCTCGACTGGGGCAAGACACTGGTAACTACGACCATATGCCGTTCATGTCGTCAGCGACGTCGAAGCGGTAGTTGAGAGGTTAATGAAGTTTTCCCAAAAAAAAAGGCGCGCAGTGACGTGCTCGAACTGCGGAGAACTAGGCCATATAAGAAATAATTTCCCTCATTGTACCCGCGTGGAGCAGTACGAGGAAAAACTCGCCTTAGTTAAGGTTGTGCCAGAAGATAAGAGCTCTATGCTGGAGGAACAACAAGAAAACGATTCGGGAATGGAAAAGGTAGGACCGTCGCCCGTTGTGGAGAGAGATATACCTATAAAGGTATCCGCATTTCAGCTAAGAATATGCGTGCATTACTAAATATTAAAAAATTTACTGACAGCGTCTCAGTGATCAAATATATTAACAAATACAAAGCAACTTACCTAAAATTAATCAAAATAGCTAAAAGAAACATACTATCAAAATCGTCTACTAAACTCTAAAAATGCTTTAAAAGTAACTTGGTCTATAATAAACGACCTTCGAAATAAAAGTAATACGACGGATCATACTTTTTCCGTTCCGAACCCTGAGAATTTAAATGATTACTTTATTAATGTTATTAAAAATTTAACGTCAACTATTTTGCCACAAAATGATCCCATTTCCTACCTACCCAACTCAAAAAATATCGTTGATACATTCTTTATTAGACCGGTTGATAAATCTGAACTAATCCAAACAATCAAAAGTATTAAAAGCAAATCGTCCTGTAGTACTGATGGACTATCAGTAAAAAAGAATTTTAAGGCGGAACACATTATTAAAACGCGACGCGACCCGATGAAACGCGATGCGTGTTGATTCGAATCAAATGTATTGTTTACTATAAGCTAGAATCACACTATGAACATCCGACGCAACGCCATGCGCGCACACGTCAACCGATCCAGACGTGCCAGGTCGGTGTGTTGCCCATGGTGGGGGTAAACACGCCATCCGACGCGGTGCGCGCTGTATGTTTCTAGACAACACGCAACGCCACGCGTTATAGAACTGTTATAGAGTATATATGCATTTTTTTACTCCATCCCTATTTTTCAAACATTTATTTGCATTTATTTAGCGACATAACCGACGAACAATTAATTGAGTTGGTAAAACGATATCCTGCCCTATATGACATGAATTTAGCTATATACAGGGATCATACTGTAAGAAATAATGCATTTGATTTATTTCATGTACCCAGTAACGCCTAGTTATTCTCTTTTTCTTGAGTCGTTTAAGTATCACATATATACCCAAAATTTGCATCAAATTTTCTTCAAAGTCTTCATCTGACTCGTTATTTATTAAATCGATAGTACATAACCATACACTTCGACTGCTGTTAACTAACTGTATTCAGAAATTGCTAGTTTATGGTGGCGTCGCGTGTTGGTAATGTGCACGGTGGGGATCAGGTGTCGACACGTTGCGTCGCGTCGCGTTTTAATAATGTGTTTCCGCCTTAAACCTTTCAGATAATGTGTTAGTAAACTTGGTCTCCCTAATTAACGATTCCTTGGAGAAAGGTACATTTCCAGAGTGCCTAAAGACAGCCATTATAATACCTCTTCCTAAAACTGGCGAAAAATCTAACACCGGCAACTATAGACCTACTGCCTTACTTCCGGTACTATCCAAAATTATTGAAAGACTTGTAAAAATCCGACTTAGGCGCTTTCTCCTCAAACACAACATTTTCTCACAAAATCAGTTCGACTTTTTGTCTAATAATTAAACCACTGATGCCATGTTTTCTGTATTACATGAGCTATATCTAGCACTAAACAGAAATCTCTTTACAGTCACTGTTTTCTGTGACTATGCTAAAGCTTTTGATTGTGTAAATCACAACATTTTATTAAACAAACTAAATTTCTATCAGATTCGGGGAATTTCTTTAAGCTGGTTTAAGTCATATTTGGGGAATAGGAAACAACTGGTTGGAGCAAATGATGCTGATTCTAGTTGTTAAACGACTACTTGTGGAGTACCTTAAGGTTCTGTATTAGGTCCTTTTCTTTTCTTGCTCCTCATTAATGACATCATTTACTTAAACATCAATGGAAAAAAATTCTTTGCTGATGACACTAGTATTACCTGGAGCAATTCAGATATTTCAACTCTTTATGCAATTATTACCGCCGATTTACTTAAAATAAAGGCCTGGTCTGATTCTAACTTACTTTGCTTTAACCTATTTAAGACAGTAGCTTTACCTTATAAGGGAGCCTTTCAACCATTGCTTCTAAATAACAGCAAAATCAATTTCTAGGTATTTTTATTGAAAGTAATCTTAAATTGTCCCTACATACTGATTTTTTGAATAAGAAGCTGGCCTCAGCTTGCTTTGCAGTAAGATCTGTTTCGAAAGAAATCAATTTATTTTCTGCCAAAATAACATATTTCTCTTTGTTCGAGTCTCATCTTCGATATGGTCTTCCTTTCTGGAGTTCCAGTACAGCTTCCCAATTTAATGCTATTTTCAAATTACAGAAAAGAGCCATTCGATATATATTTGGTCTTGACCAAACAGCGCATTGCAAGAGTTATTTTAAAAATCATAGAATTCTAACGCTACCTTCTTTATTTATTTTAGAATCTGTTTGTTTAATTCGCAAACACCTACATATTTTTTCGACAAGACCTAATCATGGCTACTCCACCACAAGAAAATCGGATCATGATGTTTATTTACCGATCCCGTTTACGAAGTTGGTAAAGAAATCTATATTATATTCCGCAAAAAGATTAGTTATATAGGTAATCATCTTCCGATACACATTAAATCTGCAACATCTTTTATCAGTTTTCGTAAAATTACAAAAGCATACTCCTCTACAAGACCCTATTATTCAATTGATGAGTTTTTCAATGAATAAAACAATAAAATCAATAAAAGGGGATAAAATAGTATTATTTTTAGTTGAGTGTCACTTGCAGTCCCTTCATCCTGTTTATATTTTTGATTATTATCTGCAAATTATTTAAATTTATTCAAATTTTGCAGGAATTATATTGTTTTTAAATTTTCTTTGTTAGCATCTTTGTGACGACTTATGAAAGTTCATATAAATTGTTTTTTTGTTATGGTTTTTCTTTATATTACAACTTTTTTATATTTTGCTATATTTATATTTAGCTTCGTCCATAAAATTGTATAATTTTCAGTGGCAATAAAGCATATTTCTATTCTATTCTATTCTCATCCTCTCCTGCTGTAAAAGCATATTCGGCAAAATGGAACTCTTTAATTTTGGACGGTGGGCTCGTTAAAAGACTTGTAGAAAATTCCGAGGGCAGAGAAACAAGAAAATAAATAGTGGTCCCAAGAAATGCTGTACCAGAAATTTTAAAACAGATACATAATGATAGTTCTTGAGGACATCTGGGTATCATGAAAACGCTTCAAAAGTTCGGAGATAGATTTTACTGGGTAAATTGCACTAAAGATGTTAAAAATTGGTGTCGTAAATGCACCATATGTGCTGGCAGTAATGGTCCGCATCGAAAACAAACCAAAGACGGAAATGCAGAAATACCTGGTCGGAAGTCCTTTTGAAAGAATCGCAGTAGATGTGTTGGGTCCACTTCCACAGAGCGATGTAGGAAATAAGTACATCTATGTTGTAATGGACTACTTCACTAAATGGGTTAAAGCCTACGCAGTAACCAATCAGGAAGCCACCACTTTGTATTAGTTGAAGAATTCGTAAGCCGGTTTGGGTTACCACTAGAATTACATTCAGACCAAGGTAGAAATTTTGACAGCAAGCTGTTTCAAGAAGTTTTCCAAAGATTAGGCATCCACAAAACGAGAACCACAGCGATGCATCCCCAGTCTGATGGAATGGTGGAACGAATGAATCGGACTATAATCTAAAGTGGTGTCAGAGTGTCAGAGGGATTGGGATCGACTTATTCCACTATTTCTAATGGCAATTTAATCGGCCATTAACGAATCAACAGGCCTAACTCCTGCAAAGGTCCTGTTTGGTAGAGAAATGAGGCTACCATGTGACTTGGTGTTTGGTTGTAAACCTGGTGAGAAGAATATGTCGCCAATCTTCAGAATCGAATGGAGAATATACACAACTTGGTTCGTGGGAAGCTCCAATTGGACAATGGAAAAGAGTTTCAATGTTGGAGATTTTGTCTGGCTCTATAACCCCCGACGGCGACGAAGAATTTGCCCGAAATTACAGAAGAACTGGGAAGGTCCATACACCATTAAGAAAAAGATTAACGATGTTATTTATCGGATCATGAAAATGGTTTATCATGATCGGTTGGCGCCTTACCAGGGAAACCACAGTGGAGATGTGCTGCAGCTCCAAGAAGATGGTTCAGCTGGCTCAAGGAGTGTGCGGGATCTCGATTTAGGAAATAAAATTCCAGGAGGAATGAATCTAAGGAGGGGGCAGTGTAACGGAATAACCGATTAAGAAAAGGACCTTTACTTAAAAGACTCTTTTTAGGTTATTTGTTCTATAATATTCTTACCCTGTCTAGTGTGTACTGATTAGGTTCGATCATGTTTCTCGATAATTCTAGAATGTTCATTTGTTCTATATAAGGAGATGTATGGACAGTTAAGGGGAGTCCAAATATTTAGAATAGTTCATGTATTGTCAATCAGTTTAGACCAGGGCAGAGTTATGTGTATCTTAACAATTTTGTGAATAAATAAAATAAAATAAGTGTTTTAATATTATAATTATAATCCATGATTTCTATTTTTGAAAGAACGAAAGAACGAATTTCTTAAAAGGTCTGTATGCATGATGCTGCTAGTCGATTTTATTGCGAGCTATGATAATAAAGCGACAAAATTTTAAAACCCAGAAGGTACTTTTATGACTTAATTACCGTCTAAGTATATTTGAAGTGGTTATAATGCTTTGTATGAAAGATAAGCTAAACCAACCAAAGCCAAGTGATTTCGACGCGTTAGGGAGTTTACACTGGACTTGTAGAGTGTTCCATCGGTTTTACAGTCATAAGAGTTTCCCGCCTATAGTTAATATGACAGGATTTTTGCTAAAATAATTAAATACTTGTTCCTGTACATTCTGCAACGGCGATAGCACAATATAGATTCATATACCATGGCGAATTTAAATACTTGCAGAAATGTTTAAAAAAGCGATTAGTGAAAGTAAATATTTTTTGTAGCTGACTCATGTGTTTTCTGAGCCTACAATATCCTGTCAAGAGACTGACAATCATTCTGACATCATTTTGCCTTTGTGATAGCAGCTCTGCAGTAAACTTTGTCGAGTATCCCTTTATGAAGAGTTTGGCTTGTCGCTTGCCCGGTGATTTTTCCCACCACTTCTGGGCCTTTTCTAGCCTCCATTTCTCAATGGCTGCCTTTCTGAATGTATTAGCAACTTCGCCGAATGGTTCCGGGCCAATCATTGGAGTGTTAGCTCCCGCACGGGCCAATTTATCAGCCTTCTCATTGCCCCGAAACCCTAAGTGTCCTGGTATCCATGCCAGTGTCAGAGAATTTATACTAGCAGCATGTGTCAGGGCCCCAACGCAGTCCCACACCAGCTGTGAGCTTATTTGTGCTGAGACTATCGCCTTTAGAGCTGCTTGGCTGTCCGAGTATATGACTACGGTTTTACCCGTTATAGCCTGACTTACGATCTCCGTTGCACAGTGTTGTATGGCCGTTACTTCAGCCTGAAACACTGTGGCATACGCACCTAGACTTAGTTGGATTTTTATCCTGTGTCCTCTACTGTATATACCTGACCCTGTGCCTTTCTCAGTCTTTGAGCCATCGGTATACCAGATTGACTCCCCTTGGATTGGGGGGCCATTGTTCCATGAGTCCCTTTCCAGTATTTCTACTCGAAAGTTTCTCACAAAGTTATACCTGGGGACTATCCTGTCCTGAGGCATACTCATTATTTGATCTGCCTTAACCCTATTGTATAAGTTTGCTTGCTTTTTGCCTTTTAATAAGGTAATGGGGGCCTGGCCTTGTGGCAGTCTGTGAGCAGTTGCCATAGCCTCGCCCTGAATGTAAATGTGCAATGGTGGTAGGTTGAGTAAAACCTGTAGTGCGTCCGTTGGGGCGGTTCCCATGGCACCTGTAACATTTAGACATGCCTGCCTTTGAATGCTTTCCAGCTGCCTGATCACCCCGGACTGCTGCGTTCTACTCCACCACACCACCGAACCATAGGTTTAATGACTTGTGTATACAACCATAGGTTCAGTTTGGGGTTCAATCCCCAGTTCTTGCCACACAATTGTCTACACCTACCAAGGGCTATTGTAGCTTTACGTGTGACCTTTTGAATGTGTTGCTTTCATGATAGCCTCTGGTCAAATACCACACCCAGGTATTTGGCCTCTGTGACCATTGAAACCAGCACGTTATTGAGCGTTATTGGTTTTAAGCCTTGTAACGCTCTTTTATTAGTGAATGGGACAATTGATGCTTTTTGTGGATTAACTGTTAGGCCTTCATCCTTGCACCACTTGTACACCATATTCATTGCAGACTGCATCCGCTCTGAGACTCTACCCAGAAACTTCCCCTGAATGATTATGGCCATATCATCTGCGAAGCCTAGGCAGTAAAGGCGTTCATTGAGGAGTTTTTTAAGGAGGTCATCCACAAGTTCTGACCACAGCCCTTCCCACTGTTGCCTCAATGGACGCCTCACCTAACTTGGACACTACGATCCTATTCGTTAGGTTGGCATACACCCATTGGCATATTAGTGGGGGGGACTTCCCTCCTTGAAAGTGCGTCGGTTACTGACTTGGGTCCCACATTACTGAAGGCTCCTTCCATGTCAATAAACGCCGCTAGGGCTACTTCTTTGTCCTCAATTGACTTTGACAATAGCCTGTTCAAGTCATCCAGCGCTAGGTCTGTGAATATTTCGTCCCTTATATATCTATCGACCAGTTTTTCAGAGTTTTTGCTACGAATGACGACAGACTTATTGGTCTGTATGACT
The DNA here is from genome assembly GCA_964028335.1 of Altica lythri. NCBI lineage: Eukaryota > Metazoa > Arthropoda > Insecta > Coleoptera > Chrysomelidae > Altica > Altica lythri. Next base: position 22,568,498 of record OZ034803.1, on the reverse strand, counting down.
TGGTCGTTTGGTCCGTCATCCTCCCCACTTTAGGGAGATATAAGACTTCCACCTTTTGCCAAACAGATGGTATAAATCTATAGGAAAAACAAGCCTTAAAGATTTTACACAGTTGTGTTATAATTACATCCAGCCCTTTCTGGAGTAGGGCTGGGTATATTCCATCCGTTCCTGGTGTTTTGAATGGACGGAATGTGCTGATAGCCCATCTGATTTTTGCAGGTCTGATTATTTCGGTAGCAAGCTTCCAGTCATTCCTTGAGGGCCTTACCGGCCTTTGACCGTGGCCTGCGCTATCCGATCCCGCTTCCATAAACCGTGAGCCAGGAAAGTGTGCCAATGTTAGCATTCTTAAACTTTCCTCCAACGTTCTGGTGTATGATCCGTCCTCCTTTTTGAGGAGGCCGACCTCTTTCGCTGTACCATCCTTAGCCAGGACCTTGTGGATTCTTGAGCATGCGGGGATCGTGTGGACTTCCTCGCAGAACCTCCTCCAGGAGTCTCTTTTGGCTTTTCGGATTTCCTTATTGTACAGCGTTAACTTTTGTCTGTACTCTTCCCAGTTATGAACGATTTTGGCCTTGTTAAACAGCCTTCTCACCTAAGCCCTAAGCTTCTGTAGGTGTTCGTTCCACCAGGGAGTGTTTCTCGTGTACTTTCTTGTCTGTTCCGGGCAGTTTTTACGATAAGCCGAACCAATAGCCTTGCTTACCCTGTCCACCTCCCAGTCCAAACTGTACACATTTTCATTGAGGGAATTTACATAGTCCTCCCAATTCGTTCTCCGTGGATTTCTGAACGTGGTCTCAATAATTTTAGGGGTGACAATATTAAACCTTACATGCCTGTGATCCGACCCAGACGGCTCGTCCAAAACATGCCAGTTTTCAATCTTGTCGTAGATGTTATTTGTGCAGAGGGTCATATCAAGGACCTCCCTGCGCGTAACTGATACAAACGTTGGCTTATTGCCTCTGTTTAATATCTGTAAACTATTACTAAGTATAAATTGTAATAGATACTCACCTCTAGGGTTGACGTCCGTACTACCCCACGCTATGTGATGAGCATTGGCGTCGGCCCCATTACCTACATTAAGTAATATTGATATAAACCACTAAGTTTTTAGGCATATATTAGTTTTTAGTTCTCTTAATATAAATACACTTAATTCGAGATCAGTTTATACATATACTTCTCCAATAAAATTAACGCACCTCTAAAACGTAGACAGAGGTTTAAAGTTCATTTTTTTTTTCGAAACGACTTATCCGATTTTTTTATTACGCAGTTATCTCTAGCTAGGTACATTAGATTCTCGATTGTTTTTCCTTAAGTCGGTCACTTGCCCCTAATATATGTAGACAATATCAGCCATTTTGCATTGTTAGTTTGTGTTTGACAGACAAAAAGGTTAGACGTTTTTTTGGTATTCTCTTCGATTTTCTACTATCGAACAACATGGAATAAAAATCTGCATTAAATTTTGCCAATGCATTCAAGATGTTGACTGTGGCATTTGGTGAATCTACTATGACTAAACCAAAAGTGTATAAATGGTATAAACGCTTCAAAGAAGGACGAGAAGACATTGATGACGATAACCGCCCGAGCACGTCAACAACTGATGAAAACGTCGAATCAGTGAACAAATGGTTTTGGAAAATCGTCGAACTATAAAGGAAGTTGCTGATGATGTTGGCAACTTAATTGGATCATATCATGCGATTGTTTCAGATGTTTTGTGCATTAAACGTGTGACAAAAGATTGTTCCAAAATTGCTGACTTTTGACCAAAAACAACGTCGCATGAATATCGTTTACGAGCTGTTTAAAACCACTAACGACAATCCAGATCTCCTTAAAAGGATCATTACTGGTGACAAGACATGAGTATATGGCTTTGATATCGAAACCAAATCCCAATCTTTCCATTGGAAACGGCCAGAAGAACCAAAAGAACCGAAAAAAACACGTACAATTCGGTCGAATGTGAAAGTTTTGCTCACTGTTTTTTTCAAATACATTATAAGTTCTTGCTAAAAGATCGTACGGTCAACAAGGAATATTACCTGGAAGTTATAAGACGTTTGTGCGAAGCAATACGACTTAAACGCAAGGATTTGTGTAAAAAACAGTCATGTATTTTGCACCCTGATAATGCACCAACACATTTATTACTGCTTGTTTGTGAGTTTATGGCCAGCTGCGACTTTTTCCTATCCCCAAAACTAAGGAGATAAAGGACTTGTCGAAGAAAGAGCTAATGGAGTTCCAGAAGTGCTTCGAAGATTAAAAGAAGTGCTGACGCAAGTGTGTAATGCTGAGGGCGATTACTTTGAAGGAAACAAAATAGATATTGATGAATAAATAAAGATTTTATAGTTATTCAAAAATTCTCATTTTTCTGAACATACCTCGTATATAGGGCAATGGTTTTTGTTGTTGCATGATAAGGCCTCACGTTGCTCGAGTTATAACAAATTATCTCACAAAAGTTGAAATTAACACCATGGCATGGCCAACCTCTGGGATACTGTTGGAAGAAGACTACCAGATCAGTTAAACACATAGGAAGACGTTGGGATAAGACTTATTCAAATATGGGAATAAATGAAGCAAATTGCTACTTGGTCCTTTATTTTAAGACTGGGCAGGCGCGGCTGTGAAGTTATTCGTGTCAGAGGCGGAAATACTTGCTACTGAGTCTTTCGTGTACCATTTATATTTGCTTTTCTTCCATTTTTTTGCTGTTAAAATTATTTCTTTATAAAAACATGTTCTGGTATAAAATTGTTTATTCCTTGTAGTAGCTAAGATAAAAGCGTAAATCAAAAAAACAAAATATTATAAAAAGATAAGGCAATAATTTGATATAGTAACTGCTGAACCCCACATAGTGTTATAAATTTTATGGAAGAAGCCAGTTATATGGTTACTAATAATTGTTACACCCAGTATTTATAAAAAAATAAATTTTATGCCAATAGAAGTAGTATAATAACTTTCTGAAAGGGACAACTTGTTGGTGCGTTGGTTTAATGAAGAAGTGTAAATAAAAATAAAATATTCTTGTGCAATTATAACGTATATAATATTCATTGGAAATAACAAGTTACAGTCAATAAAACTCACTTAATCTTACTTTTGTATCTGAATCTTAAATAATAAAAAAAACTATATGGTAATATGTTTAACCTTTATATTTATAAACAACCTTCACTTCCTCGAAAATTCGTCTTCCTAAATCGCTTCTATATCCTAAATTATCGGTTTATATTTAAATATTATTTAATTTAATTTTTTGTCGGCTCCTCTTAATGGGAAATAAATTTGAAAAAAACTGGTATTAAGTAGAAAGGTATATAAACAAGCATCTTATGTTTTTAACATATACATACTTACTTATATTAATTTTATGTAGCAACATGAAGTATTTAGTGGTGTTTTGCTTAGTATGGCAATTGTCACAATGTTCTCAACAATACCGTAAGTAATGATCAACAATTTTAATTAGAATCCTTAAAGTATTAATTTACTTCTTTATACCTGCTCTATACCAGGATCGTTTTTTCTAGTGCCTTAATCGCCTTTATCCATACGTACATGCGTGCTATTTCTATTTCTGGCGTTTTTTTTTCAAATCGTTAAAGCATTTTTAATAAATACTTGATTTAAAAATAGGGGAGGGTTGGTATGAATTGGACATTTTTTTAAATTAATCATAATTTCACTTTTGTACTTCAATTTTTCTCTTTAGGAATATTTGTTAGAGGTTTAAAAAAGGTAAAAGCTAAGAAACCCCAAAAAGTTTATTTATTTTAAACAAAAACTTGCGTTACAAATAAACGTAAGTTGTCCCATTCTCTTACACAACTGGTGTTCTTTCAATACTAAAATTTGAGGTGCAATCCTCATCAGTGTCAAAATTTTTCGATATGTCATCGTCTCTATCTATCAATTTCATGTTCTCAGTATCCCAGTTAGTGCTACTAGATTCCTCGAAATTTTTTCTCACTGTTTTGCTACCTTTTTTTGTTACATTTTTCTTCCTAAACCCTTCGTTATATGCATCTTCGAGAACTTTTTTCCCCAGTATCAGTTAAGACTTTTTTACTTTCCTTTTTCCGTCCTCTGTTGTTTGTGTTTTTTTCTCTTTGGAGCTTTTGGAAAAAGTCTTATAACTTCGGGTGTAATCACTGTTTGAATGTTACTTGTACTTGCTTTAGGTTGTGCGAAATCATGTACATGGTGTTTGTAATTTTTTTGTCGGGTCGGCATAATATGTGACAGAAGAGCATAAGTAATTGGAGCTAAGAGATAAATCACTGTTAAGGAAAATCCCGAATAATATTTTTAGGAGTAGAAGCATTCATATATGCTTTATTAGAAAAGATGCAATGTGATATGTGTTTTATCAGGATTTGACAACATCCACTCATTTTGGGCAGCTTTAAAATATGTTTTAAATTCTTCGTAAAGAGCCACATCTAGTGGCTGCAGTCGGTGACTTGTGTATGGAGAGAATGTCAATAAGACCACATTATTAATTTTCGCGTAATTTATGACGGCCAAGCAAATATGGACTCATGATTGTCGAGTAGAAGTAATATAGGAGATTTTGGTGATGATTTCGAATATTTTACGAAATGTTTAAAAGCTTCTAAAAAGTTTATCTCCGTCATCCAACCTGATTTCTTTGCAACTCCTATAACTTTCTGCCAGTGCTCCATTTAACATAAAGTCCTTGAAATGTACTCTAGGAAAAACAAAAACAGGAAGTTTTATATTTCCGGTTACAAAATTTAGCATGGTAACTAATGAGCCTCGTTCCGCCGATGTTGATTGACCAACCTGTTTAAGTCCTTTTGTAAAAAAACCTTAGGTGGATCAGTAACGGTGGTAAGACCTGCCTCATCACAGTTGTATATATTACCGGGTGTAAAGTGAAATTTGTCCAGTACGCTTTTTAAGTTATCAAAAAAATATTAACGGTTGTTTTTTTAAAGGCAGTTACCTGGGATAAGCTGGTTTTTAAGGTTTTCTTAATAACAGTGAATTAATTCCTGCAACGCTTTTTAAAGCCTTTAAATCAGTTTATGCTTGCTGTTAAATCTGTGTCCCATTTTTGTGGGCACCTATTTTATGTTTAAACCTTTTGAATATTAATAAGCTAGCTGCCTTAAAAATGCATGGCCCAATCCATTACACATTTTTGAAGCTGTGTGGTCGTTGATAATCTGACATGCTGTCAAATTTGGTTCCCAGAATTCCGTTTGATGGCGGCACTGTGATATTTTGGGAAAGAATCTGGAATGGTCAGCATGTCTAATTAATTAAATTCCCTTGAGCACCTATGGGACATCCTTAAAAAAGTTCGCAGCCATAGGCCTCAACCTTTAATCATAATCAACTGCACTAATAGCAGAGGCAAAGTTCAAATTTGTTATCAAAAATCTGATCATCAGTATGTCAAGGCGAATAAATGCAGTAATAAGAAGTAGAGGATGCCATGCACGGTACTTAGCTCAGTTAACACTTTAACTCAATTGTTTACGTTTTTTTGTGTGTACTTAATATTTAGTGAATTGTTTGTGTTTTTAATTAATAATTAAAAATGATTTAAAATCTTGCCGATTTCTGTTTAAAACACTTGCTTTGCTTTATTTACAAGTTTTGAAAACCTACCAAACATATGAGTCGAATACAGGAAAACTTGAGCTTATTTAGTTAAGTGGTGCTTTAATTATGTGCATGAGTTTATATAGAGTCTTATGAGCTCCGAAAAATTGAAAAAAAGATTCAACAAGCCAATCTATTCAAGCCGAATAATAAAAAAAATTTCTTTAAAATATATTAAACAAATATTATTAAGATAAAATAAAAATGTTAAGTTAGTTTTTGAAATAAATTTTTTTAGACAAATTTGAACATTATAGATTTTAACACTCTATTCTGTTATGTTTTCCATAAGCGTAAGCCTGATTAAATAATACTCAAGAGCGTTAAAAAGTCAAGCTTCCTTTCCTTGGCGCAGTTCATATCTTTATATATTTAAAGGGACAATTTTTACTTAATTTAGTACTACGACGCCACCATAAGGTGACGCAAGTTGATATCTAAAATATTTAATAGAAAAATTACAAAATACAACGAAAAGATAGTAAAAACATGGAAACTAAGGAGAAAATATGATAAAAACGACAAAACAAAAAAAACATTGAAAACAAAAATAAATGGACAATATCGTATAAATTTGATAAAACGGAAAATGAGAAAGAGATATCAGTGTTAAGTGGTACGAAATTCGCCGGGTCAGCTAGTAGGTAATCAAATTGCGTAATTGACAAAGAGTACCTACTTTTCAATAGCCTAAAATGACTTCTTTTTCTATAAATTTCTAAAAACTTTTTAAGTATTAGCTGTACAAAATGTTTGCTCTTTTGTTTAAGTCAATTTTTTTTAAACAAATCGGAGAATTTTGAATATAATGAAGCCTATTAATTTAATTAAAAATCTGATTGTACTAAGAATTAATTAAAAATAAAACTATCTAAATTATTTATTTAAAAGGTAGATAAAAATGTGATATGGTTTCAAAATGTTTATAATCATTACAAAAACAAGGCAAGGAAGACGAGTCTAGCAGAATACTTAATGCAGTAAACTGGTTATACCAAGGATAGCGATAAAATTGTAAAAAAATATTACTTTGAAGTATTACGGTACGGTAGATATTTAATTTAAGATGTATGTAAATAATTATCTTTAATAAATAACACAATTTTGGGTAACTGTGTAAATATATTTTTTATAGAATTTTCTAGATTTCATATAATTTTTAATCGTTGAAAATTTATCTATTTATTTTATTTTTTGATTTATAGTTATGTTTAAAAAATAATTCGAAAAGTAAAATATTTTAAATTGTTATCTTTAATAGGTTTATTAACTACCTTGTTGTCTTTCGATACGCTATCCAATAAATTAATTAAAAATTGGTGGTAATCCGCTACAAAAACAAAATTAACAAAAAGTAGAACAATTTAAAAAATATGCAATTTATTTATTGTCAAAATGTATAATAAACTATGTAATAGGTGAAAAATAAAGCTACATTAAGTTATTGTCAATAAATGAGCAAGCTTCTTGATCAACCTTTTCGTTTTCGACAACAATGTTTTAACTGAAAACTTTTAAGAGACAGTTCTACAAAAACGAAAAATTCGTTTGTCACTGTTTGAAAGAAGCGTAAAAAGTTTGTATTCTTACTAATTACCTGTTTAATGAAGTACTCGTGTGAACTTGTCCAATTAGACGTCTGATCTGTACATTTCTCCAATGGTGAGCTAACCATTTTTGATCTCTTTGGTCAAAATTTGTGGCAATCCATACGCTCCTCTTCTTTTTCAGCATATATCTGTACTAGTTTTAGTTCTTAAACCCATAAGCACTGATTAAAGGGAAAGGTACATTTATAGTTTAACTAATGTTAATGTGAAAAGACAACCACGCCTTCTAACCTCAACAAAGGAAGCGACTTTCGAATCTTGGTTGCGAGATGTATTTCCGAATATTCCTAAGTTTATATACACTGAAGGACAAAAAAAGTGGCGCACCCAAAATTTTCAGAAAAGATAAACCTTTAAAACTTTTGAGTTGGTAGTCCGATTGCAATGATTCTTTTTTTATTTTAGAGAATGGTTCTTTGGTATTACGACGCTTTTATAAGAGGTTTTAAAAATTTTAGATTTGTAGCCAGTATTGCTTAAATAACAAGTACACGTTTTTTACGCTATTTTTGAAACACCCTGTTGACGTTGCTGTTACTCTAGTCGTACTAAGTCTTTTATGGGCATGTTAAGTAGAGCCTCCCTTACAATTTTGGTCCGTAAATCATGTCTCTATCTTAGATGGTTCAAAAGATACAGGCTTTCAAACAAAATTTGACTTTAATTAGGAATTTTATTAAGTTCACGGAACAACAACAATAATAACGACTACATAACAACAACAACAACAACAATAATAACGACTACATAACAACAACAACAACAACAATAATAACGACTACATAACACCAACAACAATAATTAATATCGGGTATTGGCTCCCCTTGCTCTTCTTAACGACTCAATTCTTCTCGGCATGCTTTGAATTAGGTTTGCAATCCTTTCCTGAGGAATATTGTTCCACTCTTCAACAAGGGCATCACCCAAAGCAACAAGATTTTGTGGAACAATCTGACGAGATCTAATTCGACGCCCTAGTTCATCCCACAAGTGCTCGATTGGGTTCATATCGGGGCTATTGGGAGGCCATACTATGGTTGCTATACCAACTTGGTTCAAATATTCACGAACAATTTGGGCAGTGTGTGGCCTTGCATTGTCGTGCATTAATAAAAATGCATCTCCAACGAATGGTGCAAATGGTACTACGTGCTGCTCTAAAATGTTCTCTATGTACATATTGGCCGTTAGAGCATTTCTTGGAAGCACGCAAAGTTCTGTACGGGCTTCCATTGAAATTCCTCCCCAGGCCATTACGGAACCACCTCCAAAACTCTGTCGCTTTCTAATCATATCCTGTTCATATCGTTCTCCAGGTCTTCTCCATACTCTTTGACGACCATCACTTGAATATAAACAGAATCTCGATTCATCGGTAAATAACACTCTAGCCCATTCGGGATTACGCCAATCCCCATATTCCTCGACGAAGCGACGACGAGCTTCCCTATCACTTTGAAGTAATCTTGGTCCTGTTGCTGGTCTCCTAGCTCTTAGATTAACTTCCTTCAATCTTCGACAAATCGTTTTATCACTAACATGCGTTTCGCGTACTTCTCTTAATTGATGGTTTGTTTTAACAGCAGTTTGGAAACGATTGCGCAAAGTTTGCAATCTAATAAATCGATGCCAATGGTCGGCAATGCCATCAAAGGCATTTAAAAACCGCCAAAGAGCAAAAAATTTCACATTTAGATTGGAAAGAGTATACCTAATTTTGCATCTGAAAAGAAAAATGAAACGCGAGCATCAGTTCTTAAAGTTCCATCAGGAACAAACTTCATGAAGTTACAAATGCATCTCCAATAAAGACATCTTTCTTATGTTAAAAAATAAATACGCCTAAATCTTGCATTTTGCCATCTATATCGTGTGTTTTGTTTTAAAACGTCGTAATTAAAGCAACAAACTCGAATCCTTTTTTAAGAATAATGAATCTCTTCTTTGATAATCATTGATAAGGAGATTGTTTCTACTGCTGCCCTTCTTGTCGTCTTATAATTACAGCTAAGTGGGTTTGGTTTTAAGTCTTGCTTGCTTCATATACATAATAAACCTTTTTTCTCTTTTGTTACTTTAACAACAGTAATACTCATCACAGAAATTTAATATATAGAAACAAGTTACATATATGCATAGTACAAATCAATCTTGTGAGGTTTGTTAGATCAAGAGAAATCAAAATCTTTTAACTTTCTTGAGTTATAGCACACACCATATACCGTACTGTGTGCAGAAACTATTTTTAAATTATCAAAGTTTAAAAAATGACAGTTAGAGATATCAATATCATATTATAACGCACGTGAATTTTAATACGTTATAAACAGATTGTTGTTGACCTTAAAATATTGTTTATATTTTTATTGTTTGTATTTATTAGTTTTTATTTTAACTATTTTGTGTTAACAACCATAATTTTAATTATCAGAAATACATATTTTACTTTCTTTTGTTGAAAACCACACATCTTTTCAAATACAGCTGAAATTTCTAAACCATTTAAATTTGCAAATTCTTCCATCTATTGCAGATAACCGTTATTAACATAACAATTAATATATTATTATTGACTTGTCTAAAAAGCGCTACAGATGTGACGCCAAACATATTATTTGTATTAATAACGTTCTTCTCCTTGTTAGATTTTTTTTACTATCCACCTTTTCTAAAAAGAAACGTCATATTAGATGACTAAGGTATTTTAGCTTTTTCTTTTGTCCTACAAACACATTTTATGGTATCTTTGTAACATTACTTTGTTGGTAGTATGATGCATGATATTTAGAAAATTTGTTGATATAACCACATGTAGTTGTTTGGTGTTTATTTTTGAGCGATCACCTTATGTATCAGACATTTAAACTAATCCTTCAGATAAAACTTGCATCAAAAGATAAGACTCTCCCTGTCTTCTAAGCCTGGAACTGAAATCAGTCTTTTAAGCAACTGGCTAAACACAATAAAGAAACTTAGCTATTAATATTGGGACATAAAAGGATTGTCAGAAACGAGATTGCTGCTAGTCTCGAAAAGAAGATGCTAGTACTTCTTTGATCAGACCTAAATCTTTCTGTGGAATATCTAGATGCCGCATTATGGATGAAATCCGAAATTGGAGAAAGGAGGTCAGCTCAGCCTATTGGAAAAAAGACAAGCAAAAGGGTTAATACGACCTTTACTGCGTTACTCTTAGAGCTTGAGAAATCTGATCTTCATAGTAATCATAGAAACACTCACTTCTTAAAAGTCTAGACCTAGACCTAATTGGTTTATAAATGATGTAGGGTATACCCAAAAAATATTTTAGGTCGCAGTACACTAAGGTAACTTGAACCAATCGACCCCACATCTAATCTACAATCTCCAATCAAGCTGCTAGTTTTGATGACAGTTAAGATTAAACAGTATAAGTGATAACTAAAGAAATTCTTTTTTAAATCGAATTTTCTTGCGTTAAAGCGAGTATGAGTTTGCTACTATTCTTATATATATATATATATATATATATATATATATATATCTCTTAAATCTAAATTGGATATTGGGTATGCAGCAAATAAATATGATAAGAGTACTCTTTTAAGATTCTTTATTCCAAGCTTTCGGCTAGTATTACAGCCATCATCAGGGAGCTACAATAATGTTATTTAATAGAGATATAATATAATATTACTGGTATTTTACTTACAACTTGTTGAGGTTATTAATTTAATGATGTTGTTGAATAAAAATTGTTAAATGAAAACATTAAATTCACAGTTTTAAATTAATATAAAATATTAAAATTAGCACATTATTAATATTATAAATTATGTTGAATAAAAATTATTTGATGTTAATATTGAAGACAAATTTGACATTATTTTTTGAATGTTATTTAGAAAAATTTTGTTTTTTTAAAATTGGAATCATAGCAACAGTTAATCAAGTAATGAAGTATCAACTAAGTTTTTGTTATCAAGTTGTAATAAATATGAAAACATTTCATTTAGATGACCTATATCTGATCTTCGGTTCATTGAAAAGGGGTGTTTATTGATATAAACCATTTCTAAAAAAAGCCTTTTGGCTAAGTTTGATTCATGACACAATACTTTAACATCATTATAATTAATTAAATGATCGTTATTAATAACATGTTCACCTAAAGCACATCTTTCAGGGTGAAGTCTGCAATCAGATTTATGAGATGTAAGTCGATCTTTTAAACGTCTGGAAGTTTGTCCAATATAGACTTTATTGCATACGGAACAAGGTATGCTATAGACAACGTCTGTTAATGATAACAAAGGTGTTTTATCTTTTAATTTAGTAAAGATTCCATTGACTGTGAGTATATGAAATCACTTGCTCGGATTGTGAAAGGGTGTATATTGGGGAAACATGCCGAACTGTACACAGCAGGAACATCTCGCATAAAAGTGACATTAAAAATAATAAATATAAAGCATGCGCACTAACTGAACATGCAATTAAAAATGGTCATAGTTTTAAATTTGAAGAAACAAAAATTTTAGAAAGGGAAAGGAACCTTAAGAAACGATTATTCTTAGAAATGACACACATTGACAGAATTGAAACATGTATTAATAGAAAATCGGATATAGAAGGGCTGAGTAATATTTATTGTTACATTCTGTCGTTTCAAAAATAAATATAAATAAAAAAAAATTAAATATATAAATATAAAGATAAATAAACAGTAATAATAAATTAAAACATGATTACAAACATAAAGATTAATATAACACTAAAATAAATAAAAATAAAAACACAACAACGTTCATAAAATTTAACAAATACATTTTTAAAATTAAAATCCCGCATTTCATGACTACAGAATTTTACTTGATATAATAATTAAATCTAAATAAATAAATCATCTAAATGTTTTGCTCTCCTACTGTGTTAAAATAAAAACCATAAGTATATAAAAAACACACAGATAAAAAAAAGGAAATTGAAGACACATTAAAATTCAATCATTTACAGACAAACCCTCCATGCTAAAAATAACAAAATTATAAGTTTTATGGTGTAAATGTATATATTTTTATGTATTTTAATAGTGATGTACCTGATTTTTAAAATGTTTTATTAGTGTAATGTTGTCAAACGGAATTCGTCGCTTCTCTTATAACCTCACGATTAGTAAGTCATCACATTTGTAACAATATTTCTTTATTATATAAAAATTGTTCTTCACCACAGATGTCCTGAAGAAGAATTGAATAAATTCGAAAGCTTGACTGAAATCAAAGAGTTTTCTTTACTTACCTTGGCCAAACGTTGACTGCAACTCCACGATTGACTTCACGTTATATATATATATATGTGTAAGGGTTGGGGTGACTTTAAAGACTCTTTAACTGAATTTTGTTATATTGACAAAGTTCGTAAGCCAGTTGCCTCACGTCTTTTGTAGACATTCCGTAACACATTTTGCTGAATTGTATTACGTAATTTTTAAGCAATAGGTATTTCTTGTTCATCATTCGAGTACATATTATGGTTTAAACGAGAATACGTCGTTGGGGGTTCTTTTTTTTACGTATCGCGCTCATTTTTGGTGTTTAACAAAATTTTTCTCGGCTGCTATACTGAAGCTTAGACAAAACGATAACGACTGAATGTTAACGACGAATACTCTATGCAGCGTTTCTCAAAGGGTGGGTCGCGACCCGGCACCAGGTCGCAGAAAATATTCAACTGGGTCGCGGCAAAAATTGTTCAAACACAAAAAAATGCTTTTACATATTATTACAACGTTTGAGCGGGTGTTGAGACTGTCGAGAGTAACGGGCAGATAGGCGAAATCGCGCAATTGCTAACTAAACTGACGATGCGTACTCCTCCATATGGTTCTGTGACTCTCAACACCCGTTCAACGGGAACTGCCAAGTGTAGGAATATTCCGATACCACCGATATGATACTATATCGATGCTTTTGTTTTGACACCAAGTACTTTCGGTACCGATATGAACCTTACGATATTTTACTAGTTTTAGTATTTTTTATGCAGTATTTTATTTTCGATTATTATCCCGTTTAAAACTTGACGCTTTAATTTTATGAATAACGTAAAAAAATTGGCAACTAATATTTCTCTACTATATACTTATGTAAGTCGGTGACTTACATCAACAAACACTGGCAATTGTGATGATGATGAGAATTTATTGTGGAAAATGGCACCTTTTAAGAGGTCTTAGCGTTATATAGCTGTTAATATTCTTTTTAGTTGTCTTTGTTTGTTGTAAGTTGACTTTGTTATTTGTTGCATAGAAAATACTTTTTCGTTTAATTTACCAGATACATTTTTTAAAATTAACAACTTTTCTTTCTATGCGAAACTCATATCGATATTCGGATTTCCATATCAAATATCGATACTTGTTTTTTTATAAGGTGAGTCGCGAACAATTTTAAAATCTCATAACGGGTCGGGGTCAAAAAATTTTAGAAAACGCTGCTCTATAGAACTGAATGCCATTTCTTGCGCGTAATTTAAAAATTGTTGCCACTGTCACTGTCTGATGGTGTACGCGACTCAAGGTGGCTAAACTAAAAAAACTAAAATTGTAAATTAGGCTAGGTGTCCGAATAAGCATGAACATTACTTTGGTTAAAGTAAAATATGTATTCTATCTATACTATTAATTTACCTCAAATCTTGATTTATTATTTTTTCTTGTTTAAAATTAATTTGAAATTTATAATGTAATGTCAAAGTTATCAATTAAAGAATTATTACATTTTTTAGCTGAATACATTCGCAAACTTCGTTGCCATGTGTCAAATCCAAATTATGAAGACTGTATGCTACAGAAGTTTAGAACTATACTTCCATATTATGTGAAAGGTGTTCCTGAATTAGGAATACCTCCACTTGATCCTTTGCGGAGACCATCATTTAGTCTCAGTAAAACTGTTCCAGGACTAGCAGACTTTGATTTGGATGCTACCAATGTTGTTGTACTTGGAGTAAAAAATACCATTATAAACTCTGTTAAGTAAGTGCTGCAGTTAATTTAATTTAATCTCTTTATGAGAGTTGTCATTTTAGTTTTAAATGTAGCCATAAAGACAAAAAAAATTATATACTTAAAGTACTTTATTGCTTTTCAAAATATGTCTCATCAAGATCGATACACTTTGCATACGTTCAAACCAATTGATAAAACAGTTGTTTCAGTATTCAGTTGACACCTGTAAAATCAATCGCTGTTTTAAAGGCATTGAAGGCTTCTTCTGGCGACTGAAATCGCTGCCCACGCATTGAATTCTTGATCTTTGGGAACGTGAAGAAGTCAGGACTATACGGTGGATGGTCAAACTTTAAAGTTTTAAAGTTCCAAAAACTCGATTGTCTTTTGGACAGTGTGAGCATTGTCCTGATGTAGGATGATTCGCCGTTGTGTGTTATTTTGTAGGAGTTTCGCAATAACTTCCGTTTATATAAAAAGCGAAAGTGGCCGTTCTTCAATCTTCTAAAGTAATTGTTGCCACATGTTCAGATTTTGACACAAAAGTTGCTTCCATTTTCTATGACACACTTCGATAACGGTTCACTTTTGTTGTAAATTCAAGATTGATCGCCACTAACTGTACTATTAACGGTTTTTCGGCTTCTTTTTTGAACCATTTCAATGTTTTTCGACATTAACTGAAGCGAACCGCCATTTGCTATTCTGTGAGCAAATAAGGGATTCAACGGGAAACCAACTTCTTAACACCCAGTTCTTCATGTACTTAGTATCTTTTGGATCGATTTCTTTGAAATGCCCAAAGATGCCTCTATCTCCCGGTATGTTACAATTAGATAACGAACCGCATCAATGTTTTGCTGTGTAACTGCTGTTATGGATGGACATAGCCGGGATTCGTCGATGAGATTGGAGCAACTACGGTGAAATTCGCAATACCAGCGAGAAATAGTTTACTGGTGTGGTGCTTCATTCCCAAACATAGAATCCATTTCAGCAAGACATTGTTGTTGGGATAATCCTTTCTGAAAATTGTAAAAAATATTGCTCGAAAATGTTGTCAACCGACCTGCTAAGTTTAAAAATTCACTGTACCTACACGATTTGCTGTATCGCAATGAAATCTGGACTTATGTCAACAAAAGATTGAGGTTAGATTTGTGTCTAAAGGTTTTATTGGTGGCGCCTTCTACACGCAAAACTAAAAACACAACTTTTGTACTACATAAAAACTGGAGTCATGGCATTTATTATCTTCAAATATAAGACTTTTTTTAGTGATTACTAAATATTTTTATGCATGCAAGTTTATCTCATTTAAACAGAAATTTATATTTAGTTATTATTGCTTGAAATGTCAGATCAATTTTGTTACAGTAATATTCTGAGAATTATAAAAAAGCTGCATCATTCGAAGCAAAAACCTGAAGTAAAAAAAAACATTTACCTACATATATCTAATGTTATAATTAAAAATTTATTTTCTTCATACCTCGGTCGAAAGTACGTTCTTTCGTCCCTAATTGCAGGGAAGAAAGTTTAACATTTACTCCTTGTTTACGGCGGGACGAAAGTTGAATTTTCGGCCCTGCGCGTCATGATGTTTTGTCGTCTTTAACATTTACTCCCTGTTTACGGCGGGAGGAAAAATTTCTCATGCGTAGTTACACTTGTAACTAGGGACTGTTTATTCTCGTGTCATTTTTATTTCTATCTATAACCTTAAAAATAATCATCAATGACAAAACTTGACTCTTCGAATGTATTTGATGCCTGTCCCACGACCAGCTGCACTCGCTTCGCTCGTTCCGCAAGTACTTTCGACCGAGGTATGAAGAAAAATAGTATACACTACACGGGCCAAAAGTCCTGCGCGTCATGTTGCCCTCGGCTTTTCGCCTCGGGCATCATGACGCGCAGGGCCGAAAATTCAACTTTCGTCCCTTGTAGCGTAATATACTATTCTTTATCTAACAAGAATCATAACCTTTAATTAATTTATTAATTAGGTATGACTTTAATTACAAAACAATGTTTAGTGTACTGGGTTCCTGACCTTCCATTGTCAGTAGGTAGGTAATCGAAAACTAAGACAATTAAAAAACACACAAAAAAAACAGTATAACAAAAATAATACAACTTTTTTCGTTCATTATTGTTTTTTTAAGTTTATTTTAAAAATTATTTTCGATGTGCTAAAAAAGCGTGTTTTTTAGTTTTTTTCATCTATATTTGTTTTTAACTTTTTATTTAATGTGGTTTAAAAGTGTGTTTTTCAGTTTTTTTAAACTATATTTATTTAGGGCGTGGACGGGATTATAACTCTCGACTGGTGAATCCGGCGGTCGACATAAGCAAAGACTTCGCCCCTTAGCCCGTTCGGAAAACGAAAGCACTGAAAGTGGTAGGATAGACTTATAGTAATAATAATGAGCCACAAGCGCTGAGTGCAACGGAAAGTTACATACCCACAAACAAACAAACAAACAAGTGAAGCTAAAATAAAAACACTACAACAGTTACCATTGGGAAAAATACGATGGCCCATCTGCATTGTTGAACTATAATCATCAACCCATTTCAACTTCTTGAGACCTGACAACAACACGGAAATTTTTAACGTACTTTGATTGTTGAAGATCATTGTTTTAGGTTTGGGTTGCTAAACTGCAAAAATCCTATTATAAAGTACTTATATATATACTCAATTAACTATCGATGATAAAATAATACAAACATAAAAAAAGTTAGCAGCCAATATCAATCCTACATAAATAACAGTAAAAATAAATTAAAGTCTCGGTCTCAACAACAGTAGTGTTATATTAACTCTTCAGTTACGCGTTTCACACATACGAGCATCATCAGACCTCTAAAATATAACTATAATAATTGCTGGAGTACAATAAACAAAATTAATAAACTTACATTAACATACATCTCACTGACAAATAATAAATATAATTTTTAGGTTGAATTAATAAAAAACAATTGAAATTAAAATAAAAATAAAATATTAAAGGTCTCTACACAATTCAAAAAATAAATTTTTTTATTTTTATTTTAATTTCCATTGTTTTTTATTAATTCAACCTAAAAATTATATTTATAATTTGTCAGTGAGATGTATGTTAATGTAAGTTTATTAATTTTATTTATTGTACTCCAGCAATTATTATAGTTATATTTTAGAGGTCTGATGATGCTCGTATGAGCGAAACGCGTAACTGAAGAGTTAATATAACACTACTTTTGTTGACACCGAGACTTTAATTTATTTTTACTGTTATTTACATATTCCGGTCTCTTTGAGAAATATGGACGAATTTTTTGAAATCCTACATAAATTGGGTGACAATCTGAGGATAAGTCATTTGCTTTAATAAAATTAGCACACAACAAGAGCACAATTTTATAGACTTGCACAGGAATTAATTCTTAGCAACAAACAATTCATTGATCTAAAATAAATAATGTTAAAAACGATATTTATGACTTAAAATAAAGGAACGAACCATCTACTAAAACGAGTATTCATAGCATAATTTTAAAGGTATTGCAAAGACCGGAAGTTGTAAAGATATTGATGAATAAAACGCAATTATTTTGTTTAAATAAGTTAAGACAGTTAAAATTGATGTATTGTTTTGGAGATAACATTGAACGCTTTTATGTGACCGGCTTACGATTTAATAACGGTCAAAAAATACCGATATTATAAGATATGCTCACCGGTACCAAAACACAGCAACCAATTCAAGTACTAATTTATTAAGAACAATAGGGTAAATCATCTTATCCATATAGTTTTTGCTATAATAAAGAGAAATCATTGTGAAATATGTCTGATTTCCTTTTTCATGTTGATATTAGAATTGATGGTAATGCAATGCATTTGACTAATTACTAACAAGATTTACTTCCATAATGTTTTCTTGGAATCCTGCCGTTAAACAAGTTTGGCACTTGGATAGCCTTTGGTTAGAAATTTTACTGCTTACCTGCTGTTTTAAAAATATGGTTTTATCGGGAGTATCTGTGTGCATCTTCCTAATTCTTACTGTATTGCAATTTTTTTGTAAACTCAGTTTTGTAGTTGATTTTTGCGAAATATATGTCGGTATCTACGACTACGTAGATGGATGGATTGGAGCGACCTCGTTGAAATTTGCAATAGCAGTGGAAAATAGTCGACTTATGTTGCTTTATTTCCAAACACAAAAACCATTTCAGCGAGACATTGCTGTTGGTATAATCTTCTACGAAAATTGTAAAAGAATATTGCTCCAAAATGTTCTCTGCTAATTCAGTGTACCTACTCGACTTGATGTTTATCAGTGAAACTGTGGATTAATGTCAACAAAAGATTGAGGTTAGATTTTTGTCTGAAGGTTCTGTTGGTAGCGGTTTCTAAGCGGCTATAAGCAAAACTAAAAAGGTAAACCTCATAACAAACGAGCAGATTGAAATAATGAATGGAGTACTGTACTGATCAGCGATAAAAGCTGCTTTTGTTTTATTGTGGACAGGCGTACAGTTAGTGCCTGAAGACCAAAAAAAAGAAGAATTTGAAGATATGTTAGTTCAAGCCGTGTATCCACTTAGAGGTTAAGATCTAATATTCTAGTGTAACATTTTCTATGAAGGTGGAACAAAGTTATATATTTTTGAAATTACATTGACCAGTGAAACTGATACCATGTCATTGTTGGTAACTAAGTAATAGATTACTGTTGGATTCTAATACTCAATTTCATATTTCTGGATAACTGTCGTCCGTACAGAGTCAGGCTAGTACAAGGACGGATATCATTCAATGTAATAAATTATTAGTTATTTGTTATTACCATTACTTTCTTCAGATTTAAACTGCATAAAACATGCTTGAGTTATGCTGGTAAGAGCATTTAGAGACTATTAATCACTCGTTAAGGATTTAATCGTAAGGTAACTGAGGAAACTTCTTGCATATTTTTTGGATAGCTTGGATCAAAGTGACCTAAATCATGTAACTTTAAATAAATCTTGCCAAGTATTAAATAATAGATGTGGAATTACACCATGTTAATATATTTTTGGCTGATGATATGCTTGGTAACACTATTAAAGAAAAATATACTACAAATACTAACTAAAGCATTTAATTCGTGAAACAAGTATGTTTTGTGTTTGAAAGATATAACAGTAATTGTACATTTTTAAATTTTTTTATTTATTTTATATATCCTTTACTTTTCACGTAAGTCGTATTTAAATAATTAATTGCAGGGTTGGAGCAGTAAGAAAATACGGAGAGGTCAGTGTTACCTTCCCTTGGTTGGATTTTGACATGGACTTTCATCTTAAAGGGAAAGCTTTGTATATTCCTCTAGATTTAAAGGGGCATTTTCATGGAAATTTTAGTAAGTTACGTATACTGAAATATATAAAATTAAATAATAACTGAAACTATTTTTTTCACACAAGCATTTCAAGTAAAATATAAAATCACGCGATTGAGTTTTTTCTAGTCAATAGTTGCACATGCATTTGTCTTTTGTTAATGTTAAACTGTTAATAATGTTAGTTTGAGTAATTTTTTCTATATTTCCATGCAGTGTGTATGATGTCTGTCGCAAAGTAAACAGGACAGAGAAAAATAACAACCAAAATGTTTTTTTGGAAAATGGAATTTATATTATTCAAAATGGTACTTTTCAAAATTAATACAGCGATTTGCACGGTCCACAAGTTTTTCGAATGAGGATTGCAGCTCATTGACCGGGATGTTCTACAAAATGGTCTTTTACATGGCCTCTACGGCGGCTGTGCCTTCACGGGCGAATGTAGTTGGCCGAACAGAGAAAAATCACACGGTACCATATCTAAAGGAGTGGTTGATGGTTAAAATGCCATTGTTTGTCAAAAAATGGGATATTAGTGTCGATCAATGTGATAGTGCAGTATCGTGCAACACACGTCAGTTTTTTTCTTCGCGATATTTTCGTAGAACACGACAGATGCGCGAGAGCAAGGCCTTAACACAGCATTAACCGTTTGGCCTGCTGGACTGGAACGAATTCCATTTGGAACCTTGACGCTTGGTTTTGGGATCGTATTGAAACCACCAGCGACTCACGACCCTCTTGAACCGTGTAAACCACTCATGGACTCTGCTATCAGATAAACAATCATCAACATAAACTTTTCGATAAATGTTTTACTAAGTTTAAAACAGAACTTAATATTGGTCGTTTGTTCGATGCTCATTTATAGAACGATGTTAAAACGGTACTGTCACTTTAAGCACGATAACTCGACGTGAAGTGGTTCAAATGTCAAGAAATTTTGACAGAACATCAATAAAAGATGTACCCATCGAACGCTAGCCCGAATAAAAGATGGCGATACAAGTATCTGTTTACTTTGAGACATACCCCGGTTTTAAAAAAATAATATTGTTCTATAAGTGTATTTTTTATTCTAGCCAATATTCGTTGTCTATTTAAAAGTAGTTTTGACACCTACAAAAAGGATGGAGTAGAGTATTTTAAAATGGGTAAAATTGTTCCAAAAATATCAATAGAAACTGCATATATTAGTGCTTCAACTACAAATAAGGACCTTAAATCAACAGGTAACTTTAACTATAACAATTATTAATTTTATAATAAAGATTTCTTTTTTTAATTGTTTAAATAACATAATTTTATTTCGCATTTTTTGCTTTTTGTGATGGCAGTATTAAAATGTTAATTTTCAAAACAAGTATTAGTTAAAATATAGTAATTGTGAAAAATAGATAGATAGGTATTCATTGGGTAGGCTGTTAGCCTGTATCACTGCAACTCACCCTGACTGCAACCTTTACACCCATCATCACTTATAGGATTAGAGCACCTTATCTAGCAGAGTAAACTTAATGAGACTTAATAGCCTTAACAGTGGCCTCTCCACACAACTTGGAGCAGCCGGTTTCTCCTCTCCCAATTCTAGATACCTTCACATTGGCGTAGGACATGAAATGCGGTTTTCTTCTTCTCTTGGAAGTATCGACAGATGTCTTCATCTGCCAAGCTTATCTGACTCCTTTCAAGAGACTGACAAGCAATCTGTCATTCAGGCATGCTTCCTCGTTGCCTGATCGCCCCAGACTGTTGCGTTCTACTTCACCACACCACCGAACCATAGGTTAATATTGGTCTAATGAACTGAGTGTACAACCAGAGGTTTATTTTGGAGATTCAGGGCCCAGTTCTTGCCACAAATTTGTCTACACCTACCAAGAGCGACTGTAGCTTTGCATATGACCTTTTAGATGTGCTGCTTCCATGATAGCCTCTGGTCAAACACCATATCTAGGTATTTGGCGCCTGTGGCCTTTGGTACCAGCACGATATTCAACGTATCGGTTTTAAGCCTTGCAACGCCCTTTTATTTGTGAATGGGACAACTGACCTTTTTTCTGATTGATTGTTAGGCCTTCATCCTTGCACCACTTATACATCATATTTATTGCGGTCTGCAACCGCTCTGAAAATATGACCAGAATCTTCTTCTAAACGAATATGGCCAGATCATCTGCAAAACTTAGGCAGTGAAAGCCTTCGGAAGATCCTTCACAATCGCTGATCAGAGCTGGGGCGTTATCGCTACGAATCACGATAGACTTATTCGTCTGTATGACTTCAGAGTTTTTTAGAATATAGACAATATTACCTGATTTCGCAATAATTTTTTTTTATTATTGAATTTTCTTATCTGTTACATGCTAAATATAAATTATTATTTTTTAGTTCAAACAGTGGTTGACTCTTTTAACGAAAGTCCAAGAGAAATACTGACAGCTTTAAATCCATATATTCTTGACGAGGCAATTAAACTCATTCGAAAAACAGGAGATGCATATTTTGCTACTTTACCTAGTTCAGAGTTGGTACCTGAATAATTCGAGTAAAGAAAAATAAAAAATGTTTATTCGATATATTTTAATCTAATAAATAACCGTATGTTTTGTAAAATGTATTAAAACTTTTTTAGTAATATCACTCATAATAAATACATTGTAATTAAAAACGTCCAACGAAAATTATAAGAATTATTTAAATATTAAAAACAATTAAAAATTGTTTTAATTTGTTTGTTTATTTGATAATATTATGAATTTAAAAAAATATATATTTAATTTACCAATCGTTTATATTCTTCGTTAAAGCTTTTACATAGGAGGTACAGGAGTGGGCCAAGCACGCTATCTTAAGGTACACTGGAGTTGATGGGTTTTTGTTTTGTTATTACCGTACCATATTTTATCTAGAAATGTACATATATCTTTTATGTAGGATTTGAAAATCCTATAGAATTCCGAGGGTAATTATTGTTTAATCTTCTCCAGTAAACCCGTGTGCCCGTATGTAAAACATCCAGGAAAACTGCAGAATAATACTTTTCTCTGTCCTGGTTTATGATATTAATTACTCTATGCACGTGATAGACTGCTGCGTGTTGTTGACGAAACCCAAACTGCGGTCCGGCACTAAAAAAATTTTCTTCTAGAAAGGATCCCAAAGGCATTATTTTCAGTTTTTCAAGAATTGGTAACAGACTAATCGGTCTATGTCATTTTACACATTCTTATGGTTTACCGGTTTTATGGATTAAAATAACTTAAGCCACTTTCCATTGAAGTGGAAAATAACTTGATCTTAGTGCATAAATATACAATGAAAATTAATTTAATCAAAGAAATGAAAAATCGCGTTCTAAAACTTAGTGATAGTTCTTTTCATAATAAAAACCTGAAAATATTATTACAACTCTTTATAGATAATGGTTACCCTATGTCTTTGTTAAAGAAAATTCTATTTAATACAATGTCTACTCCCTTAATTAATACACAAAATATTAGTAATAATACCCACATACCCTCAAATAATGTAACATTCTATATTTCTTTACCATATATAAGAGAACTCACACATAAATTGGCCCGTGTTTTACTACCTGTTGAACATACTAAAGTCGCATAGAAAACAGTACTCACAGTAAATAAAATCTTTACAAAAGTAAAAGACAAAACTCCTATGCTATCGATGACAAATGTTGTCTACCTTGCAAGGACTGTAATTTAACCTATATTGGTCAAACATCGCGTCGCCTCAAAGATCGTCTTACTTCACATAAATCTGATTGCAGACTACATCCAGAACGCAGTGCCTTAGGTGAACATGTCTTATTAAAAGACCATCGCATTGATTACAATAATGTAAACATATTATGTAAAGAAAATAATAGTTCTAGAAGGCTTTTCATGGATATAGTTTTTATTAATAGTCAGCCAAAGTCAATGAATCGTAGATCAGATATAGGCCACCTTAATGAAATATTTTTCTATCTCCTTTTTTTAGATAAAGGTCACGCAATTTAACAATATATAGGTATGTATATATGCATGTGTATGTATATGCATATATGTACATAGTTGTGCAATCATGTATGCATGTATATATATATATATATATATATATATATATATATATATATATATATATATATATATATATATATATATATATATATATATATATATATATATATATGTATATATATTGTAACGGGATAACCGTAAAGGAAGGGACCTTAATTTGAAAGATTGTTGTTGACAGTTAATTTTTAGAAGTTTGTAAAAAAATCAACTGACCATTTTAAATAATGTCTCTAGAAAATTCTAGAAACTTCTAAACACACTAACTAGATTAAATAATGTTGTATATAAGGGGATGCACGGACAGTTAACGTCAGTTCGAGTCAAGTGTTCAGAAGAGTTCATTGTATTGTCAAGTAGTTAGACGATATCCAGCAGAGTTCAGTGTATCTTAACAATTTTGTAAATAAATTGTGTAAAAAGCCCCCATACGTGTTTCAAATTGGTGTCAGGTGTGGGGTGAAGATACAAGAATGCCTGGAAAAAAGATAAATGAACTATTGGTGGCTGAGCTCAGAAGAGAGCTTGAAGAATTAGAGTTGGAAACTACTGGAAGCAAATCCGTACTGTTGAGAAAGCTCCGTGAGTACTACGTAAATAATAATTTGGACCCTGACGCTGTAGAGTTCGAAGACCCAGTTCAAAAAGCAAATTCTGAACTAACTCAACAACTTTCCCGGTTGCAAGAAGAACAAACTCAACAAATATCCCGACTACAAGAAGAACAAACTCAACAACTTTCCCGGCTGCAAGAAGAACAAACTCAACAACTTTCCCGGCTGCAAGAGGAGCTATCAGGACGAATGACGACTATGACGAGCCAGCAAGAGGAGCTATCTAGTCAGATGAAGAGCCAGCGTGAAGATATGTCCCAGCTGTCACAACGAATGACGAACCAACAAGAGGTGCTATCCAGTCAGATGAAGAGCCAACAAGAGGAGCTATCACAACGGATGTCTACCCTATCAGATGAGTTATCAAGTTCGTTCTCCCAGCAAATATCACATCTTCGTGACGAGCAGAATCAGCAAGTAGCCAACTTGAATCAGCAAGTAGACAACTTAAATCAGCAAGTGTCCAGCTTGCGAGACGAACAAAATCAGCAAGTGTCCAGCTTGCGAGACGAACAAAATCATCAAGTGTCCAACTTGCGAGACGAGCAAAACCAGATCAACCAGCAAATGCAGTCCGAGATAAGGAAGCTTCAACAAGAACAGGAAGCTAGCCGCCGAAACCAAACCATCCACCACGGCGACGGAGATGCAAGAAGGATGGAAACCTGCCACGCAGACGTCGAACGACAAAGAAGCGAGGAGACGACCCATGGACGAACGACGATGAAACCCCCGACCTTCGACGGGAAGACTTCCTGGCCAAATTACCTGAAACAATTCGACGCAGCGGCCAGAGCTAATGGATGGTCATCCCAGGAGAAAGCATTGTCCCTAACCGTAGCTCTGCGAGGCGAAGCTTTAGACGTCTTGCAATCATTGACGCCAGATGAAGCTGACAACTTCGAGTTATTGGTGAATCGTCTAGAGATGCGTTATGGTCAAACTCATCTACAACCTGTGTACCGAATGCAGTTAAAGAGCCGAAAACAGAAAAATGGAGAAACTATCCAGGAATTTGAAGCGGATGTAGCAAGAATGGTACGACTTGCGTATTCAAATGCAGCGGAGGATTTCCTGGAGTGCCTAGCAGTCCAAACCTTCACCGATGGTCTTCGAGACGTCGAGTTGCAGCGCGCTGTACGGTTGGCGCGGCCGAAGACTCTTGTGGACGCCTTGACCATCGCCCTGGAGTTTGAGGCGGCGACGGAGGCCTCACGTGGAGTTGCTCGACTAAGGGAAATCACCGGTAACTACGACCATGCCGTTCATTCCGTTAGCGACGTTGAAGCGGTAGTAGAGAGATTAATAAAGTTATCTCCAAGAAGAAGGCGCCAAGTGAGATGCTGGAACTGCGGAGAACTAGGCCATATAAGAAATACTTGCCCCCAAAAAGAAAAATCTTCTGCTGAAGTACCCCAGCAGCAGGAAAACTAGAACGGGTCGACTCCTGGAGGGCGAAATCGACCCCAAACATTCCCGAAGCCCCTCACACCATTAAATTGGCAACTCTGCGACATCACGTGGACAGCTTATATGTAGATGGCCTCCTTAGCATGCTGGTAGACACTGGAGCTACAAAAACTATCGTCCGACCAACCATCATTATGCGAAATAAGATGTTGCCTACCGGAGATTCTGCTAGAGTATACGGTGAGATACAGGTGACGTTACAGTTTGGTTCAACCTCTCTTGTTCACTCAGTGCTGGTGGCTGACGTTGATGAAGATGTTGTTCTGGGCATGGATATTATGCTCCACTGTGGTTTTCATTTGGATCTTCGCCAACGTATCCTTCGTACTGGTAATGAAGAAATATTCCTGCACCGAAAACAAGTTAACAATGCCTCGATTAAGCTAATCGATAATATCGAACTTCCGGCAAGCTGCGAATGTGTCGTCACAGCGCGGTTGGATGGACTGGAGCCAGATGGTGCCCCAGCCATGATAGAGCCGAAGAACCATGACCATGAATTGGGAAAAGGACTCCTTGTGGGTAAGACTCTTGTTAGATCCGCCAAAGAGGTACCCATCCGAGTTATCAACTTGAACGATCATCCAGTTCTTCTCCGAAAGGACACGGAAATGGGAAGTTTAGAACCAGTAATGGCCATAATTCACAAGATAAATGTTACGGAAACAGATGAGACCAACGAAATTGAACAATTAATGACAAAATTAGACCCCTCTTTGTCAAAATTAGAAAAGAAACAGGTAAGAGATCTACTTTACCGTTATAAACCTGTATTTGGTTCTAAAAGTAAACTGGGAAGAACTGATGTTGTACAACATAGAATTGACACTGGTGATGCACGTCCGATTCGACAGGTACCCCGAAGGATGCCTCAAGTTAAAAAGGAAGAAGCAGACAGAGCCCTTAAAGAAATGATTCAAAATGGCATAGTCGAACCATCCAGTAGTCCGTGGGCTTCTCCTGTGGTATTAGTGAGAAAGAAAGACGGATCAATGCGGTTTTGTGTCGACTATCGAAAGCTAAATGATGTCACTAAGAAGGACAGTTATCCTCTGCCAAGGATTGATGATGCCCTCGACGCTTTGGCGGGTTCTACTCTGTTTTCTACCTTGGACCTTAAAAGCGGATACTGGCAAGTTAAAATGAATCCTGCAGACAAAGAAAAGACTGCCTTTACCAGTGGATCAGGGTTATGGCAATTCACGGTCCTTCCATTTGGCCTCTGTAATGCTCCTGCGACGTTTGAACGACTAATGGAGAACATCCTGCGGGGTTTGTCATGGGAAACTTGTCTAGTTTATCTAGACGACATCATCATAATGGGTAAGACCTTTAAGGAACATTTATCTAACCTGGAAGAAGTTTTTAAAAGATTACAGAACGCTAATCTAACATTGAATGTTAAGAAATGCCACTTGTTCCAGAGACAGGTCAACTATTTAGGACATAACGTAAGCAAGGATGGCGTTGCTGTTGACCCCGCTAAGATACAAGCCGTTCAGGAATGGCCAATCCCTATCGACAAACATCAGCTCCGGAGTTTCTTGGGTCTTTGTTCCTATTACCGACGATATGTCAAGAATTTTGGAGACATCGCCAAACCCTTGACACGTTTGACAGAACAAGATAAGTCCTTCTGTTGGGATCAGGAATGTCAAAAGGCTTTTGAAATATTGAAGAAACAGCTTACGTCAGCACCTGTTCTTGCTTATCCACTTCCTGATGGTAAGCTTATTTTGGACACCGACGCCAGCAATGTGGGAATTGGAGCCGTCTTGTCACAGCTACAAGACGGTAAGGAAAGAGTGGTTGGTTACTTCAGCAAAACTTTATCGAAAGCTGAAAAGAACTACTGTGTAACTCGGAGGGAACTGTTAGCAGTTGTAAAATCCGTCGAACACTTTTATAAATATCTGTATGGCAGAAAATTCCTGATCAGAACAGACCATGCTAGTTTAAAGTGGCTACTTAGCTTTAGGAACCCAGAAGGACAGATAGCAAGATGGCTCGAAAAACTGCAGGAATATGATGTTGAAATCGAGCACAGACCTGGAACCAGACATCGTAATGCAGATGCACTTTCCAGAAGACCATGTCGACCTGATTGCCCCCATTGTACCCGTATGGAGCAGAACGAGGAAAAACTTGCCTTAGTTAAGGTTGTGCCAGAAGACGAGAGCTCTATGCTGGAGGAGCAACAAGAAAACGATCCCGTTCTGAGAAAGATTAGGGAGTGGAAGAGAATGGACCGTCGTCCGTTGTGGAGAGAGATATCCTCATCCTCTCCTGCTTTAAAAGCATACTGGTCCCAATGGAACTCTTTAATTTTGGACGGAGGGCTCGTTAAAAGACTTGTAGAAAATTCCGAGGGCACAGAAACAAGGAAACAAATAGTGGTCCCAAGAAATGCTGTACCGGAAATTTTAAAACAGATGCATAATGATAGTTCTGGAGGACATCTGGGTATCACGAAAACGCTGCAAAAGATCCGAGATAGATTTTACTGGGTAAATTGCACTAATGATGTTAAAGATTGGTGTCGTAAATGCACTACATGTGCTGCCAGTTACGGTCCGGACCGAAAACCGAAGGCGGAAATGCAGCAATACCTGGTTGGAAGTCCTTTTGAAAGAATCGCAGTAGATGTATTGGGGCCACTTCCACAGACCGATGTAGGAAACAAGTACATCTTTGTTGTAATGGACTACTTCACTAAATGGGTTGAAGCATATGCAGTTTCCAATCAGGAAGCTACCACTTTAGCAGATATATTGGTTGAAGAATTCGTAAGCCGATTTGGGGTACCATTAGAATTACATTCAGACCAAGGAAGAAATTTTGAGAGCAAGCTGTTTCAAGATGTTTGCCAAAGATTAGGCATCCACAAAACAAGAACCACAGCGATGCACCCTCAGTCTGATGGAATGGTGGAACGAATGAACCGGACTATAACCAACTATCTGTCAAAAGTGGTGTCAGATTGTCAGAGGCATTGGGATCGACATATTCCACTATTTCTAATGGCAATTCGATCGGCCATCAACGAATCAACTGGCCAAACGCCTGCGAAGGTCCTGTTCGGTAGAGAAATGAGGCTACCATGTGACTTAGTGTTTGGTTGTAAACCTGGTGAAGAAATGGCACGTGAACAATATGTCGCCGACCTTCAGAATCGAATGGAGAATATACACAACCTGGTGCGTGGAAAACTACAATTATCTAGTGATCGGATGAAGAGGTACTATGACACACGGACAATGGAAAAGAGTTACCAAGTTGGAGATTTAGTCTGGCTCTATAACCCCCGACGGCGTCGAGGTATTTGTCCCAAATTACAAAAGAACTGGGAAGGTCCTTACACCATCAAGAAGAAGATTAACGATGTCATTTATCGGATCGTGAAAATTCCCAGAGGGAAACCCGTCGTGGTCCATCACGATCGTTTGGCGCCTTACCAGGGAAACCACAGTGGAGATGCGCAGCAACTCCAAGAAGATGGTTTGGCTGGCTCAGGGAGTGTGCGGGATTCCGATGTAGGAGGAATGAATCTAAGGAGGGGGCAGTGTAACGGGATAACCGTAAAGGAAGGGACCTTAATTTGAAAGATTGTTGTTGACAGTTAATTTTTAGAAGTTTGTAAAAAAATCAACTGACCATTTTAAATAATGTTTCTAGAAAATTCTAGAAACTTCTAAACACACTAACTAGATTAAATAATGTTGTATATAAGGGGATGCACGGACAGTTAACGTCAGTTCGAGTCAAGTGGTCAGAAGAGTTCATTGTATTGTCAAGTAGTTAGACGTTATCCAGCAGAGTTCAGTGTATCTTAACAATTTTGTAAATAAATTGTGTAAAAAGCCCCCATACGTGTTTCAATATATATATATATATATATATATATATATATATATATATATATATATATATATATATATATATAACAAAAGGGGAAAATTATTGGGCATGTACGCAACAAGGATCATAAGATTTTAAGTAGGAATGGTAACCGCAGACATGCATGTTTCTGGCTCGTTAGTCTCGTCATCAGTGCGGCATAACCAAGTAAGGTATTGCACTTGGCTAGCAAAAGTGTTGGGTACTTGGGAGCAAAGGATGGTAGGGAAACATGTGTCAAAAAACACAAAACAACGAACACTCACACAGGAGTCCTATCGCCATTTTGTGCCTTCGGCCAGCTGTGCCCACATTTCGGGGCTAACGACCAGCGTCGCCACGTTGGCGAAACGGACTCTTTGTTTATTATTAATACGCGTTCTTGGCACCCTGTTATATATATATATATATATGAATAAGAATTATTTGCTGACTAATTAATTATAATAATATAAATTTTATTGGGTCTGCAGCAAATTAAATTATATTATGTTAAATATTATTATATTTAATTATAATGTTTGTAACTTCCCTGATGATGGCTGTAGCAACAGCCGAAAGCTCGGAATAAAGAATTTAAAAGAGTACACTTGTTCTTTTAATTTGCTGCAGACCCAATAAAATTTATTTATATATATATATATATATATATATATATATATATATATATATATATATATATATATATATATATATATATATAAAAGGGGAAAATTATTGGGCATGTACGCAAAAAGGATCAATAAGGCCACGAGTAGGAATGGTAACCGCAGACATGCATGTTTCTGGCTCATTAGCCGTCATCAGTGCGGCATAACCAAGTAGGGTATTGCACTTGGCTAGCAAAAGTGTTGGGTACTTGGGAGCAAAGGATGTTGGGGAAACATGTGTGAAGAAGCATAAAAACAGAAAAACAACGAAAGCTCACACAGGAGTCCTATCGCCATTTTGTGCTTTCGGCCAGCTGTGCCAATGGGTTTTCGGCTAGCAACCAGCGTCGCAACGTTGGCGAAACAGACTCATTGTGTTTGAGTCGTTCTAAGCCCAGGATATGAAATAAACAAAGTGTTTATTATATATATATATATATATATATGTGTGTGTGTGTGTGTTAACAAGAGGAACTCTTTTTGTGGTAGTTGAGTCAAGACAAATCCAGAAATCAGGTCATATCCAGGAGCTCTCTTTTTATTTGCTTTGAGTATTTTGTCAACAAATTCAATTTGTCTAAAGGGTTTAATAGGCGGGGACATCTCATATGGGCAGTTCAGATACTGACGAATATCTTCATCTTCTTCAGACTGTAATTCAGAGGGATATGGAGTGAAAGTAAATGTCAGGTGTTGGAGGAATATATTTGCCTTTTACTCATCAGTGCGTGCCCAATACCCGTCACTTCATTTGATAGGTGGTATGTGTTGTTGAGGTCGTAACAATCTTCTAGTTGCCTTCTATAGGGTGTAATCACACAATATAATGGGCTCTTTAATGGGATTAAGGCTAATGGCTATAAAGGGCCCTATAGTCTAAATAAAGAAAAAACTGGTTCTCGAAATCCATTGCAACATATATTGATGATTATTTACGTGTTAACTCTTCCGCCCTTCACTAAGGGGATGATGGCATTCTTATAACTTTTTGTACCACTCCTATAATAAGGGATGAATTCAATTTAAGTGATTTTTTCTTAATTCGCATAAACCAAGCTTTAATTAAAAAACATTCTTCTTTATTATCATGTTTGTGTACAATACCATTTTTTTCTTATAAAAATGTTATTCAGAAATACAGAGTGATTTCTTGTAAGTTTGTTTTGTATGCCAAAATGTTTTCGTCATTCATACTATTTTCTTACCATTTTTATCCTGAATTGAGGAAGAAAAATAATCGTAAGAATTGAAGTTAAAATTGTGGAGTCAAATTATTACTTTTTGTCAATTAAATTTTTTATAAAGTACACGAGGTTAAAAACACACATTTTGTTATAAATGTAAATAGTTCATAAAAAATTCTTAATAAACACATTGATATCTGCCAGGGAGTGTCGCGTAATTATTTCAGACAGTAATGTTTTTTTCGGAATTTGGACAATATTTCGACTGGTTCGCATACATATATTGGGCAAGTGAAATCTGCCACCAAAATTGTAACGGATTCACAAGATCTCTGCTGGAAAACGTCTAAACAAGTTTACAATGGCAATGAAGTAATTGAACCCTCCTTAACTGCTAATACATCCTCTTATATAGTACAAACGAATATTCTAGTATTTTCGGGAAACATGATCTAACCTAATTGTTACATTCTAGAAGAATATTCTGGAAAATAGTCAGTTAAACATAATCTAAAAATAGTCTTTTAAGTAAAGGTCCTTTCCTTATTCGGTTATACTGGTACAATATTTTTACAACTCCCATATAGTAATATCTTATAGTAATATTTGCCGAAAATATACCTAAATATAATAAAAAAAAAGGAATATTGGAAATGAAGGAAAATGGTTTCTTTAATTTCAAAAATTTTAGGCAATTTAGTAATGGATTCTAGACACTGTCATTATTAACTTGTAATCTTTTCTTTATTAAAAAATATATTGATGATATTATTGTCTCTCTTCCTAAGAAAGAAACAGATGATATATTAACAACTTTTAATACGAGTAGTTATGATCCTTTCATTCAATTGACGATTGAAACTGAAAATAGTTTTGGAGCAATACCTTCTCTAGATACTGATCTTATTAGATATAATAATACAATTAAAGTAGATTGGTATAGAAAACCTTGTAGTTCCGGTAGATATCATAAACACTCAACTAAAATAAATTGAGTCAACCTAATGAAAAATAGAGTTCTAACTTTATCTGACCAATTACACCGGTCAACACGATTTTTGAGTTCTGTCTCCGATTTTGATTACTTATGCCTGACTAAGGAAAGGACAAATTAAATAAAAAGGAAGGCGGCATAAAAAAACAGAGAGGTCAGAGCTGGAAAGTGGTAGAGAGCAGAAAGGCCAGAGACAAAAAGTTCAGCAGCAGGCAGCAGGAATGTAGAATTGGAAAGAAGTGATGTGGGAAGAAGAGTTTATTTATATATTATTTTTGTTAATAACAATCAATATTTAAATTGTTGGAATCCACAACTCAATAACCTCCACAATGGAAGATCCATATCAAATTTATATAAATCTTCCGAGACATCTTTTTCTTCAGTTTCTCTGGGTTCTAAATAATTAACAAATCAATACAAAACAAAAAATTGTAAATAACACATCTTATATATATTCAGTACAAACATTAATAAAACATTGTAGGAAATATTGTGTCAGTAACAAAATCAAGATAAATATATATTAAAATTTAAAAAAAATTGAATTATAGTAACCATAACGATAAGTTTTGTCTTATATCTATTTATTTATTTTAATGTTAAGTTTTGATAGTTTGATAGACCAGGAAATGTTTTTTATATTACACTTAACCTCATACATTAATAATCTCATTATAATATTGTAACCTTTTTTTTACGGTAGATGTTTAATGCTCTTCGTAAGGTTCACCATTGCGAACGGCACTCAGTTGGTTGGTGGAGAGCGAGCGTGACTTCGGACGAGCTGAAAGAAAAGTTATCGAAATGAGGTAAAACAAGGAATATATTTAATAATGTAATAAAAAATTAAAAGGGGCGGAAAAAAAATGAAAGGAAAAAGTGAAAGGGAAAAGAAAACTGGCGCCACTTATTTTTTTATCCTAAGGATGGGGAAAGATAAGAAACCCAGGTAAAATATAAAAATATATAAATTAGATTAGATAACCCGGCAGATTATTATTACTAAATTAGAAATTACACACTTTTACTTAGAAAACAAAAAAAAATAATAATACTTACCCTTTTTATTACTTATCCTTATTGTTAAAATCAAAACTTGTATAATAAGAAAATTTTTGATGACTCAAAATTTAGTTACTTTAAAAAATATATATAAGATTAACAGAAAAAATTGATCAGAGAAACATACTCTAGAAAGAAAAAAAATCTATTTAAAAAATAACAATATTTATTATTCTGTTCAATAATAAAAAAAGGACAAACAAACAAAAACATGGAATCAGATCTCTATCTATCTATAAATAGCAAAAATATATTAAATAATCACATTACGTGGCCATTCAAAAATCATATTCTATACACTAGGATAACAGCTAAAATATTATTTTGTTATCTACGTGTACCCTGTTTAAGCTAAAAGTGAACTAGATATACATTGAATTTGGACAAATAATATTAAAATTCACCTTTTGCTTTCTTATCAACTCGAGTTAAAAGAGTATTTACATATTCAGTTAAAATTATTAAGCATACAAATAAGAAATACAGATAAAAATATAAAATACTAGCAGCCCGCCCCGGCTTTGCACGGGGATTAAAGAAAAATAACAAAAGCCACTAAATATATTGGGTCAACGCTTCCCTGTAAACAATATTACATGTTGTTTTATTTTCTAGCAACAAAATAAATTGATTTTCAGGTGCTCGACCCGCCTTAGGCGGTTGGCCATGAGAAAAACCGATCCCTACTAATTGGAAGGTTTGACCTTGAGGCTAGTATTCTCAGCGCACGCGATGTAAGCGTTTTAAGGTCATTTTTGGTTACATTAATGGCATTTTAGTAAGGATCCCTATTTTTTTGAAAATAAAACATAGCCTATGTCACTCGGGAATAGTGTAGCTTGCCAACGGTAAAAGAATTTTTGAAATCGGTCCAGTAGTTTTGGAGCCTATTCATTTCAAACAAACAAACAAACAAACCTTTCCTCTTTATAATATTAGTATAGATAGCAGCCCGCCTCGGCTTTGCACGGGGATTAAAGAAAAATAACAAAAGTCAATAAATATATTGGGTTAACGCTTCCCTGTAAACAATATTACATGTTGTTTTATTTTCTGGCAACAAAATAAATTGATTTTCAGGTGCTCGACCCGCCTTAGGCGGTTGTCCATGAGAAAAACCGATCCCTACTAATTGGAAGGTTTAACCTTGAGGCTAGTATTCTCAGCGCACGCGATGTAAGGGTTTTAAGGTCATTTTTGGTTACATTAATGGCATTTTAGTAAAGATCCCTATTTTTTTTGAAAATAAAACATAGCCTATGTCACTCGGGAATAGTGTAGCTTGCCAACGGTAAAAGAATTTTTGAAATCGGTCCAGTAGTTTTGGAGCTTATTCAAACAACAAACAACAAACAACAAACAACAAACAACAAACAACAAACAACAAACAACAAACAACAAACAACAAACAACAAACAACAAACAACAAACAACAAACAACAAACAACAAACAACAAACAACAAACAACAAACAACAAACAACAAACAACAAACAACAAACAACAAACAACAAACAACAAACAACAAACAACAAACAACAAACAACAAACAAACAAACAAACAAACAAACCTTTCCTCTTTCACTTAGTGTTAGTCAACTGAATGTATGTGGTATGTGTTCCGAAGTCCCTTGTTCGCAACAGTCTATCAGTACCTCTATTGAAACTGAGAGGATGAATATGGTTAGTAAGTGTGATGCGGAGGCTGGGGACATTGTTACCAAATCAACATCTGAAATGTCCATTTATTTGCAGAATGTCAGTGGAATGCGTACCAAGCTTCGTGAGTTTGAACTTAGTGTAGCAACATCTTCTTATGATGTAATTGTGATTATTGAGACTTGGTTAACTACTAATATCACAAGTTCTGAATTAGGTGTTTCCAATTATATCACATATAGAACTGATCGAGATAATCTATCTACTAATAAAACAAGAGGTGGTGGAGTAATGGTGTGTGTAAAAAACTCTATTAAGTCTATGTCTATTTTACATACGGATAACGTGTTGGAACAAGTTTTTGTCCAAGTGTCTGTTGGTAGTTTCCAATTTGTACTGGGAGCAGTTTATATTCCACCAGGAGAGAATATGGTAACTTATGAAATACACTGTGACGCAGTTGAAGAGGTGGCCGCTAAGTATCCTGGATGCCCAATTTACCTTTTCGGTGATTATAATTTACCTTCTGCAAAGTGGTTTCGATCCGATTCTGGTGAACAGCATGTTGACTGCCCACAGGGCAACCCTGCCGAATTTATTTGTCATAATTTTTGTTTTATGGGTCTCGTACAGTTGAACCACATTCCAAACAAGCAGAACAAATTTCTGGATTTAATTTTTGGACCTGGTGATGCAGATGTTGACATCAAACCTGCTTGTGATACTCTGTTTCCTGATAGCCATCATTATATAAGTTACAATTGTACTATTACTTTTGCTGAATCAGTAGGATTGAACTATGCCCAATATTACAGAGATTTTTTGAACGCTGACCATGTCGGTTTGAACAACTATCTGGCGCCGATTGTATGGGACGACCTACTGAGTGGTGATATGCTGGAAGCAACGAGTACCTTTTCTCATGTACTTGATTTAGCTATTTCTCTCTTTGTACCTGTCAGAAAACGTAAATCAACTTCCTTTCCAATATGGTTCACTGGTGAGCTGAAGCGGCTTGTTTGGGAGAAAAAGATCGCACACATCCGGTTTAAACGATCTGGATCTAAATGGGATTACCTAAAATTTAGTGAATTGCGTTCGAAATGTCGTGAATTATCGAGGACTTGTTATAATAATTATGTTTTTGGTCTGGAGAGCCGAATAAGGGAAGACTCTCGCCGGTTTTGGGGATTTTTAAGTAAGTCAAGGGTTGAAAGCTATATACCTTCTTCTATGCACTTAAATGATAAAACAGCATGTTCCGGATCAGAAATTTCGGATCTTTTTGCAGATCACTTTGCCAACTGTTATGAGGAGGATAATGTGCAGTTTGAGACTGACAACTTTGATTCGATTAATAATATGATGGATTTGGGTCATATTACTTTCAGTGTTGAGGAGGTTTTCATGGGTATTTCTTCTTTGCCTGATAAGCTTAGTTCGGGTCCAGATAATATCCCTCCATATTTTCTTAAAAGATGCATTTATAGTATTTGCCAGCCTTTATATTTACTTTTTAACAAGTCCTTAAAGGAACGTTTGTTTCCCAACACATGGTTGTCCAGTTTTGTTGTACCAATTTTTAAGAATGGCTCCAGAAATGATATTAAAAATTATCGGGCAGTTAATATTTTGTCTTCAATTCCTAAACTTTTTGAAAAATTAATGGTGCCTTATTTATTGTGGAATTGTAAAAACATTTTGGATAATAGGCAGCATGGTTTCATCCCGAATAAATCTGTTGTTACTAATTTGCTTGTTTATGAGCAGGATATTTTGTCGAGTTTGGAGGATGGGTCTCAGGTTGATTCTATATATATATGGATTATGCTAAGGCATTTGATAGAGTGAACCATGGAATACTGTTGTCTAAGTTAGCAGCTTTGGGTTTCCCTGTTGATTTTCTGGAATGGCTTCGTACATATTTGGTGGGTAGAAAACAGCAGGTTAGAATACACAATTATCTTTCTAAACAGATATTGGTGACCTCAGGAGTTCCTCAGGGATCACATTTAGGACCCCTTCTTTTTGTACTTTTTATGTTGGACCTTCCTAAGTGTTTCTCTCATTGCCGGTATTTATTCTTTGCAGATGATTTAAAAATATACCTGAGAATTGACAACATTGACGATTGTTATAATCTTCAGAGTGACCTTGAAAGGTTGTCAGTTTGGTCTGGTAAAAATGCTATGTCACTGAATATTAGTAAATGTCATTGTATTACATTTTCCCACCGTAAGGAACCGATTTTGTTTGATTATTGTATTGATGGCATGAGTTTAGACAGAGTAAATACTATCACTGATCTGGGTGTTGTCTTTGACTCTGGTATGACATTTATCCCTCATGTTAATGCTTTGGTTTCTAGATCTATGACTAGACTCGGGTTTGTTATTCGTAACTCTTCTGGTTTCTCTCTTGAGACGGTGCGTTTGTTATATGTTTCTTTGATAAAATCCCTTATTAATTATGCCTCTCCTGTTTGGTGTCCTTTTTATCGGATACATATTAATAAAATAGATACGGTTCAAAGGAAGTTTTTAAGATATTGTGGCTTTCGTCTTGGTATTCCAAGGGATCAATGGAATTATGAAGGGATGTCTGATTTACTAGGATTGTCTAGTCTTGAAAATGATCGTATTTTTGCTGATCTTCTAATTCTATTCAAACTTATCTCTGGAGATTTGAATTGCCCTGAACTGCTACAAGAAATTAATTTTAGGGTTCCTACTAGTGGTACACGTAATACAAATTTGTTTGTTGTTCCGTTCCATGCCCGCAATTATTCTTTCCATACGCCTTTATCTCGGTTCTCCAGATTAGCTAATAAATTTAATTGTGATATTTTGGGAGTATCTTTAAATGAGTTTAAGAGACAATGCCGTGAGGTGCTGAATTGACTTTTATTGTGTTTGTTTTATTGTAATTATTGTAATAATTATTGTATACAAAAGGGGTGAACCCGTAAATAATTAAATAAATAAATTAAATAAATAAATATTAGTATAGAAGAAACACCGTTTATTTTATCTGAATACGTCACTGTGCTTGCTGCTCACTATTGAATCACTGTACGTAGATATTATTTATATTTAATATAATAAAATTCAATCTCTAAAGAAGTACTTTATTTTATGGTAATGGTGTAAAGATACAATAAAAACTTACAATTGGATCCGAAATGCTTCTAAGGTGGAATATAGATCAGCAACCAGCATATTTTCGAAAATACGGTAAAAATTCGACTATCCTTTAGTCTCATTCAACAGGTAATTAAAGGTGGTAATCATAAAACCATTTCAGAGAAATTACCAACCTTTTAATCGGCACTCGGAACACAATCACTTTGTAAATTTTATAAAAAAGGTAAAGAATAACTTTCTTTGACTGCAATTCTTACTCAAAATCTGTGTTGCAATTCTCCCTGGGGTGTGGTTTAAGTAAACTTTTACGAAAGCACGTGATTAAACAGAGGGATATGATTGGTTAGAAACCAAATCGATATTTTTTCTAGAGAATTCTTCGCCGATTTCGATACAAGTAATACGGTCATCTTATCACGTAGGCCATTTCTAGTTACCCCTTTAGGATGCAAATTCTCGGAAGTGATGGAACGTTTTAACGACAGGGTTTTTTTTTTAACAGAGGGCCAGGCTTAGAAGTAGACCATGGGATTGCATCGCAGCAAGAACAGCTTATTGTACACCCCCATTCCCAGGTCCTCATTCTCCGTCAAATCCCAGGTTCTTAATGAACCATGAGATCCTTTTGACTAAGGTTACCCGTTCTTCCCTTTGTTCTCCGGTCGGTACGCCAAGGGATCTCACACGCAGACCTTGCAGGGCTGGGCACGTGAATATCACGTGGAAGGCTGTCTCCTCCTCCTCATCGCATTTTCTACATAAGAGGCTTTCAACTTGAATTTCCATCTTATGAAGATGTCCGCGGAATACCCAGTGGCCGCTGATGAAGCCAACCACTTTCCGCAGGGTCTTCCTACTCAGCCCAAGGGCATCTGCAGTAGGTGTCTGCAGCATTCTCTTTGACTGTATGTTGCCTTCTGTTCTTTCCAAGCTCTTTCGATGTTCTATGCCCATCCACTGGCGAACAACTCTTCATGCTGTGTTGTAAGCAATACCACACGTCGGCTCTGGACCAATGAGCGGGCTTTCAGCTCCTTTGTTTGCCCACTTGTCAGCTCCCTCATTGCCAGCAATACCTTTTTGCCCGGGAACCCAACTAAGGATAACCTTGTTTTTCTCTCCCAGGGTTTTCATGGCCTGATGACAGTCCTATACTGCCTTAGAGGTAAAGTCAAAACTGTCAAGTGCCATTAGCGCTGCTCTACTGTCCGAGTTTATGTATTTAGTGTGGCCTGTCAGACCACGCTTCAAACACACTCTTGCACACTCGGAAAACAGTAGCCAGTTTACCCAGGCTTACGCAAAACTGCGCCTTGGGTCTGACTCCATATATTCCCGCCCCAGTACCTGTTGGCTTTATCGAGCCATCCGTATACCAAGTGATCCCCCTCTTTATGTATTTAGGTTCACCTTTATCCCAGGCAGCCCTGTCAGTAATACTGACATTGTATGGCTTTTATAGATTTGTGATCTTCATCATCCTGTCTGGTAACATTTCCAAGGTGTTCATCTGTACAGTGTCCACAATCCTTGTATGCTTACTGGAGGCATTATATTTCCAGTTGCCACTGCAACCCATTCTGTTATCCATGCTTTGTTATCAATCTTTTTCAGAACGCGAAGAAAGGCAATTCACAATAAAAAATGCTAAAATAGTACATACATGTTGTCCAGGCTCACCCTCAACTACTTTTTTAAGCTTTAAGTGTTGTTTGGTACCCATGCAAGTACTGTTAAGAAGTTAATGTAATAGAAAATTAGAATATAAATATTTGTTGCAATTCGCAATATATTTTGTTTATGCATTACAAATTACAGACTGTGTGGGACAACCTTGTGTACATGGTCTGGACTAAACACAAGAACAAAAAATTTTTCCCACAGGCCGTGTGCACCAAAAGTGAGCACAATATTTTTTCCTTGTCAGAAGGTCAAATCATTATACACATACAAAAACTTATAGAATAGAGTACAGAGAAATTTTTAAAGGAATGACGTGTTGGTGGATGTATTAGATGTAAGGACCCTGTTGTAGGACTTATATTCTTTTCAAGGAGTGGATGGGAAGGTTTGGATGATGTAAGCATCAGTTGTCGGCCCTGCTTTTAGAAACTTCTCCATCTGGTAGCAGGTTGGTGTTGCTCCTCTGTTGCTCCTCAGTTTTCTGGTTCCAAAGCTCTTTGAACGTGCCTAAACTGTCATTCTCTTTTTTAAGTGTCAGTGTAGGTGTGTGTGGAGTGTGACTTACGTGATGCAAAATGGGTTTGGAAGATTGACACTGTGGCGTGTCTCCTCCGTCGTAAGGCCTCCCATTTGGCAAAGACGAAGGGAACCACTGAAACCTTCGCCATTTACAAAAACTGTGTCGGAAGTAAAAAAAAACCTTTGGACCAAGACGAAAGGAGTGCGTTTATGCTTTGGGGCTTAACGTGATAAATTTGTTTAATATCTTTATACAGGGTGTCCCAGAATTAACTACGGAAACTTCGTATACGTATTCCTTGATGACAAATAAGTAGGGTCTTTTCTATATAAAAAATTTTTTTAGAGACTCCTGTCAGAGTTATAACCCTTTAAAGAGGGGTGGTAAAATACGGTTTTAATTTAATATCTTCTGATTGGTCCAAGATAAAGATTAAAAATTTGGGTGAACATCATTTTTATAAAGACGCATTTCTCCTGCCACTTTTCACCTGCCCTACCCCATTCTAAGGGTGCAAATCAAGGA
The DNA here is from genome assembly GCA_964028335.1 of Altica lythri. Taxonomy (NCBI): domain Eukaryota; kingdom Metazoa; phylum Arthropoda; class Insecta; order Coleoptera; family Chrysomelidae; genus Altica; species Altica lythri. The sequence continues at coordinate 22,527,349 of OZ034803.1, read as the reverse complement.
ACCCCTCTTAATATTTTTTTTGTAACTTTCTTAGCAATTAATATTTGCAATAACAAAAAAATATTTTAGGAAGTTTTGATTATTTAGAAACTTTTTTGTTCCTTGTCGTTTTTTGCGAAATCGTTTCGATTTGGAGTAAAAAAATAAAAAGTAGGACCATGTCAATTGAGTATCGTGTATCGCGATCAAGGAGCGCACATTTGCAAGGTAGGTTATAACTCTGACAGGAGTCTCTAAAAAAAATTTTTTTATAGGAAAGACCCTTCTTATTTGCCATCAAGGAATACGTATACGAAGTTTCCGTAGTTAATTCTGGGACACCCTGTATATGTAAGATTTTGGGTAATTTTAAGTACAGTAGGTACCTAACTATTAACACAGAATTTCTGACTGACATATAATTACCTCTACGAAATTTCACATGTGAGAAATAAACAAAAAAACAATTTTAGTAATAAGTATTACGATACTTATTGGTAATGTAAAAACTACTGTTTCATTGTTATATTAAAATGCTATATTTTTTTATTTATAAATTTAAAAGTTTATAGTAAATTGTAGAAAATTAAAGACGCATAAACGTAAAATAATACACATACAAGTACCGTATAAATTTTTCAGATAAAGAATCAACGACTAATTAAAAATTTCACTTTGGTGGTATAATACACAGCGATTGATGGTGGTGGTTATATTGAATATTAAAACAAATGTAGGTATGCATAAATATCGTAACCTCTGTGGTAGACTGAAGTTATATTCGAAATCGGTATCAAGACACATGTTTACCATGAAATCCTTATTCGTGTTATTTATTTGTGTGTTCTCTGCACAAAGCAGCAGTTTGGAATTGCGTAAGTAATTTTTTTATAATGTAACCGAAGAAGACTGGTTTATATCCATATATGTTAAATATTTTGATTGTTACAAGGTTGTTTTGAAACAGAGCTGTATTATAAAATAAATAAAACACATAACAGAAATAATAAACGTTTTAATTATAATTAATAATTTTGGATACCTACTCAAGCAATTTATAAAGTTGACAGTATAAAACAAGTGACAAATAAAAACTCCTTAATTAAAAAATCATTTAAAAAAAGTAATTTAATAAATCATGGATCGAGTTTTCTTATTAAGTCATTTTTTACTATTCAAATGCAAAAAAATTAAATATTCATTTTTTCTAAGTTTAATTATAAAATTATTAATAAATTAAAATAAATATTTACAAGTGAATGTATTTAAAATAATTGTTGAAAGATACTACAATTAACATTGATATCGTAACCTTAACGAACGAAAAACAGGGAAAAATAAAAATGAATGTTGATTTATACGTAAAAACATGGAAAATAAATAATTAAACGCTTTTAAAAATATAATATTTAAATGTTTTAATCAAGGGATCCCAGTTTAAAAACAGTTATCAAAACTGGTCGACTAGAAGCTGAGATAATTAAAATTTTCAAGCGCGTCGTAATTTTGAACGCATGAATGCTAAATTTTTGAGTACTTTTAAAATTTTAAATCAACACTTTAATCACATTGAACAAACGAAAAAAAGATTAAAATTTATATCTACTAAGTAGGTTCTTGGCACAACAAAGGTATTTCTTTAAAAACAAACCTGAAACCTTCGAACTACTGTTGTAAATGCGGGTCAACTTTGATCGATCATTGGCCAATTTTAATGTGTTTTAATACGCGTCTTTTGCTGAATTTTCGATAAAAGCTTGAAAAAATGTATTTATTGAAAATTTAAAAAGTTTGTATGTTAATTTAAAAATTGTAGAAATGTTTAAAATACTCCCTAGAGTGGCCTAGAGTCTCCTCTATTCAACGGGTTTCAATGATTCAAATTATATTTAAAAGCTTGAATGCTCTTTGATATGTAAAAAAATTTCAAGTGATTAAAACAGGTTTTCTTGAGTCTGCATAATTTTGAAAATAATTAACTTAAACAAAATAGATTGTAAAATTATGCGAAATTGTGTGTAGTGTTTTTTTATATTAAAAAGATTTTCTGCGTAAATTTTGTTCTAAGTGGCTTCTAAATACCCGAAAACGATTATTAAAAAGAAACATAAATTGTTTACCCTTATTTAATAGTTTGTGCTAATTTTGCAATAATAAAAATATTTTTTCCATTTGCAATCAATTCTATCTTGTAGAAAATTTAATTGCAAAACTTTTTTTTAATGCTTAGCTGCTGAGATTTAGGTAGCAATAAAGAGCAGAAAAAAAAAATTCTTATTTTATTATTACTATTATATATAGTTATTTATTATACAAGGGAAAAAAGTATTAGATTTTAGCTCGAGGTTGTGTTGTCTCCCGACGCGAAGCGGAGGGAGACAAAAAACCGAGAGCTAAAATCTAATATTTTTCCCGTGTATAATACACTATTTTTTCTGTGACAACGATTTAATATTTTAAATAAATAATATATTAAAATCGGAAAATTACTGATGCAAAATTTGAATTTTAAAACTAGTAGGCTTTTGTCCTTATAGATTAGACCTGCGTTGCTAAGGAAACCTTTATTTATGTGTATATATCCGGCAAAAAAGTACTCACTTTTTTCCCATGGTAAAAATGTAATAATTTCATAAAAAGTGACGTTTTGTGACCCGTTAACAGAGATAAAATGTCAAACTTTTTTCTCGTCGCAGAAAAAAATTATTTTGTAATTTCTTGAAATTGTGTCAAAATCTCTATGTATATGCCTAAACACACTTGAAATTGTCATCCAGTTCATAGCTATCCTGAAAATTTCAGAGCTCTAGGTATTGTCATCCAGTTCATAGCTATCCTGAAAATTTCAGAGCTCTAGGTGATCGGGAAATAGGTTTAAATTCCACCCGGAATGATAAAGAGACAAAGAACATGACGGAAATAAAAAACTTTCTATTTTCCCATATAAAATTTAGAATTTCTTGTAATTGTGTCAAAATCTCTATGTAAACAATTGAGACATGCATTGTCATCCAGTTCTTAGCTATCCTGAAAATTTCAACCGGTTTTCACATTTTTTCTACATTTCTGTACGATTTTCGAAAAATTTTCACTATTTTAAAGGATTTTTTTACGATTTTCATCAAATTTTCACGCCTTTTAACGTTTTTTCAAGATTTTTAATATAATTTACCACGATTTTTAACATTATATCAGGGTTTTCAATTATTTTTTATAATATTCAGCAATTTTTTAAGACTATTAATGACTCATACAATTTTCAAAGTTTTTTGGCGATTTTAAAGAATTTTTCACGAAATATCTTTAAGAGTCTGAATTTCAATTTTTATAAATATTGGTCCAATTTATAAATCAACTTTCAAACCCTATTTTACCCAGGGTTAAAATTTTTCGAAATTCCTTCTTATATGATGAATAACAGCTAATTCTTGCCATTAAATACAAAGTTGGTGACTTTCTATTTCTTCTGTTAAGGTTGAATATAGCCTATGTCACGGTATTCAGTTTATTGCATAATAAATTTATCAAAACTGTTTGAATGTCGTTTTTAAGTCTAGTTTTACCAACATAAACTACCTTGTAAAAATATTCAATATGTTTTACAAAATATCTGCAATATATGTTTCTACGAACTTAAAATAATATCTTCAAGACATAAATGTTTTTATAAAATAGGAAGCTTCTCTTGAATTCTAATTTAACATTAAAACCGAATATATTAAACAAATTTATGTTTATTTACTGGTTTTATAAGGTCTAAACGTGTATAACAATTAACTACGTACAACCAAAGGTTATGATAATGATAGTACAAAGAACAAACCACAGAAACCTTCAAACTGATCAAATATTTAATGGAACATTCAAGTTTTACTATAAAATCGAATATACAAAAGTGTTAACAGTCCTTGATATTTTCAAACAGGTGTTGTAGCTCGCTTACATTTACATTTATCTAATAAACTAAACTACTATTTGTACTGTTTATATCACCTTTTAATAAAATGTACAAATAGGCCAGAAGTTTATTACAGAAATCAATTTTTGTATGTAATAAAGTAAAATGTAAACGCACTAGTACTCAAAAATTAACGAGATGCAACTGGTAGGACTCGAACCCGCAACCTTTACCTTAACGCAGTAGCCCTCTAACCATTAAGCTATAGATATCTTAGTCATTAGTAAGCCTATTGATCGTTAAATACAACTCATGTCACATGTGACACTTACTCGTGACGTTAATGCGAGATTGAACGAGAGAAAGAGAGAGAGATTATTACTACCTTTTTATATTCTCCGTTTGTTTTGTCTTTGTTTCTTTGTCTATCCGAGTAGAATTTTGCAATCGATTTTACCTTACTATCCGACTAAGTACAGATCTGAAACTATAAGGGATGCTTAGAACTCGATGGCAATGCATCATTTAAGTATTTTTAGACAGATTTATTGAGGTTTAATTACAAATTTTCAATTTTAGTTGGTACACTAGTTGAACTTTTCTTAATAGATAGCTTTGCTGTTAATGGATTTAAAATCGAATACAATAGTATATTGTTTTACGAGCAAGGAATGATACTCATTTCCCACGAGTACGATGTTTGCAACATGAGCCGCAGGCGAATGGTGCAAATCGTACGAGTGGGAAATGAGTTATTCCTTGCGAGTCAAACACTATACTTTTTCTACGGTTATACCACATAATAATACAATAATTCAAAAATAAATCATTTTTAATACAAAACAAAACATAACGATATAAGTTATATTATTTAAATAAAATTAACTATTATTTACAATATTTACAGTTATCATACCTTAAATTTATTTGTTAATTCAGAAAAATATGCTAAAAGCACAGTTTCTGAAACTTTTTTTCTTTTGCCAGGTCACGAAGCTTTTATATGCATTCTGGTACTTATGCTTTGAAATTTCGGGAATCAAATTCTGACAAACTTCGTTTGCCGCTTCTCTTATTTCAGGAGGAGTTAATTCTAATTCATTTTCATCACTACTTAACATTTTTACTTAAATAACAATCTAATTTAAATAATGTATTAAAAACTATCTGTTGTACCTGTCACTACTTTATTACTGTCAACCTGTACTGTTAGTCAAATCATGGTCAAATATATGAATAGGTACATGATTGTCACAGTATCCGCTGGGTGCGAAGGATAGGGTGGGAGAACCTCGAATCGATCGCAGCGCTCACCGTGGCTAAAAAAGGAACTTACGGCGGACGATTTATCACTTTTTACTAAGGATTCTACATGGATTTCACTTATCCATGCGTCGATTTAAAAAGTAAATAAACCTTCGTCACGAAACCTGCTGTACAGTCAACTGCAACAACAATGGCAAAAATAGTGATCAGAAATTCTATAAATTTCCACAAAAAGTTGGAAACGAGAACAACGTGTGAAGTAGTGGATAATCGCTATCAAGAGGAAAAAGCTAATAAGCTAACTTAAAAAGCAACCATTTTAAATATTTGCTATATTTAGTAGATACCTATGTTGTAGGAAGCATCACGTTTTATTTTTACGTCTTGCACATGTTAAGCCAAAACTAATTCTTTACCTTTGTTGGTTGTTTGAGGTTGGAAAGTTATGTCGTGAGTGATTGCTTGAAAACAGTTTTAATTATTAATTTGGCCATGTTTAACTGAAAATACACAAAACGTCTGCATCATTAACGGCGTTATAATCATATTATTATCATCTATAATGCGATAATCGATTACATTTATTTATTTTTTTAATTACTTCACGTGAAGTCCACCGTGATAAAGCCCATCTATACTACCTAAAATTTAATGATTTTGACATTTTAGACGGAAAATAAAAAAGATAAATATTATTATCGACGCTATAGATTTACATGATCAATACATTTGGGTAGAAAACTAATAAATTACGATGTTTCATTGGAAATAATTATTTGTTTACTTACTTTTCGTAATGACAGTTAGCCATTTGATATTTCAAAGTCCGCCGTAATTGTAAAGGCAAGGTGCCGCTGTCATCGCGCACCCAACGGATAGTTGATTAAGTTAAAACAATAAAGAAATGAACACTTTGTGTTATCAGATAAAGAAATGAGATATTTCTTTATTTGATATAACAACGTACCCCATTTCTTTAGAGATTACTGTCAAAAAATGATACATTTGTATAATAACCGTAGAAAAAAATTTTTTCTCACACACGCTCTTAAAAACCAAAATAATTTATAATTTAATACTGTTTCCTTTAAATCATAGAAAAGTAGTTTAAAAATAGTAATTTATGCAACAAGTGCATAAAGTGGTACTATTTTTCACGAATGGAAAAATTGAGTGAAAAAAAGACACTGTATGCATATGTTGCATACAATATTTTTTCTACAGCCCTATATAAATAATAAAATCAAAATAAATAAGATTTAGAACAATTTAATTTAACTTCTTCTGTAACTTAGAACGAATACAACATGACTAAATTGCAATTGGAAAAGTATTAATAATAATAAATAAACAAAAATCAACAACTAAATTATGAATGTTTCATTTGGTAATGTGAATATTGAAAATGCAGTTGTTGGGTTGACTAATGTGTATTTTTGATCCTTTCAGATTTATTTCTGTTTGATTCATTGATAAAGCTTCATTAAATTTTCAATATTTGGAATAGTCAAATTCTTCTCAGCTTTATTCTTATATGATGCAGAATGTTGGCTAAATGACGTTGAAGGTTGGTCAAAAATAGTACTGATATTAGGTCCTTGTAAAATTCGCGAAGCACAGTTCATTTTTGCATTGAGTGAATGGAACATAATGTAGATGTAGAAGACTTGAATTTTCTATATCTTTCTTCAAAAAAAACTAAAAGCACCCGCTCTGTGAAGCTGTGGATACTATTTTGAATCCACCATTTCATAAAAGTATCATACTCTCTTGTATAATTTTCTTTTGATTTTTCTGGCAGCAAATTTGAAGTCGCCACATTTGCCTTTTCTATGATTTCTTCTGGAGTACATATTTCAACCTCAGAATCTACACTACTCATATTAATAATAGTAAGAACAACAATTAAATTTACAATTCGAATTATTGACACAATGAACAATAGTTATTTATGCAACTAGTGCGTAAAGTGACCTTTGGGCGAATGCGAATGCGACAATCACATGAGTCAAAAAAGGAACATTTACGCACGAGTTGCATACAATATTTTTTCTACAACCGAATTTCTTTACAAGAAATACAAGTATAGGCCTGATTTTTTTACGCTTTACTGCGAAAAAAAATATTATATTTAAAACATATTTTAGATAACAAAATATTTATTTTTTAAATTAATCTTACCTTATAATACCGATACGTAGAAACGCGAAATGCTTGAATAATAAATTAATTGAAATGTCAATCAGTCATCATTTAAATAAAAATACTTACCCTTATTCATGAACTGATATTTCTGTCATATTAAAAATCAAATTAAAAATTACTTACTTACTTTTTTTCACTAGTAAAAAAAAACTTTTTTTCACTAGTGAAAAAAAGTTAAACTTTACGAACCTTAAACCGTGCGTAAAGATAATACTTTACGCACGGTTGTAGAAAAAAAGATTAACGTCAAATCAAGTACCTACCTACAGTTCATACGCTGTCAAAGTTAAATGTAACTTGATATTTTATTTTTATTAATCAAATGGTTAGCGTGAAATAAAGTTAACGTTATGGCACTTTATTTCACGCTTTTTTACTTTTTTTCACTCTAACTATAAACAGCCGTTTTAAGTGCACTAAAACGGTGTAATATAAGGAATTTTTTATATTTTGCACCTATAATATTTTTCATTATGACATCCAAATGAGTACTATAATGTTTCATTAAAGCACTCAACTTTGGAAACTTTTCCTGTATGCGGTTGGTAGCATTGGATAGTATGATACGTCCAATAAATAAACATCTAACCTCGTAACAAACAAGGAAAAGTTTGTTTTTATAATTTTGACAAGTAAAGTGACATTTTTCAAAACTGCTGTCAGTTTTGAAAGTCATTACTTTTCATAACTAGTTTTGAAAAGTAAAACTTTACGTAACTAGTTTTGAAAACTTCATTTCAAAACAAGTTACGAAAAATATAAAGCAAATATAAACAACTAAGAACTATTTTATACTAACTTTATTAAAGAAATATTTAAAAGCCGACATTTTTAAACAAAAAATTAAATAAGTATACTTAATATTTAAGTCAGAAACTTACCTTTTAATTATATCTGTATTAAATAAAATTGTCATTAGAAAGCTGTCAATGCAAAATAAACACGAAAACTAGATGTATTGTTTTTAATTATTATTAGATAATTATGATTTTTTTTTAATTCTGGAATTTCGTCAAAATTATAAAAAATCTTGTACGGAACTCGTTATAAAACGCCATTTTGTTTAACTCGTGTTCATTTGCAGCACTCGCTACGCTCTTGCTGCAACATCACACTCGTTAAAAAAAATTGGACTTTTCATAACTCGTTACGTAAATAACTATTGTTTGTTTGCTACCAACTCATTTAAAAAGAACTAAAATAAAATACAAAATTTAAATTTATTTAAAAAAGCAATAAAATAGCAAAATATAAGAAGTATTATAAACAACTTATTTCATATGGCTGATATGACATTCGTCCTTTAAAAAGCTCATCGCTACGCGATTCGTTTTTTAAATTTGGACTCGTGTCATAACAGAGCGCCATATGAAATGCGTTGTTTAATATACTATTAAAAGGAGGGCGTAGAAAAATGTTATTTTTATACATTGTGATTATTTATCAAATCGACAATTGAAACATCAAACTCAAAGTATTTTTTTTCCTGTCCCAAATTTTATGCGGTTAGGAGACCAGAACTATATATTATTAAACTTATTATTTTTTGAAAGATCTCTCATCTGATTTTTAAAATTTAGAGCTTATACAAACAAGACTGTATTAATCTACATTAAGAAGAAATTGAAATAATGTCGCATCCGGTAGGACTCGAACCTGCAATCTTTACTTTAACGCTATAACGCTGTAACCACTACACTCCAGATGCCTTAGACATAAGTAAACCTTTTTGCCGTTAAATCAAAGTCATGTCCTTTGTGTTAAACCTGTAGGTGAAGATCGGTAAATGGTATGAAATAGTGGTATTTTTTATTGAAAAAGCATGGGAAATCCTTTACAATGACAGTTTGTAACTTAATAATAGGCTAGTTGATTCATAAACACGGACAGTTTTCCAGTTTACTTTAAAAATATGATAATTTCCATAAAAAATACAGTAATTATCGTTATTGCATCGTCCGAGAATGCAAAAACACATCAAGGAATACAAATAGATGTTAGTTACATTATTCAGAGGTTACGATACTTATGACATAAATGAGTAGGTACTTTTGAATCCCTTCTGAAAAAAATAAATACACTCATTCTTCCTTTTTATGTCTACTATTTAACAACTGCACTGTACTTACATAGAAGTCTTGACATTTCTTAGCTCGGCAGAGCAGAAATCTGGATTCAAGGCAAAGAAAGTACCAACCATTAATGTATCAATTTTTGTCAAATTTGTGCTATCTGCTTTTGCGAAACCAACGTCCATAATGAATTTATTATTGTTTTTCAATAAAGCAAATAAATTAAGAACGTGATAATGAATTTTTATCGAAATATTTATACTTGTAATAACACCACGTCAAATTACTCGTTTTGTTTACAATTTGTATGACGTCACAACATGGCCGACAGCGTTTTCGGCGATTCAAATTAATCACATTTTTTAAATTGAATTTTTAAATTAATCTTACGCATTTAGTTATTAAAATCGATATATTTCGTTTTCGTAAGCTAAATACTGTAAGAAATACTCATTTATTGTATGAAATTAGTTATATGTGTCAAGTAGCCTATTGTGAAAATATCTTCAAAAGTCATTTCTTACAAAATTATTATTATCTTTTCTAAAAATGCAATAAATACAATTTAACGTAAAAATATGAACAACGACCTAATAAATTAGTGATAAAAATTTCAAAAAGTTCCAGTGAATAGTTAATGCAAAATAGAATTTGTTTAGTCCACATCGCTTTTTTATACCGATATTATGCGTTAACTATCAAGTCTACATGAATTGTAAAAGCATAAAATTAAAGAGGAAGGCTTATATTTACAAAATAAACCATTTAATGACAAAAAGTTGATGGTCAGTAGGGGAGAGGTGTCTACCTTGGGACACTGTGTACCTTGAAACGCTGATTTTTTGAAGTTAGTATTTGAGTTTGAGCGCTAAAATCATACAAAGTGACATAAATAATCGCCACATATCAGTGGAAAGTTAAGTTTTTGGTCCTCTAAAAAAGTTTTACAATACTTCTTGCAATGAGTGGCTCCTTAATAATACCTCCAAACCAATGACAATATATGCTGTGGCCGAATGTATTGGCAAATCGTATCCCAAAGCTTTTACTTCACAAAATAACTTATCGGGTTTTAGAGTAACAGGCATTTATTCAATGAACAGACACATTTTAGCTGATCATGAATTTCTAAGCTCCTACGTAACGGACAGACACATTATCGAACCTTTTCCCAAAAAGCATTCCGCTTCATTAAAAGCACAGGAAGATGAGCCTTTTACTACAATAGATGAACCCTCTACCTCAACACCGCATCAAGATGAAATTTGTATAACAGATGTAAATATATCTGACACTTCAATATTTTTAACCACTGAGGAAATACGACCTTTTCCAAAAGCAGAAGCTAGAAAGAAATCTAAACGTGGTGGCAGGAAACCAGGCAGGTGCTGAATACTAACTGATACTCCGGAAAAGAGTGAAATTGAAGAACAAGCACATATCAGAAAACAAAGAAAATTGCCTAAAAAGGTGCAAAAAGTAAAAAGGCAAGTAGGTAATGAGTAGTAGCTCAGAAGGATAAGGAACCATTTTTTGAGTCAGATGATAGTTTACAAGATGTAGAATTCGGTATAGAAGAGAAATTGGAAGATGATGATGATGATGATTTAAGTGTGAATGATTTCATACTTGTACGTCTTGACGGAAAGAAATCCTATAAATATTATGTGGCTCAAATTACGAAAATAGGAAATAATTGGGAAGTAAAATATTTTAAGAAAGTAGGAATAAATAAATTCATATGCAGCGATGAAACTGAATATGAATTACCAAATTCAGAAGTGGTTATGAAGTTACCTAACCCTGATATAACTGGACGGACAGAAAGAAGACGACGAGAGATGGGTTTTCATATGGATATGACATGTTATAATGTAGAATAATTTTGTTTTGTTTGTCTCAAGGTACACCAACGTATGTCCCAAAGTAGACATGATGATTGTACTTTGGGACATTTTTTATTTTTTGAAAAATGATCAATATATGGTTTTTGATGTATTTTTTTGTAATTTTTTTAACATAATTTAAGGCACTTTGTACATTTAAATGTATGTAAGAAATAGTTATTTATGATATGAGTGTTAAAAGTGAGGTTTTATTTTGTGAGTGAAAACGTTTGTGAAATGAGCGGAGCGAATTGAACAATTTCACGAACAAAATAAAATCACTTTTAACACAAATACCATACAATGTTTTTTGTACAACTTCCCTATTTTGATAATGAAACGAGCGAATTTGCAATGACAATAAACCAAACCGTGTTAAAAGTAAACTAAACCGTGTTAAAAGTAAACTTGTTTACATGGCAACGTGTTAAAAGTATTTTTAACACGCTGTTATGTAAACAATCGTTTTTAACATTGTTTGCTATCATTAAAAGTGTCACTTTTAATGACAGTACAAAAAATTATTTTTATAGTGTAAGAAATAAAATTTTAAAAAAATATTGAATTTTTGTGTCCCATGGTAGACACATCTCCCCTAATGTAAAAATGTATTGCAAAAGTTATTTTAAGCTTATACACATTTAAAACAAACAAATCCATTGTAAATGAAATAATACTCAAGATCTTCCCATAGGTATAATTTTTTACTTAATAAAAGTAATGCGAAGCAGTGACTAGTTTCGACTCTACTGAGCCGTTTTCAAGCTAACAATAAATAAGAGTTACAATTTTGGAACGAAGTTCCCTTTCGCGCGTTACGAACAGTTACGACTGACGCTAGGAGCTAGCCCAAAAAAATTCATACCAAAAGTTGTCACGACACTATGCACCGACACAATGCACCGACACACGCATGTTTCTCTCTCTCACAGACCAAAAAATAAATAACTCTCTCTCCCTCTCTCTCATAGATAGATATATTACAATTAAAAAGACACTATTTTAAATTAAAAGAAAATGTACATTAAAAAGAAAATACTGTAGAAAAAAACATAATTACCTATAATAGTATTATATTTTATTTCATCCTGTTTTTATAAATTAATAAATTCATAAACATTTTAAAAATAGTTCGTAACTTGACTACGTCAAATTACCTTAACTGTCAGTCACTGTCAAATATTTTAATTTTAAATTTTTTGTATTGAATTGTTAATTCCTGTTTTAAATTATAAAAAGTAATTTTAAAAAGATGTGTTATTTAAAGCTCTGGTATTGTATAAATGGACACTTTTGTTAAAAGAAACGAACTGTTAGGTAAGTAGAGATTTTATACAGACAATAATAAATGCTTATGTATGTATAAACACTCTGTTATGTTTACAAATTACTAATTCATTCACCAATTAATCGAAAGGAACTTCGTTCCATCCGGGTGTCCCTTGACACCTCGAACTTTTTTTTTATCGATTTTGAAAAAAATTAAGCTTAGTAGAGCCAAAACTAGTCGCGGCTTCGTTAAATTAATTTCAATAAATTATATGGGAAGACTTTGAGTACTATTTTATTTATCTAAAATGATCCCGGTGCATTAACATTTATAAAGAAACATTGATATTGAATGATCTTCAGGAGAAAATTAAAAAAATATTGAATACAGCAGGACTCGATTACGCAACCTTTACCTCTACGCGGCAACGCTCTAACAACTAAGTTATGAATGCTTAGTTATTACGTCGCTTTTTCGTCGTTAAATTCAACTCATGTTACATGTGACACTTACTCATTTTCTCCTTAATTACATATAGCCTGACGTTAATGAGAGAGATTTTTGTCAAATAGACAATTGAAACATCAAACTCCTAACCGAATAAAAATATTAGAAAGGGCACAGAAAATTATTATATTATTTTTTTAGTTCGATATGCTTTAAACAAAAAAGTTTTTTTAAACTATACTTACTTTTTATTTTTTAATTTTTCGTTGAGTCTGGTTTTTACATACATATAAATAGTTACATCTACCGGAACAAAAAAAAGTCACTTATGAATGAACTTAACAAATAAAAAAACAATACCTACTTTCAACACTGTTTGTTAAGATTTACTTTTATTATAAATAGCTGAGCAACAACACAAATATTTAAAATTTTACCTTCATTTTTACTAATAAAAATTTCATTACTTCATAATTTATGTTTCGTCTCTAATCATTTTTATGTAATACCTACCTAATTTACAAGCAGCTAACTGTGCTTAATAGAAGAAATTACATAATTTCAAAGTCGAGCCATATATACCTACTTATTTGATAGCACTTTCACATAAAACACTTATATGATCGTGTCAATGACATTAAATTAAGGGTAAACGCAATAAACTGATATATTTTAATAAGAGAAAGGATCCAGTTCAAATGCATAATTTAACAAAGCGCCGCCCCGAAATTACTGCTCTAAACCAAAATCATTTTTCCGTAGATCAAGAAATGATTTATTTAATCTTGTAACCTGTAGCAAATAATCTTAGCCACTAAATCCACTTTAATTGTTGATTACTTACACAAATTAAGTGACAATTACAACTTTATATCTTGCCGTCTACTTCAAAGAAGTCTATTTATTTTTTAACAAATAAAAATTTCATTTTTAAATTTTTTTCTTTTCAAAGCCGGTTTAATTTTTTTGAAATTTTTTTATTCCATTTGTTATTAATTTAGTTATCTATTATTTTTTGTGTTGAAATTGATTATTCATATTTTACTTTTTCAGCAAATTATCTACAAAAATTTTCCTGTCGAAAGTCAGACCCGGAATATTCAAAATGTGTTTTGGATGGTTTTATCAATGTCACACCCTATTTTATGAAAGGAATTCCAGAATTGAGGGTGCCACCTCTTGATCCTTTAAGAATTACTGAATTTAGCGTAAATCGAACTTTAAATCAATTAGTACGCCTCAATGCTAAATGCACTAATGTGGAAGTTACTGGACTCAGAAATGCAATTATTAATGGCTTAAAGTAAGTACAAATCGCATTTTGCCTGAACAAACCGTCTAGTCTATAGTAAAGATTCAATAACATTATACATATCATACTTTTTCTAATTTTAACCAAATGATGAATACGTTCTAGGGCAGATCCAATTAAACATTATGGAGAGATCAGAGTGACAATTCCTTGGGCTTATATGGAAATGGATTATGCAGTTAATGGACAAATCTTGGTTATCCCATTAGAGAATAAAGGTCATTTTCAAGGAAACTTCAGTAAGTAATTCTAGGCTATTAACTACTTGATTGCAGTTTCCTGCTAATCAATTGTCAATTCAGTAAAACGTTTATCAAATAGATGTCAAAGATAATAATAGTATACCTAATACTATTATGACGTTTTACAGAGTCTTTGAAAATCAAAGAACATATAGACCGTTTACTAAGAACCAACAACTACTTCCCTGGCTATATGCCACGACGGACATTGAATTACAGTTCAAAGTTAAACGGGGTTAGTATATCTGCAAGATAGAACTAACCATTTTAGTTTGCAATTCGAAAGGATATCACTTGTAGACCGGTTTCGACGTATTGCGTCTCATTTTAACTTTGAACTGTAATTCAATGTCCGTCAAGATATTTGGGCTTTGTAAAGAGTAGCTAAGTTGGATGGAGAAAAATATTTCCGTGCTCTAAACAGAAAGCCTAATTTCTTTCCTGCTGCAGTTGCTATGGATGCAATATGTTCGTTCCATAGTAAGTCCTGCAAGATCGTTATACCAACCAGCATAATGGAGTCGCCCGCTACCAGTGTCTGATCGTTGATTGTAATGGATGAGTCGCATGTTTGCCTCTTGTTGGACAGGCAACATGTCTTTGTCTTGGAAGCGTTGAAATTAACAAGATTCTTTCTTCCCCACTTGTCT
The DNA here is from genome assembly GCA_964028335.1 of Altica lythri. Classification (NCBI taxonomy): domain Eukaryota; kingdom Metazoa; phylum Arthropoda; class Insecta; order Coleoptera; family Chrysomelidae; genus Altica; species Altica lythri. The sequence goes on along the minus strand of OZ034803.1, from coordinate 22,512,122 downwards.
ACAATTCTCAAATCATGATTGAAAAAAGCCGTTGTCGATCTACTGTCCTCTTCCAGAATATCTAGAGGTATAGGACGGTTGTGCGCTTTGCTACAGTGTAGGTTACTATCATCTGCAAAACCATGTATCGGGTTATTAGTGGCTTCTAGTAGATCATTAATGTGTAATAAGAATAGAGTAGGAGCTAGAGCCGATCCTTGAGGAACTCCAGCGTTGATCTTGTAGAGGTTGGAAGAATGTCCATCTACAGCAACTTGGATGTGCCTGTTGGAGAGAAAGTTGGATATCCATCTGCAAAGGTTTTGCGAGAGTCCGTATGAAGGCAGTTTGTTCAAAAGAGCCGCATGCCACACTTGATCAAATGCTTTTGAGATGTCCAGTGATACTATTTGACTCTCCCCATAGCGGTGGATGGCATCACTCTAGACATGAGTTACATATGATAGTAGATCGGCTGTTTACCTTTGTTGGCGAAAACCATATTGCCTGTCACTTAAAAGGTTGTGTGTCTCAAGGTAGCTCAGGATCTCGTGATTGACGTATTTCTCCATAGTTTTGCTAATAACAGATAGAAAAGCTATAGGTCTGTAGTTGGAAGGCTGGGTTTTACAGCCTTTCTTGGGGACTGGTTGTACTCGAGCAGTTTTCCAGTATCATATGATAGTTGAAATAGCTTGGTGTAAACTGGCGCTAGTTCAGGAGCACAACATTTTAAGAGTAAAGCAGGTATTTCATCAAGGCCGCTTGCTTTGTTGGTATTTAGAGTAGCAAGGACTCTCTGCACACGCTTAACCTTAAATATGATATTTTTCATTGTATGGGGAGCCCGTGGAATAGAAGGTAGCTCTATGTTGTCCGGTGGGTTAAGTGTCGAGTTCGAAGAGAATATTTTGGCAAAGAGTTCTGCCTTTTCTGTGGAGGACGTAAATATTGAGCCGTCATCTGATGTGAGTGAAGGGAACAAACTACTTGTCAAATTGTTGTTAATATGTTTGGCGAGAGTCCAAAAGGACCGGATTCCATTAGGGTTTGACATTACTTTCTCTCTCATTCGAGCGTCAAAGAGACTTTGTTGCATCTGTTTCTAGCGTTTTTATTATCCTGTTTTTTTTCTTCTGATGGATTTTGTATAAATAATTTGTGGGACTTGATCTTAGCTCTCCGAGCTACATCACAATCTTTATTAAACAATGGCTTCTGTTTGGCTTTTAAGCGTTTGGTAAAGTGAGGAATGTAAGCTTCCATGGCACACTGAATGATTTTCAGTTATACTGCTGCAAACTGCCGATGGATCTTTGTTAATAAAGCAGACTGGATTCCAGGGAAAAGTTGCAAAGTATTCTCGAAGGCCATCCCAATCTGCTTTTTTTAAATTCCAAAAAGTTCTTTTGGGTGGTGCCTTAATTGGGTGAGGTTCGATTGGACATTTGACTTCTATTGCAGCATGGTCAGAGTGTCCTAGGGGAGACAGAACATTTACATTATATTGCTCAGGGTAAGTAGTCAGAAAAAGATCCAGAGTATTAGAACTGTGGTTGGCAGCTCTGGGAAAGTAAGTGGGCTTGTCGATTAGTTGGGACATCCCATGGCTAATTGCAAACTCATCAGTTAGCCTGCCTTCTCTGACCGTTTCGTTGGGCTTAAGCCACTCTTCGTGGTGATTATTAAAGTCCCCAAGCAGAATTATCTCTGCAGAAGATAGATAGTCTAGTAGTTCGTCGCAATTATAGTCTGATGGCCGATAAATACAACATATAAATTTGCTAGAGGGTTTTAGTGTTAATTTTAGCCAGACGATGTTGTTTCTGTTGTATTCTAGTGCAGGTAGTCTAGAGCAGGAAAGTATGCTTCTTACGTAAACACATACACCATGATGCCGTTTAAAGTTGTGGTAAAGTTCGTAACCTGGAAATTTTAGATGATTCAGGCTATTTTTCCCAGAAACCTGTGTTTCCGTAAGAACAAACCATAAGGTTTCACAGACTGCAAATAATGGTAGGTTGCGTTAATGTTGGCATTCAACCCGCAGATGTTCGTGAATGTTAATATGCAGTTTGTGTTTTGGCATCTGGGTAAATTTGGCCGAACTAGTGGTTGGTCTACTAGTAGACTGATCGATGGCTATGTTATTTTCATCATGACTTCCCCGAGATTGTCCCCCCCCCCCCCGGAAATCCGAATGGGGAACTATTTTACTTCCGGAACATTTAACCTCTGAAGAACTCATCATGGTATTTTTTTAAAAAGAGTTAAAATAAAGAAGGGAATTGGAGTTAAACGGAAAAGGGAGAAGGAAAGGTAAAGAACCGACTTTCAACTCAAATGGGGAAACATGTTTAGAACATTTCACCCCATCTTAACGAGTTGCAGGGTGGTACCTCCTCGGGCGATGGAAAGTTCCATCTACCACCCATGGGTGTCATACGTTAAGGAGTCACTCTGAAGCTTGCAAAAATTGACTTTCTCCTACGATGCAGTGCTTTGCAATGACACAGAATCTGTTCAACATACATTCTGCTCTATGCTTGATCAGAGGTATAATACTAGTGATGGTTTTGACAATCTCCTTTTTATTTTTCCGAAAAGGTTCCTCGGCCTGCAAGCCAACGTATATTTGTCAAAGCAAATATTTTTAAGCTTTAGTTCGATGGCTTGTTTAAGATATTTTTAAAAATGAACACTTACCACGAAATCGAATTAAATGCTTATTAACAGAGAGCTACATACTTGATACTATTCCTTATCTGGTTTCAGAATTATTTAAGTGTAAGCAAAGGAAAAGAAAATTGAATCTTTGAATGGTTGGTTAACCATAACACTAAGTATAGAAAACCAAATAACTCTTCTAATTCCGCTTTTTCTTTTACTTTATATTGATTTTGTTAAGTATGAGCACTTGAATGAATTAAGGCTATGGCAACTGCACAAGGCCAGGCTCCGATAACCTTATTTTGGAGAAAAGAGCAACAAGAGCCATAGGATAGGGTAAAGACAGATTAAATTATGAGTATGCCTCAGGACAGGATGGTGTGAAGGTATAACTTTGCGAGAAACTTGAGAGTAGAATTATTATTTGAAAGGGATTTATGAAACAAAGACTCAGAAAAGGTATATATAGAAGAGGATACAGGATACAAGTCCAATTAAGTCTACGTGCGTATGCTACAGTGTTTCAGGATGATCTAATGGTCATACAACACTGTGTAATGGAGATCATAAGTCAGGGTATAATGGGTAAAACCGTAGTCATATACTCGAACAGCCCAGCATCTCTAAAGGCGATAGTCTGGGCAGAAGGGCAGAAATAAGCTCACAGCTGGTATGGGACTGCGTTAGCACCCTGACACATGCCTTAAGTCAGAATTCTCTCACATTGGCACGGGTATCGGGACACTCAGGGTCTTAGGGCAATCAAAAGGCCGATGAATTAGCCCGAACGGCAGTTAATATCGTAATGATTTGCCCGGAACCATTCGGCGGTGTTGCCGACACGTTCAGAATCGCAGCTAATGAGAAATGAAGGCTAAAAAAGGCCCAGGACTGTTGAAAAAAAGCAGGCAAGCGACAAGCCAAAGTGTTCATAAAAGAGGAGAGGAGAAACCGGCTGCTCCAAGGTACGTGGAAAGGCCACTGTCAAGGCTATTAAGTCTCATTAAGAGAGCAGGGCTAGAGAAGATGCTTTAATCCTATAATAGAAATGATGAGTATTCACAATATTTCTCTAAATGATTATCTGTCTATCTATATCCACATAATAGTTTCCCTGAGCATTTTTGTAGAAATAAAATATCTCTGTATCTCTAACATTCTTATGCTGTTTTACTTTTTTTCTATCTTCCACAAACGGTTGGTAGTTGCGCAATTATATTTTATATCTTACTCTTACCTTTGAAAGAGCTGAGTGTTTGAGTAATTTTGTATTCCCATCCTAAAATGAAACTTCAAATATTCCGTTGTTTGGTCAACTTATTATTATCAGTTAAATCTTGTCCCGTTTCACTTTAACAGTTACTTTTACTCAGAGCATCACATTCGCTTTTATAAAAAAAAAGAGTGTGCGTGTAACCTTTACGCGCGATTGAAGTAAAACTTGTTGACGTACGTATCGGAAAATAAATATTTAATTACAATTCAATCATATTTATTGCCTATATACTTTACCAAAAAATGAGATGTTATATTTATATTATTCATTAGAAATAGGAATTTGAAAGTTATCATTATTTTTTTTATATATGAAATAATAGGTTTATGATAACTAAAATGTGAAACATAGATTTTACTCTCTAAATACCATTAATGTATTTGAAACCGTTTGAAAATTTCATAAATAAATTTCGAAAATTTAAGCTCCTCCCATAGCTGAAATTACACAGTTACTTCCATCAGAATCTTCCGTTAGAATCTAACGTTAGAGTAACCCCTAGTCGCAACTAAAGAAGTTTTGCTTCAATAATAGGTAAACAATATTAAAAATATACACACCTTACGTTTAGAATGTGTGATTTTGTAGCTGTATCTACCTTATTGTAATACATCACAACACAAGAGCCTTCGATAGTTAGATAACCATTTCATTTTGTATCATTTTATAGCATATTCCATAAAATTTAAAATCCTTAGTTAAGTTTGTTTCCTTCACGTCTACGAAGGATCCTGACTAGTGGTTTTATGGCCTTTATGGCTACCTAACCAAACCTAAAATAAGTATAAGAAAGTGTTAAAATATTTCGAATATTATTATTTTATGAACAAAAACGTGCAACATGCTTCTTTACTCAACGTAAAGATTCCGTATAAACAATTATTTACTATCATAATATGTATGTATATAAACTTACTTAATCAAATCATAATGAATGTGGCTGTCTCGTCATTTTTTCATTTTTGTCATTTTTCTTCAAATCTTTCTGGCGCTTATAATATGCCCTTTGACGTTCACAATTTCTTTTTCTTTTTAGCTCTTTAAGTCTATAAAACGAAAATAGCTAGGTATAAATAATAGGTATAAATAATATGGTATAAATAGTGTAATTACACACCAAAAATAAAATGTATGCATATAGATTATAGGTACTCACTATTTTCATTCAATATTTTTTCATCACTTTCTTCATTAATAAATCCACTTTGTTTATTCATATTTAATACAAACACTTTATACACAAAAAACTACTAGCAATGTATTTTGGTTGACAAGATAAAAAGCTGTCAATTCATTCAGTTACAGATTTAATTTTATTTAATATATAGTAGGCAGAATCGCATGAGCGCCGCCAGGATTATTTTCATCTACACACTATTATGATCTAATATATATAGAATGTAGAATGATTTGGACAGCAACCGCGACACCTTTAGTTTTTATTCAAACAATAATTTAATAAAAAAATTAAAAAATATATAATTTTCTGGTAAATTCAGGTATTTTTTTTCATAGCAGGGGGGTGCAAGCGCACCCTCTTGCACCCTGCTGCCGGCACCCATGAAAAATCGTGTCAGGTATTTTGTAATTAGGTTTTGTTTCCGGTTTCTGTTATTAGAATGACGTCACGTTTTTACTCCTAGTCTCGCTAAAGAAGTTTTACTTCAAAAAAAGTTAACAGAGGCAGCAACACTAGATCTCAGCGTCCTACGTAAATTTGTTTAGGTAAGGGAAAGGGTTAATCAGACCAGACCTCTGGTACCCCACCAGAAGTTCAATTACATTCCTTCCATAACAGTAAAATTTAAAATTTATCATATATACTTTTTATTTTTTCAGCGGACACTCAGATGTTTGTAAGAGGTTCTTTAAATACATACACAAAGGATGGTGTAGAATACTTTAAAGTAAATAAATTAAGTCAGAAGATTACCATTGGAAGTGGACAAGTGAAACTTACTTCAAAAGATAAAGATTTTCAATATGCAGGTAGGTAAAATGATTGTTGTATGAATAAATGTAATTCTAAAATACGTATTACAATGAGGTTTTTTAGATAGTAATATTTTATTTAAAACTGTGATAAAATGTGGTAAATTAATGCAATATTTAAATTCAATAACAATATAAAAATTCAAATTCACATTGTCAGTACTGACTTCTTAACATTTGTTCTCGCAATCGACAATGTTTTCTCTATGACAATATTTTAATTTGTGGCTCTTGTGACCAAATCTACTGCTAGTGCGTTAGTTTTCTTGAATTTAACATTTACTAAACTGTTTCTAATAAAATATGTCTTTAAACATGTCTTGTTTTCTCTTTTAGATGTTGCGCTTCATACTTACCAATAAATAATTTTCTTTTGAGGCGTTTAACATCTGTTGCTATAATTATTTTTTAATTTTTAACTAATTAAATCACATTTTATTTAAAACAGTAAACTGTAAAAAAAACATCTAAAATGAAAATTAGATTTTAAAACGGTTGCTAATTACAGGTTTGTAATCGATCCATTAAAATGTTTTTAGTACATTTTTATAAACTCGTTTTAAAATATACTTATCAATGTCAAATTTAATACCTTACCAATACTTTGGTATGTCTCCCATTTTAACAGCTTCAAAAAGCTTGTAAAAGTCAAACATTTCATACTTAATTTTTTTATTTTAGCTGACTTAATAGCAGATTTTTTCAATGAAAACCCAAGAAGATTTTTGGATGCCATCAATCCCATATTTATTGAATTCTCAGATTCCTTTGCTAGAGAAGAATTCGACAAAGTATTATCTACACTTCCAGCATCTGAATGGCTTCCAGAATAAACATTTCCTTAACAGTCACATGTGTTCATTTTATAGGGGATTAGTAAAAAACATTTTGTTAATAAAATACTGATTTTTATAGTTAATAAGTAAATCATAAATATTTTTTTTTTTGTTTTAATGAAGCAATGAACATAAAACTTAATAGCTTTAAGTTATCGATAAAATTGCAATGTTCATTACCTACAGCTGAACAAATGCATTGCAAGAAACAGGTACTCTTTGATTTACTTAATTTATAATCATAAATTTGATAAGAGTGGTCTCGTATACACTGATGTATATATTCATTATTATTCATGTAGGGAAAAGAAGTAGACTAACATTAGGTATTATACCTACATAAAAATACAACTGATTTCAAACGATGGTACTTTATAATCGACTAGCTGACCCCGCGGACTTCGTACCGCATATAACGGATGTATTTTTTGGTTTTTTCAAATTTTTACGATTTTATTTTGGGTTCAATTTTTTTTTGATTTTATCGTTTTTATCATATTTTCTCGTAAATTTTCAGCTGTATACTATTTTTTGATTATATTTTGTAATTTATCGATATTAGGTAGCAACTGTGGCACCTTACGTCATATTATTTAATTTAGCAAGAATTTGTTGAAATATATGAGATATTATGCAAAATAAACCTTAAGTAAGAATTGCTCGTTTAAATATATGTGATATTAACTGCGCCACCTTACGGTGGCGCCATAGTACTTTATTAAGTCGTAATTGCTACTTTAAATATATAAGATATTAACTGCGCCACCTCACGGTGGCATACTCAGGCTTTGAACTTCATTACTGAACCGCTAGATGGCGTTGAAGAAGCTAGTTTTTGTGATTTTTTTAATAAAAAGTATCCCACGTTAATTCTAATACCTCCAAGAATATGTATACAAATTTTCATGATGATCGGTTAAGTAGTTTTCGCGTGAAAGCGTAACAAACAAACTTACATTCACATTTATAATATATAGGGAAGGGATAGGGATAGGAAAGGGAAGGGATGCGTCATATTATTAATTTAGCAAGAATTTGTTGAAATATATGAGATATTATGCGAAATAAACCTTAAGTAAGAATTGCTCGTTTAAATATATGTGATATTAACTGCGCCACCTTACGGTGGTGCCATAGTACTTTATTAAGTCGTAATTGCTAGTTTAAATATATAAGATATTAACTGCGCCACCTCACGGTGGAATACTCAGGCTTGGAACTTCATTACTGAACCGCTAGATGGCGTTGAAGAAGTTTTTGTGATTTTTTTAATAAAAAGTATCCTATGTTAATTCTAATACCTCCAAGAATATGTGTACAAATTTTCATGATGATCGGTTGAGTAGTTTTCGCGTGAAAGCGTAACAAACAAACTTACATTCACATTTATAATATATAATTAAATTCTAATTTTCAAAAAAATCATTGACACACAAAGTCAAAACGCGTTATAAAAAGTAGTCACTCACTTATCGTTGGTAAAGCAATGTAAAGGATGCTAAAAGCAATGAGGTAAAGCCGATATGGGCGGAGGTCTCTATTGAATATTTTAAAGAAAAACTTCGCAGTTATATCAAGAAATCTGACAATATAGTGCACAAAACTTCACCAAATATTAAGGATATGGTAGGAAATAAATCAATTGTCAGTATGTCCAAATCTAATACCAATAATAAGCTTTCATTCATTTTATTTAACAGATGATCTGTCCGTAATAAAGTCGAGGAATTGGAAGTGCTTCTTAATGAAAATTATTGGCCAAGTCTCATTTTTTTTAACTGAGCATTGGTTTTACCAATCTGTTAACAAATTACTCCAGTATATCTAAATTAAGCAGGACAGACAGCATCCATGAAGGCACAATACGAAATTTCAGGATGAATGCAATTTTGTTGATTACAGTAAACTTGACCATCCTTGTATTGAATCTAAATTTGAAATCTAACTTTCTTTCAGTAAAAACAATTAATACTTTTCTCATTGTGGTGTACAGATTCCCAAAAACTAATACTCAATTATTCTTGAACAGATTGGAATATTTACTTGAACATATTCCTTAAAATGCCTTCATCTTCTTGTAGGTGACTTTAATAGTGATTATTCAGATTCTTCAAATAGTCATGTTATTACCATTATAAATTTACTCAATAGTTTTAATATGAAAATGCTGGTCACCGAACAAACCACAAATAAAACCACGTTGGTTTACATTTGTACTAATGTTCATCCTGATATGGCAGTGTGCAAAGTAATACCTTATTTTCCATCGGACCATTACCTCGTTTTCAGCGAATTCCCATTAAAGAGTTTCTCTCACATATCTAAATGGGGCAAAATTGACAGTAAACGAAATTTTAACAAGTTTAACAACTTATGCAATACGGTAGATTGGAATACATTTTTTAGCTTTGATCCGTTACATCAATTTCATAACAAACTCAAGAGAATTTTTCGGTCTAGGACATTCCAGCGCCGCTGTTTCATCGCCGCTCGTTTCATCGTCAGGTCTAGGTTATTTCTGTTTATTTTTTTCGCAAAAGTACTCAAGTAACAACCATTTAAATTTAGTCTTTTTAAATTTTAAACAAAATTAAAAATGGCCCTTGGTAAGCCAGGCGCATCAGTAGATTTATATTAATTGAATATATTAAAAGTATACGTTTCAGAAAAAAATGTTTTAGATAAAAGTTGTAGGTCTCTTTAAGACAAACAAAAAAGTCCCCTAACATTTTTTTTGTACAGGGTGAAGTAAAAAAGCTACTAATTTTTTTCCATTTTGATTTGATGTCACGCCCAAACGGCCGGACCAATTTGGCCCATTAACGAACTCCACCGAGATTTTATATAAACTTTTGAACGGAAGGTGTTTTTGAGGTCAGGGGGGCCCAAAACAAAAAACTGTAGTGAAATTTTCCCGAAGTCGTGACCTGCGAACCAGCTGAATAGTGGATATAAATCTACTAAAATATATAATAAGTACCTATTAAAATACAAGAGTATAATACAATAACACAGAATAAAAATAATACATACAATACAAAGTAAAACCGAATTTTAAAATTGATAATTATGAGCTATGCCCCGCATATATTTTATCGCATTCCTCTCATGATATTCGGACACTAATTTTCTTATCCGTTCGTCAGCCTGCCGATATTTCCGAAGTTCGTTTCCAGCTACGAGTTGTTCGAAGTATGGATCGCGCCCCATAACCCTTCAACCAGCTTCCAAATGGTAGGATGATCGACTCCTAACTCTGTCTGTAGACGCCTATATGCAGCTTCTGCGTGATTTTTGGTTTGGTCTTCATCATTTATTACCTTTTCATATAAATTCCAGGTGGAAACAGGCCATTTCCCCGTCTATTTTGGCGTCCAATATATGTGCCTTCAAACCAATTTAATAATGGTTGCAACTCAGCAGGCATCCACATACTCATCTAAGTCCCGAATTGCAACAAGTGCCAAAGCAATAATCATTTTGGCTTTTAATAAAAAGTGAGGATCATTATTATGTTGTGCAGTGAGTCCATTATTAGCCAAGTGTTTTTTCATATTTTTAGCCAAATTATAAAAACAACATCTTATGTTTACACCAGGAAAACATTCCTTCATAGCAGAAATAGCTGCTTGCTCAATATCACAATTCATATATTCAGGAGTTAAATTATCCACAAGACTTTTTACTGCTTCAAACATTTTTATATATGTTCTTCTTGTTTTATTGGGCAAAAGTTCGTAGAATATACGGTGCACTCTACCATATTTTTTTGCCATGAGCACATAAATTTGAGAAAAAAGTCTTGGTGAAATAGAGAAGGTTCCATCAGCATACCATATATTTGTGAACTTTGCAAGTGTTGAAGCCACGTTTCTCGTCCAAAAATTAAAATTCTTTCTTTATCATCTTGTCCGCTGTCATAAAGATGAAACTTTTCTTTCGAACCTCTTTGCCTTTCGTATGATCCATACTTTTCTGGAATTACTAACTCTTCTAAGGCATCTGAATTTGTATTTACAACACCTATTTCATTTCTTTTGCGGCGTATTATTTTTCTGAATGCACTAACATTTGGAAGTGCACCTTGAGCAGCTTGTGATATATTCACTAAACATTCATTAATTATTTACCTGGGTAGTGTTTTCAACGGTGCTTCCAACGCGACGTTTTACTGATGTAAGATGTAAGAACTGTATCAACTTCTACATCTGCAGCGGAAGAATCGTGAGAATGTTTATTGATTTCTTTTATTACTTCTTCATAGATAGTTATAATAAAAAAAACGGTTTTTTTGAACCTAGAGCCAAATACTCAGAAATCATTTTTCAAGCTGAAATCCGTGCCATTGAAAGATGTGTAGAATTTAATATCCAAGGAACTATCGGAAACAAAAGATTGTAATAATGTCAGATAGACAGGCAGCCATCAAAGCTTTAAACTCAGACACAATCAGTTTAAAGATGGTCTGGGAATGCAAACTAAATGAACTAGGAGTGTAACCCTCTGGTGTGGTCCAGTAGATATAGGAATAGAAGGAAACGAAACAGCAGATAAGCTGGAAAAAAAGGAGCTGAAACCCCATATTTAGGACCAGAACCATCTTGTGAACCAGCAATAGTACCTACAGTCTTAGAAAAACTAAGGGAAGATGTGGATAGGGAAAAAAGAAGAGATCTTTCAGCTGTCTAAACCTCAGTAAGAAGAACCTCTGTATTATAACGGAAATATTAACCGGGCATTGCCGGTTGAGAGGGCACATGAAAAAAGTAGTATTAACAGATGAAGCAAAGTGCAGAATCTGTGAGGAAGAGAACGAAACTTTAATACACATACCCTCAGAAGGGATTGCTCTACGTAATTCTAGGACCAGATACCTATGACCATTCGAAAAAGAAAAGGAAGATCTACATCTGTCACCCCTAATTACGCTCATACATACATACACACAGTTAGAACATCAACTTTCAAGAATTAGCAAAATCAATCACAGCTTTTTTTAGATGCATAATTATTATAATCTTTGAGTAATCTGAGGACTAATACCGCCTTAATCCGATTACTTTGCATATAGGAAAAATAAGTTAAATCGTGTTATTTTAATCCCGGGTATCAATAGTAAATAATATTCCAACATTTTGGTGACATCCTGTATATTACAAATAAATAATTTTAATACAACATGTTTTACGTGTTTTTATACAAAAAATGACTAATCATATGTTCCGTGTACTCACAATTTCGCGTAAAAGTTTCGAAACAAATTTTACAGTTAAACGATTTTTTACCAATATGAGTTTTTATATGTTTATGTAAAGTTCCTCTTTCGGAGAAACTGTTTGAGCATATTTGACAGGTAAATGGTTTTTCGCCTGTATGACTTCTGATATGCACTTGTAAAGTAGATTTTAATGAAAAGGTTTTTGAACAAATTTGACAAATATATGGTTTTTCACCAGTATGAGTTCTAATATGTACTTTTAAATTAAATGATTTACTGAAACTCTTTGAACACAATTCGCAATTAAATGGTTTTTCACCTGTGTGAATTTTCATATGAGCATTTAGTGTGCTGCTTTGTGTAAAATTCTTTAAACAAATTTCACAACTAAATGCTTTTGCTCTATGAACTCTCGAATGAATTTTCAAACTACCCTTTGTTGAAAATCGATTTAAACAAATCTCACAACTAAATAGTTTTTCATTTTTATGAGTTAGTATGTGTTTTTTTAAATAAGTTTTTAACTTAAAACATTTTAAACAAATCTCACAACTAAATAGTTTTTCATTTTTATGAGTTTTTATGTGTTTTTTTAAATAAGTTTTTGACTTAAAACATTTTGAACAAATATCACACTTAAATATCTTTTCCACAGAGTGACTTCTCATAATATGTCTTTTTAAATTGCTACCATGTGTGAAATTTTTTAAACACAGTTTGCAACTAAATCGTTTTTTACCAGTGTGACTTTTCATATGTTCTTTTAAAGAGACACTTGCTGAGAAAATTTTCGGACATAATTGGCACATAAATGGCTTTTTTCCAGAATGATGTTTTAATACAAAATTTTGTGTAAAACTTTTCATACAAATTTCACATTTAAACCGTCTTTTAACGGTGTGTTTTCTCATATGTACCTTTAAATCAGAATTACTGATGAAAGCTTGCAAACAAACTTCACAAAATAGAATTTTTCTTTTATCTTTTGTTAACCGGATTTTTAAATGTCTATTCAATCGAAACATTTTCGAGCAAATTTCGTACTGACGTTGTATTGCTATAATGCTTTTATTATATTGTGTCTTTGTAGATATTTTCTTATTGCTATTATTACCAGGTGCAGCTTTTTTTAAAAAGTGGTAAACAAAAAAATGTTTTACAAATAGTAACTTATCAAAAAAGAACTGTCCACAAACAAAACATGTTTGGTAGTATTTCTCACAAAGATTTGTTGGATTCTGCTTCGCAGGTGGGCAACCTAAAATAAATATTTGTATTAATACTTCAATTAATTGAATTAATATAATATAATTAAGTATGATGACAGGACTTTCGAACAATTAAAAATAAACCCAAAATTCTCAAACAATACACTTGAAAAACATTAAATAAAAAGGCAATTTCAAGTCAGTATAAAATATCTTATCCTCACAAAACTACCTGTACTTGGACTGTTTATTTTTGCATTCAAAAATTAAATTATATATGTAGCACTCTTTCTTTTGACTAGATGCATGTAACTCTGTAAAAGTGTAAAAGATCGGAAATACTTAAACGCAATGTTTTTCTAAACGAAATGAGAATCATTGTTTCGATTTTACGAGGGCTACTTAAAAGTACGACATTATAAAAACGAAACTAGTGAAATTCCTATTAAATTTTGGTTACAAACAATAGGACCCACTACGTATTGCTTTTAAAACATCCCACCGGACAGTCGCAAGATACTACCGACCAATCACGTTACACGCAAGTTGAGTTTATATGGATTTTTTATGGAACTATGTGATAATTTATCATCTCTTTTCTTTATTCTTCTTAATTCTGTATACACAATATCCGACTAAAACACTGATTTTTAATATCTTTAATGTTAAATATTCGAAAATATTTAATTTTTTTGTTAAAAATTATAAGAAAAATATTGAAAATATTTTAAAATCAACAAAAATATTCATTTACCCTACAGCAGATCATACATGAGTCATTTTTAATAAGCATTGGGGCAGTAGCTTGGGGCATGGGAGCTGAACTGATTACTACGAGGACAAACCTCTCGAAGATTTAGAGACTAGCCTGTGCATGCATCACTGGAGCAATGGGAACATGCCCAACTGCTGCAATGGAAGTAATCCTAAATCTCACGCCAATGGTAAAAGAAGGAACAATCAAGGAATAAGCTCGATAACTTCAATTTGATCAAACTAGGAAAATGCCCCAAGATGTCATGACAAAGAAATTTAAGTTTGAGAGAAAATTCAGAATTTGTAGAATTTAATATCGAAAGGAACTATCGTAGACAAAAGCTTGTACACATATCAGAGTCAAGCAGTCATCAAAGCACTGAACTCACACACAATCAGTTCAAAGATGGTCCGGGAATGCCTAGACAAACTAAATGAACTATAATAGGACAAAATAACACTGTTACCCTCTTGTAATTCTAGGATCAGATACCTAGGATCATATGAAATAGAAGAGGAAGATCTAAATATCTTGAAGCCCACTGATATCCTAAAAAGTCTAAGAAAGATAGGAGTAGAAAAGCTGCTAAAAGTCTGAGAAAATATCAGAATTATAGCAAAAAAATGGGGACACAATAGATCTCTTAGGTTTTAGGTGTATCTGTCACCCCTGATTACGTACTTATACAGAAGAAAGACAAAATAGATACATACTATAGGTATTTAAAGCAATTGATCCATTTGAAAATTTAAATTTTACTAAAAAATATAGATTGATTTAAAAAAACAATACAAATCAGCATACTCCTCACGATATTTGATTTTATTTTGTTTTTGGATTTATTTTATTCATATAAAAAACGCGTAAAAATTTTAAATGTTAAAAGAAACCATAAAATATTTTTTAAATTAGTGAAATCATAAAGAACGCAATAATAATAAACCAAAAAATAGTGTATGCAGGTATAAAGACTCATTACCACATGTATTGATCCCAAACGGGATTTAGAAATTTTAATACCCAAAATTTTTTTTTGCAACTAGGTACACATGCTGGTACAACCAGAATGTCTTCAAATATTTAATATATACCAATTTATATATTAATACACATAAACACTGTAAGAATTTTAATAAAATCTGAGGTGTAGTTTTTATTGAGCTAAATAACAGACAAAAATATATTTTCCTCTATTATTCTGGGCACTTTTTGGCATTAAAATAAAAAATAAATATATTTTTTGAAAATTGACCCTTGTTTATTTTATTAATCTTGATTGATACAGTTAGTGAAAAAAGTTTCCGTAAGCTATTGGTTTTTCCATAAATTTTGTATATTAATTTTCATTCTAGTCTGCTATAGTTTATTACAATTAGCAAGTCAATGAAATAATTAATAATTAATAAACTAAAACGAAAATTAATAATTTAAAAAATACGCTTTAAATAAACTAATTAGTATACAAGATGTAAAAAGAGTCTCCGTACATTCAATACAATTGCGACTGACATGCAACATTTTCATAGGATTTTATCAAGTATCAAGTGTCATCAAGGAGCAACATCGACGTAATGAAATCAGTTCTTTATTAACACTCGGTATTCAAAGCATCTAAATTACGTAAAAATGGGTAAGAAAAATCGGGAAATTGATTATTATTCTGTACGAAAAATTGTAATAGATTTGTGGAAGCAGATCAACACAAAATTTTCGAAAGTTATAAATCCGCAAACTGTCAGAAATTTTTTGCATAGAGCTGGATATAATGGAAAAACAGTAAGAAAGAAACCTCTCATTTCTGAGAACATCTAAATCGCCGATTTTAATTTGCTCTAGAATATGGTTCTAAAGCCTTTAGAGCTCTGGGAAAAGTTAATACATATTTAGTGACTAAATCAAAATTAATATTTTTTGTGTTCAGATGGCAGGGCTAAGATATGGAGAAAAAAAATACAGTACTACTGTGAAACATGGTGAAGGATATGTGCTCCTATGGGGGTACATGTCAGCCGGTGGAGTGGGAAAATTATCTTTTATTGACATTTTAAAACAATTTTTTTTGCCAAGTGTAAACAAACTTGGACTCACCGGACGGTATAGGTTTCAACAAGATAACGATCTGTAAAAAGAGTTCGTCAATATAATAATATCCGTCAAGGGTTGCACACACCTCCTCAATTTCCAGATATTAACCCTATATGGGAGAAAATATGATGTTTCAAGGAAAGAAGGTCTCAAAACTAAAATTATGAAAGAATGGGAAAAAATTCCAATTGAAAAGACAAGGAAGTTGGGTTACAGCATGCCAAATCGACTAAGAGCGGTAATTAAGGATAATGGTCAATGTACAAAATATTAAATTTAGGAAAAGTTTAGAATTTAGATGTTTTTGTGTTACTGTACGAAGACTTTTTTATGTAATTTTAGGCTAGTTTGCTAAATCATGACATGTGGTGGTTTAAAAATAAAATTAAAATGTTTTGTAGGTATTAATTTTATAGCTTACATTACATTTTGAAAAGCAAAATTATTCAATTTGGAAACTGATATAGAATTAATTTGCTTGAAAAATATGTGGTGTTGGCAAACTTTTTTTTGACTGTAGGTCAAATTTGATTTATTTTTTATTTTAGTAACAAAAAAGCTCTCCGAATAATAGAAGATAATATACATTTGAAGACACAACGAACATATAGAGAATATTTTAATATACTTACATTTTTTGCATAACATCTTTTGCTTCTTCGTATTAAATTGTACACAATTTTTTCCTGTATTTTGTTTAAACTGTAGTTTACCAATATCATTAGTTTTACTGTTAATAACATTTTCAAATGTAGTGTCCACTAATTCCTTTTTTATTTCACAATTATGAACCTCATTTTTAACGTTCACAGAATCATTCTTGTTTTTTCTAGGGTCCAAAACTGAATCAAGATTTTCACTTTTAAGACAATTCACAAACAGTCTTTGGTTTTGAAGACAATTTTGGTCAGGGTTTTTAATTTCATTTACACATTTCAATTCCAATTTGGATGTCTTGAAAAGCTCAATCCCTTCGGATTCATTATTAGATAATATTAATCCAGAAGACGTACTTGCTACTTCACATGAAGTAAACGCATTTAATACATTTATTTTTGATTCATCTGCCGCAAATTCCATTTTTTGCTACAAAGGCGTAAGTGAGTTAATTGATCAAGAAGCATTAATATAAACCACGGTATAAAGAATAATAATAAGTGAAAATACAACCATGATTTGTGTCATTAGTAATTGACACCAATTGACACTTGACTTTCAATGGCCTCTACCTCTACATACATAGCACAACTAGTTAGGTATATAGTCCCTAGCAAATTGTAATAAAATTTAATAAAAAATGCTAAATATTAATTAATTAAGTAGGGAATTAGGTAATCCAACGACCTGTCCACGGAGGCTAGATAGCACACTAGATAGCCTCCGTGGACCTGTCAAATAAATTCCAATATGCCCCAGGGCAAATATTAAAAGTAAACTACGTTTATTTGTATATAACCGTGGCTGTCTGTAATAGATCACAGACCAAAAAATAATAATAGATAAATTGTTTGATTTTACGGCAAAGGTTTGTTTTCGTATTTATTGAAGGTGTTTAAGTGTTATTAACTTTTTGACTTTGTGTGTTTTGTTTAGTAGAAAATGCCTACAACTTGTATTGTTGTTGGTTGTGGAAGCCGTTCAAACCGCGATCAATTAAGCTTTTTTGCAGTGCCAGCTATTCAAGAGAACAAGTTTTTGTTGTACAAAAACGAGTTAAGTAAAAAACGAAGAGAAAGGTGGTTAGCAGCCATTAAAAGAGATGATCTTACAGAATCAAAGCTTAAATATCAGAGGGTCTGTAGCAAGCATTTCGTTACAGGTAAGCTTTCAATAGTACTTATGTAGGGGAGGGTGGGCCACAATGGGTCATGTTCCACAATGAGTCAACGCCGGTCCTGTGTTTCTCAAAAAATCTACGCAATTCACGTATGGTGTCTTGCGTTAAAACTACCAGATAGAGTTTCTAACGGGAAGTGTTCTATAAGTTGAAGTTCTGTCATTGTAAGAACTAAAGTGTAAACTGACGTCTTAAAAGCTAAAATTTTGTAATTGGGTAAGTTTCTTTTAATATTTTTATAATGTAAATACTGGTAGGTTTCAGTATGTCATTGATTAGTACATAAAGTGAGCTATTTAATGAAATATTTACAAAGTTGAAGTCTGATTGTTTAGGTTAGATTAAGTGAGGTCGTTTATAAAATATTCCGGTGGGCCACAATGGGTCTACTTATATAGGGTACAATGGGTCTTTGCATGGGGTACAATGGGTCAGTGCCGAAGGTCGCTTAATATTTTGTTTTTTTAATAGCTGCAAAATGACACGAAACCAGAAACGAAAAACTGATAAAGGGACATTTACAGAAGAAATGATAAGAAGGGCAGTTAATTTTGTTATGACAGAAAATGTTTCTATTCGACAAGCTGCAGAACGAAGTGGTATAAAATTTTCAACTCTTCAACGGTGCAACATAAAATTTTGATTTTTGATATTGTAGTTATGTTCAGAAGGAAAAAACAAAAGCGGAAGGAGCAATTATTCGACTGGTTCCTAATTATGCTTGTCGTCAAATATTTACTACCGAACAAGAAAAATTATTCACAAACTACCTTGTTCTATGTGCAGGCATGTGTTATGGAAAATCGACCAGAGATGTTAGAGATATTGCATACGAGATGGCGACAATTAATAACGTTAAAGTTCCTGATAACTGGCACAGAGACAAACAAGCGCTCGTTTCTTAAAAGAAATAAACTTAGTTTAAGGACTCCAGAAGGTTGTTCTTTGTCTCGAATGACATCATTTAATAAGCACAACGTGGATATCTTTTTTACAAACCTAGAAAATCTGTTTAAAAGTGAAAAACATTTTGGAAATGGGGTTCGAGTGTGGAATTTAGACGAGACAGGAACCACGACAGTTCAGTCATGCAAAAAACTAATTACAAAAACAGGCGTAAAACAGGTTAACGCAGCAACTAGTCAAGAACGCGGTAGATTAGTAACAACTTGTGTGGCTGTTAATGCCATGGGCTCTTTTATTCCTCCTGTAATGATCTTTCCGAGACAACACTTTAAGCCACACATGATTAATGGGGCCCCTGTTGGCACCTTAGGTTTAGCAAACCCCAGTGGATGGATGACCGCGGATCTTTTCCCGCAAGTTATTAAACATTTTATACAATTTACTTCAGCCTCAAAAGAAAACCCATGTTTATTGATATTGGATAATCATGAGAGCCATCTTTCAATAGCAGCTCTGGACTTGGCAAAATCCAATGGCGTCACGGTATTAACATTACCACCACACAGTAGTCACCGCATGCAACCCCTTAATATTTCTGTATTCGGACCATTTAAAGCTTACTATAACGAAGCAGTTCAAGCATGGCTAATGGCGCACCCAGGAATTCCGCTTACCATCTACAACGTAGCTTCCTGCGTGGGAACGGCATTTAAAAAATCAATGGTCCCAACAAATATCACAAAAGGTTTTGAGCGAGCTGGAATTTTTCCATTTGACAAAACAGTATTTTCAGACGCTGATTTTTTATGTAGCTCTGTAACTGATAGGGATAATCCCACAGAGATACAAAAATTCTGAGAGAGCTCCATTTAATATTGCAACATTGACCCCTTCAGCGGATGATATTAAAGAAGCCGGACCTAGCACAGAAACACCATCCACGTCTCTAACTGCCCCCGAAACTAAAATTTTTTTAAGTCCTGCCAAATTTAAAGGATTTCCAAAAGCAAAACCTTGAAAAACAACTAGAAAACCTCGAGAAAAAGGAAGCAGTATTATTGCGACCAGTTCTCCCGAACAATTAAAATTAAAAGAAAAGGCCCAAAAGAAAAAAGAGATTGCTGAAAAGAAAAAAGAGAATTCTAAAAAGAAAAAAGAACGTAAATCTAAGCAAAAGAAACCGCGCGTTACAGATATTGAATCTGATGAAGAAGAGAATGAGGATGATCAACATGAATTGTCCGGTTCTTCAAGTGATAGTCTTGATTTGGTTGATGTCGATGATTATGAAGAGAACATTACAGCACATTTCTTGAATGGTACTTTGGAGAGACCATTGAAGAGAGATGAATTTGTACTCGTCGAATTTAGCGATAAACATAAACCAAAATGCAAATTGTATTACGTTGGTCAATATACAGGGGTTACCACAGAAGATGGAGCGTATGAAATCAAGTTTCTACGCAGAAGCTTTAAACATGACAACGCATTCTTTTTTCCCAATATTCCAGATATAGCGGATATACCAGAGCAAGATATAAAGCTGATATTGCCGCCTCCAACAAATATTGGTGGTACAAAAAGAACCAAGGAACCAAGGAACAATAAAATTCGACATTGCTTTTTCTAATATCAATTTAAGATAATTTAAATGTAAGGTTTTTCTTTAAATATATATTTCTTTCAATTTATTTTACTGATTATGCTATTTCTTAACCTTTTCCTATGCTGACCCATAGTGGACCATGTGGTGACCCATTGTGTCCCACTAATGGTCTACAATGGGTCAAAATTTTGATTTTGCAATTTTTTTTTCTGATTTTTTCCTTAATTTATTTTAAAATTTTTAATATGTAGATACCTTCCCAATGAATTTAACCTTCAGTTGCATGCATTCATAACTGTCGGTATCATCACATAAAAAATATAGAAATCGAAAAGTAAAAATTGACCCATCGTGACCCACTCTCCCCTACTTGTAAAAAATGTATGCAACAATGTTAAAAGTTCCTTGTACAGTCTGATTCAATTATTGCAAGGTATAAGATTTGCACAAAAAATAAAATAATATATATATATATATATATATATATATATATATATATATATATATATATATATATATATATATATATATATATATATATATATATATATATTGAGATGATATGAGTTACTATGTTATATTAAATAAGAATGTATAATGAAAATCTTATGGCAAATAGGGAAAGGAAAATTTTCTTATTTCGGGTCAGAGCGCAAATGCAGTAACAGTAAGATTAATTATCATCATCTTCTTCATAATTCCTAAAAAAGAAAAAAAGAAAATAGAATGAGAAAGAAGAAAATACAAATTCATTTCAAAGATTTTATTTAAAGATTCAAAATGGATTAATCTACATTATATAAAGTTTCAATAATTATGAAATTGATAAATGGGAAAAGTAGATAATTAAAAGCTTATAAAAATTACCAATACATTAGTAATTAAGCATTAATTTTTAAATGAATTGAGGGTATAATTAAATAAGAAAATTAAATTATAAAAATATCACAAATAGTTAAAATAAATATTAAAACTTCTACTTACTTTTAAAATATACAAATTTATCAACCATATTCTAATTTATTAATAGTTCAAATGCCAAATGAAATATTCTAAAAAAGAGAAAATTATTAGTTTGTAGTGCTAGTAAAGTTTATAAGAATAAGAAGAATAATCATTGTTTTAAATTGTAATAATGAATCAAGAATTAGATTTTGTTAGTAATTTTATTTAAATAAGGAATTAGTAGGCGAGTAGGTGTTAAGGATGTATAGATTTAAGTTTGTTGAATTTGTCAGTTGTTTTTTTTTGTTGATTTGATAGAATCTCTCTTGTTTTCTGGTTCTTGAAATGGAAGTTGTATTAAAAAATTGCTCCGTAGAAATTTTGAGTTTTTTTTGAAAATATTGATAAAAGAAAGTATTAAATCAGTTTAAAGTATAAATATTATCACAAGGTAACCAGAGAAAGCAATTGGTAAGAGAAACTTATATTATTTTATGAAGAACTAGATATTTCAATTGGGGGTTGAGCAGTATATGGTATAACTGCATTTTAATTAAGTTAATGAAGATTAAACTAATATTTAACAAGAAAGAAAGTCATAATTACACTTACCAGAGGAAATAGCAGCAGTTTATCTTTTGGTTTGAAGGGGAATTGATTGTTTGATCTCTACAAAGTTTCCTGAAATCTTTGCTGTTCCGGGGAAGAAAGTAGATTGTCCTGAGAACTGAATCCTGGTTTTCCAGAAGAGGAGCGAAGCTTCGTACAAATGGTAACCACTTTTCACTCGTTACAATAAAGAGTTTTTATGTGTTTGATTTTTGTAATTTTAATGAACATTTTTATTTCACTGTTTTACATGTTTAACTAAATTATTATTATTCACTTTTTGATAAGTTTAATTTGAATTGTTTATTAACTCAAATCAGAATACTTCATTTCATATATTTGATGCATATTTGGGTTTATCAACGGTATCTTTGAAGTTTGACACATTTTGAATTAGTAAGGTTAGAAATTTATATACAATTCATGCCTAGAAAACATCATTGGTCTAGGATAGTGTGGTTTTACAGTCATTTTATTGAAAATTTTTTATATTAACTGATTTTGAATCTAATTTTGTTGAATATTTGGAACTCTGACCTTGATATAAGGGAATAGCCGGTAGCATATTTAAATAATAATATTGGAAAATAATTAAATTAAGTTAATTCTTACCTATTTAATATTTATATTTAACTTCAAAATTAATTCATGGTAAGGAATATTTTATAACATAGTAATTGATATATCAAAACAAATTATTATTCATACACACTCATATATGTTATAATATATATATATATATATATATATATATATATATATATATATAAATATATATATTGTGATATTATCCTATTATATGTTATAAATTAAAGAACAGATCAAATTAAGTTAGTAATAAATTCATTAAAAAAAAAGGAATATTCTTGATCCTGGGCAGAATACAAAGTTTAGGTTGTATATAAATAGTATTAATTTTCTTCAAGTTCCTTAGTTTTAGTGTTGTTTTAATTTTTTCTTCGTTCCTAAAAAAAGGAAACATAAATTTAAAAATAAAATATAAGGAGTACCATGATATATTCATAATTATAAATAAAAGGAATCATGTAATTTTCTTTCTATAAAACAAGAAATTTGTCTGAGAAAGTATGCTAGAAATAATATTTTTTTTTATGCAAAGAATAAGTTCAAATATAAATTAAATGTAGAATTATATGCTGTATTAACTAATGCATATGAGTATTTAAAAGCTATTATTATGGTTTAAATTTTAAATGAAAAAATTTATTAAAAGAATGAAATGAAAAGTTTTAATATTAATAGTAATAAATAAAAAACATAAATTTGTATAAGAATCCTAGGTATAAGATAAATTGTAAATAGAAATTAATCAAGTGCACGGATGTCATAAATTAAGTTATTATCAAGTAGGCATCAGATAGATACTAATAAGAATTGTTAGGATAGTTGTTTTTTGTTATTTTTGTTTTGGAAGTTGTTGATTTTAAACGACTCTCTCTTGTTTTTTGTTCAGAAAGAGGAAAGACGTGTTAAATTTGCTCTTGTAATTTTTTACGATTTTTATTAAAAAATTTCAATATAAATCAGTCTTGAGTAATTGAATATTATTATAAACGTCTGTAAGAAGAAAACTAAAGTATATTGGTAAGCAGAAAGTTAATTTTTATATAAATAAAAGAAATCAGAAGATGAGAACGTGATAGCAAATGGTGCTATGAATGTTATCTTGAATTTCCAAGTACGTGTTAAATAGAAAGAAGGAATAAGTACATACCAGCGTTGCAGAGTTCATTAAGCAGTTAGAAGACCTTTTTCTTGAACGAGTTTATGGTTTCTTTTGATAATCCTGTAGCAGATTAGCTGAGAGAATTCATAGATCCTGGAGTCACGGTATTAATATTGCACTATTCACCTTAATAAAGAACTTTCTTGTGTTTTCTATATATAATTGGATGAACAATTAATTTCCTCATTTTCACTTTTACTCTATTCACATATTTTATTAGTTTTAAGAATTTTTTGATATGTATAATACCACTATTTATTAATCTTTTCATATCATTTTACTCACATAATTAGTAATCATAGAATCTCACATTGACGAGAAGATAGGTTACAGATCTTCTTCTTTTTAATTTAAACATCCATAGGTATCATTTGGTACATAATAGTTATTATGCATATAATTTCAAGACAATATCAAATTAATAAAATAAAACATTGGATTCTGCCCTGAGATAGAGTCGTTGATAAAAAAAATTATAAACAATAATTCAATTCACATCAAATTTTAAAGTTAAATATAATTATTTTAAATTTACATCATTTTAAATATAACATATAATCAGATAAACAACACAAAATTATAAACAATTAATAATATACATTTACATTTTCATATATGTTATAATATATATATATAAGAATAAAAAGATTGAAATTTTCGGGTATGCGGTATGTTCAAATAAAATCTTTAATTATCTTAAAACTCAATATTTCGCTGTTTATTTGACAGCATCATCAGGAGTAAACTACAAAGAAAATCTTATGTACTAAGAAAAATAACCACATTAAAAAGGATTACTTACAGAAGTTAAAAGGTTTCAAGTTGACATAAAATTAAAATAATTAAAAATTGTCATATCATGTTCAAAACAGTAATCGAAAATACTACTTTTTATACTTATATATATATATATATATATATATATATATATATATATATATATATATATAACACAAAATCTTTCTCCCTGAAAAATCAGCAATCAAAATTTTCAACATTATTTGCATGTAATTATGTACTAAATCTTGAAACTGATGTACGATAATTAGACTTAACCCCATCACTAGGTATTTTCTTTAAGAGGAAGTTTCAATGATTTTAGGTAAGCCAGCAGATTTGGAGGATGAGAACCATCCTGATTGGGTTCCTTCACAATTTATGGAACACAAATCTCAAGCAGTTCGAAGAAACCATGGAGATGTTGACAGAGAGGAAAGGTTGGAGAAAAGGAGAAAACTGCAATTTTCTAATGTGAGTGTTTACATTGTGTAATAAAAACATTTGTATAAGTATTCAAAAAATAAATTTGTTAATGGATTCACTTGCTTACTCCATTCCATAAATTAGAAATCAGTTTCAAAACTAACATTTGCATACAAAATTAGCTAATCATTAATTTTTTTTTACTATTACTTGTGCCAATGTGTCACAAGCAATATAATTAGAATAATTTGTAATAGTTTAATTTTTTTAACAGGAAACAAATTCTGAAATTGATGAAAGTACCAGTACTTGTGTCCAAGAAGAGGATCAATCTTCGGGAACATCTGTTCAGACAGATTTGACCATGGATCAACTGGCTGTAAACTTTGAACAGACGAATTTTGCAGCCAAAAAAATTAAAGATTTAAAGAAAAAGATAGAGAATTCACCATTTGGTTTAATAGATGCAACTTCAAATATAAACAAATGGAAATATTATACTGGTTTTGAGTATAATATTGTCCATTTAGTAATATTTAAAAGCATCGAAGAATATATTTTTGTCACAAGTACCACAGCATTAAGTGCCTTCAATCAGCTGATCCTTACCCTTATAAAGTTACGATTGGATTTGAATTTCAAAGATTTGGCATATCAGTTCAAAATTTCCCCAAGTACGGCATCTAGCTATTTTGAAAACATAATACACATTATTTATAAAAGATTTCAATCCTTGATCTATTGGCCTGAACGTTCACTACTAAGAAAAAATATACCTGCTTGTTTTAAAGAAGTTTTTCATGAAAAAACAACAATAATTGTGGATTGCATCGAGATCTTTATTGAAAAACCTCCTGTAATAATAACCCAACAACAATGCTGGTCAAACTACAAACACCACAATACCGTAAAATTGTTAATTGGTATTACACCCCACGGTTTAATTTGTTTTATAAGTAATGCATGGGGAGGAAGGGCTTCTGATAAACAAATTGTGGAAAATATGAATTTTTTAAATCATATTTCAACAGGGGATATTGTATTAGCTGATAGAGGTTTTCTAATTAAAGAGTCTTTGGCTGTATTTCAAGCCAAACTATTGGTTCCTGCATTCACAAAAGATAAGGATCAGTTACATCCAATAGATCTGGAAGAAACACGACACTTAGCCCATCTAAGAATACATATTAAAAGAGTAATTGGACTCATAAAAAATAAATTTCATATTTTGAATGGTACTATTCCAATAAGTATGTTGAAAAAAAATGATGGTGATGGTGAACATAGTTTATTGGACAAGATTCTAATATCATGCTGTGCACTTGTTAATTTGTCTCCGCCAACAATAAGTCTTTAAATTAGTTTATTAGTACCAAATTTAGACAATTTAGACATTCATTTGAGTTATGTGAATATGATTATTATTATATTTCGACATTCAGCAGTTGTACGAGACGGTTGTGTATTCGCTCATCGGTTGGTTGATGTTGATATTGTGTGTTTTGATTTGTTTTGGTTTCTTATCGACCCCGGTAGTTTACTATTCTGAACTTGTGACTTTGTTTTGATTTGTTCATCGAGCGGAAATTTTTATAGCATCGAACGTGCGACCTTGACTAATTTTACTTTAATAACCCCGGTAGTTTTGTTGACTTGAACTTAGTTTGCTCACGTCTGATGTGCTGTGCTGCGAGCGTGCGACCTTCATTAACCCCTGTAGTTTTGTTTGTTGTGCTTTGCTACTTCAACCCCGGTAGTGTTTTCTGTTTTTGAACCTGAACGTGTTTGTGTTTTAATACTTTGGTACTATGGATGTTACCAAGTGTGATTCATACCAGAGGACCTTTGTGGAGAAGGACAAATACAAACTACGAGGCAGTGGTGAGTGCCGCAGGTGCTTCTGTATGAGCTGCACGGGTCTGGAAAAAGCAACGACAAAAGTAATCAATCAGCAGAAATTCAATAATATCAGGTTTTTCTGTAAAATGTGAGATTCGCCTACGTTGAGATACCTACACGACAAAGTATCTCAACTTCACAAGTCGCAAATATCTCCTGATTGTATAGAAGCCCTTGGAGCTTGTCTAATTAAGAATACCGACCTACACCCAATCATCACGGAGATTTATGATATTGTAAGTGAACATGACGCCAGATAGAAACTTGTCTACAAAAAAGTTGACGAAATTCACATTCACTATACTGAAGGCTCTGATGTTCGATTCGATTCCTTATCGAAATCAATGAGAGAAATGAAGCAGGATGTCTTCAATTTAACATCTGTCTTTATGGACAATCAGGATGAGCCTGTCAGAATCCAGGTTCACGACTCATCAAAGAACGAGATGTTAAAGGAAATGGGTGATTTGCGTTAGTCCGTGAATCAGTTATCGGCCATGGTTGAAAGACTGCTGTCTAACGAGAAGCCAAGGCAATATCAAGAATTTCCAGCCTAGAGCAAGTCGACATCCACACAAACTGACTCCCCACAAGTGAATGACATCACTTCTGTTAAAATTGGAACCCTCGCGCCTCAGAAGACTGGATCTGATTGCCCGCAAGTGAAAGACGCCACTCCTGTTAAAGTTACTACGCCCCCGCCTCCAAAGAACGGATCAGCTGCTGAATAGCATTACCTAAATGTTTCAGGAATTCCATCCCCATACACTACCAGCCAGCTCGCCCACTATGTTAAGGAGAAGCTTAAAACCACAGAATTCATACGCTGTTTTCCATTGCTAACAAAAAGGAACAGCCCACTTCTTGACTTTAAAATCGGTGTAAAAAACAAAAAGCATCTAGTAATGCTCCAAAACTTGAGCACATGGCCGCCGGGCACAATAATAGGATCTGCAACACCTTCAGAAACTACGGAAATGGAATCTCACATACCTAACACATCTACCTCAACCTCAAGTCCTTCATCTGCAAGTCATCAGCATTCGGAGACTGTTACAGCGAAGGTACAAACCTCGCCACTGGGTGAAAACTTAAAAACAGCAACAATCACCATCGGCTCTAATAAAGAGGCCATTGCGGCATGCAAAAACCAAGCCATTCACCAAAAGGTTGCGATCAGCATAAAGAGAAGTGTGAGGAACGGTGGTGGACTAAACTTGGACCCTATGACTCCGCCAATAGTTGCTGGCTAGATTAAGAGATCCCCCAAATCCAATGTTTGCTTAGAGGGGTACACTGCGACAAGTATCAAACTGTCGCTAGCATCGGGGGGCCTTCCTGGAGACGTGGATTCCCTGCGTAAGTTATATTTTCGTTTCCACAATGCATATGGTATCGGTTTGGCGGAAGTTAAGGCGGATCTCTCTGCCTTCAAGTAATATTTCTCTTCGGAGAAAGTCCAGCAACTGCAGAGGAGTAGAGAAAGCCACAACAAGTATTTTTCTAGTGGCTCGCCTAGTGGAAGCTGTTCAAATTTTTACAAAAATTGACGCGTATAGAGTATCAAGCACACTCTGAATCAGTAAACGATAGTAAGCTCAGCATATTTCTTATTAATATTCAATGTCTAAGAAACAAAACTGATGATTTATTTTTACTTTTAGAACAACTGAATTTTTCCGAAATTATTGCTATAACAGAACATTGGCTAAAGGCGGATGAGCCAGTATTCCTTAAAAACTATACCACAATATCAAGGTATAGCAGAAAGAATCTATCACATGGAGGAACTATAATAATGTCCACTAATAATAACTTTACAGCAGTGACCAAGTTTCACAACTTACTAACTGAGAAATTATTTGAATTTTCTATAGTTTATAGTGGTATTTACAATCTTTATATAGTCTGTATTTATAGAACCCCTGGCGCGAATTTTCCTATGTTCTGTCATAAACTACTGAGCTTGCTTGAATCACTTCCTCTTAACAGTAAATTGATTTTGTGTGGTGACTTTAATGTTAACTTTTCCAGTGTGTGTGTATTGCTCAAGATTCTCTTCTATCTATATTTAACTCACTTGGTATGAAGATGCATGTTAACTCTCCAACTAGAATAACAAAAACCAGTTCCAGTATAATAGACTATGTAGTGTCAACATTTGATCCGGACTCTGTAGACTATTCTGTACTTAATTCAGGTTTCTCAGATCATGAAGCAGTATTAACAAGTTTTCGTGTAAAATCTAAGCGTAGAGTTTCCTCTTACAAATTAGGTCGAATTTTTTCAAGAAAGAATTTTTCCAATTTCAAGCAGTTATGTTCATCAACTGACTGGGATTGCTACCTTGAAGACATTTTCTTTATTTATAAACAAACTGTCTGGGCTGGTGGACAAAGCTTTTCCCATTAGAATAATTAAAAGTAAAAAACATAAACCTTGATCTACCAAAGGCTTAAGGATATGGCAAAGAATATGCGCTCATTATCTCACCTTAAAAAATTCACGACGAATCCCCTCTTTCATAATTACGTGAAAAATTACAGGAAAATTTATAAAAAAAACTATAAAAGATGCCAAGGATGTATATTATAAAAATAAACTGACAAACTCCAATAATGTTTCCAAGGATACGTGGTCTATTCTCAATGATCTGAGGAATAAAACCCATTCTATGACCCATTCTGCCATTTCAACCTCTGCTTCTCCGGACAGTCTGAATGATTATTTTGTGAATGTGGCAAAGAACTTAGCCCCCTCGCGCGACCCACTCTTGTACCTTTCTGGTACCAGGTTGAATTCACACAGTTTCTTCCTTACACCCGTGGAGAAAACAGAGCAATGCAGTACAATCGACGACATCAAAAATAAATCATCATCTGGGTTAGATGGTCTTACCCTGAAAATGTTCTCTAACCTTCCGGAATGTACACTGTACTCTCTCACTGCCTTAATAAACAAATCATTCCAACTTGGAACCTTCCCCAACTGCCTCAAGACGGCAATAATAATACCTTTGTACAAGGGAGGGGATAGGGACCAAGCATCCAACTATCGTCCGATCGCTCTTCTTCCGACGTTATCCAATATTATTGAAAGACTGTTCAAAAAAAGACTTTTATCATTTCTTTGTAAATATGACATATTGACAAGTCAACAGTTTGGATTCCTTAGTGGCCGTTGCACAAATGATAATATGTTTTCTGTCTTCCACAATATTTATTCTAACTTAAATGACCAGCATCATACAGCTTCAATTTTCTGCGATTTCTCTAAAGCATTTGACTGTGTTAATCATAATATCCTGATCAAAAAGTTGCGGCACTATGGAATCCGTGGCACTTCTTTGCAATGGCTCAAGTATTACCTAAACAATAGAAATCAGCTGGTCAGAGTTGATTCATCCACCTCTTCATGCAAACAAATAAATTGTGGGGTGCCTCAGGGCTCTGTTTTAGGCCCCATTCTATTTCTGTTGTTCATCAACGACATTGCTTGTCTAGACATCTAGACTTTTTGCCTTTTTGCTGACGATACTAGTTTTACTTGGAGCTACCCGGATGTATCAACCCTGTATAGAACTATGTCTAATGATTTGCTGACTATCAAGTCATGGTGCGATTCGAACCTTCTGTGCTTTAACGTTGCGAAAACTAAAATTTTGTCATGTACGCTACAACCTTCTGTGCTTGATAACAATATTGTCGATGTCGTCGAGTCTGTAAAGTTCTTAGGTCTTATTGTGGACAATTACTGAAGTGGCAAACGCACATTGATACCCTATCAAAAAAACTGAGTTCGGCATGCTTTGCATTACGATCGGTCTCCGGGGAGCTCAACACATCAATAGCTAAAACGGTCTACTTTGCCCTGTTCGAATCACATTTGCGATATGCTCTTCCTTTCTGGGACACCTGCACTCGGACTCAATTCGATCGTATATTCAGACTTCAAAAAAGAGCTATCCGATATGCTCTGAGATTACACAGCAGAGCCCACTGCCAAGATATCTTCAAAAGACATAAAATATTAACACTTCCTTCTTTGTTTATTTATGAATCGATTTGCTTAATCCGCAAGAACCAAACAATTGTCTCGGAAAGGCCCTCCATGGCTATGCAATTAGAAATGCGGATCATAATTTTCGTCTTCCTATCCCCACCTCCGAATTGGACAAAAATTCGATTCTATTCAACGCAAAAAAATTGCATAATCATCTGCCGTCTGCGATTAAGTCCATATCAGCCCCTGTTCTATTTCGTAAGACACTAAAATCATATTTGCTGGAAAGACCATTTTATACAGTAAGCGATGTTTTTAATAATACGAGCATTTCACACACTGGTTAATAGGCTGATATTCATCTGTTTAATGTGTGATTCTTTTGTTTACAGTTTATAAATTTGTTTAGGAAACAATATTTAAGTTTTTTAAATTGGTTGGTGAAACAATTTTTGTTTGTTTTGTCAACTAACGATGTTTTTTCTAAATATTAATATTTTTATGTGTATATGTAATATGTATATATGGTATAGTCCATTTCATCGTTTTTGGCCGATTTGATATTAGAAATCACTGAAATAAGATTAAACTGTCATCCAAGTTACCAATGGCGGAGAGATTTTTTTTATAAATTAAGTCGTAAGTTTCTGAAACTATCAGTGTGGTTTGACATCTACAATAATATAACATAATAATTATTAAATTCAACCCTTCAACAACGTGCCGTACATGACGTTTACTAGAAATCTGAATTAAGTAAAGACTTCCGTATTGAATACTTTTTATCTACCGGTGAAACAAAATGGAGTTACGTAAGTGCTGTATTAAAAAACATACGTCCTCATTTAAATTTCTAACTTGCCTGTATCTGAGAGAGATGTATCTCTAAATTTACTTCGAGTATGATTTCTGTCATCGGCCAAAATCGGTGAAATGGACTATAGAACTAGTTCCTAGTTGTATCTTATATTTATCTGTTGTTGGCTTTGTCTACACAAATTTTTTGTAAATTTTTTGACAATAAAGCTTATTTGATTGATTGATAAATCTTTTTATTTAAGAATTTTAGAAAATTACTATTTTTTTAGAATAATTTTTTTAACAATGAGTGTTTGTGAAAGTGTATTAGGTTTATCAATTTTGATTATTATAGTTCGAGTTCACGGTAATGATTATATTATAACATTTTCTAATTTATAATAAAAATTTTAATTAGATTAATTATGTTGATCACTTGAGTTTATTATATTGAATATTGATTTTTTCAATGATTATTTTTAATTTTTAGATTTATATTTAGATATTTTAGGAGTTTAATTTATTCTCAAATTAGTATAAATTTTGGGTTGGATTTAATATCTTTTAGATTAGTATTATTTAGGTTTTGAATTTGTTCTTTAATAATTATAGCAAGATTTATAGATGATAATGTAGATATTTTGTACAATGATTTTTAAATAAAAGTGAAAAATAAAACAAAATTGTGTTATTAAAAAAAGTCTTTATTTAATATTACCTAGTCATTGCTTTGGAGCAATTACTACAATACCAAGGTTCATTAGGAACAGTATCTAAATTGATACACTCAAAATGATACCATTTTGTTTCACAGTCATCTTGATCACATTGGATCATGGGCCTACCATCATCAATTCCATTACAAATAAAATACTGGCTTATTTCTGCAGTACCCATTTCTTGTGTAAAGAATTTACCCAAGAGTTCTGGCATTATGATTTCAGCATGATACTTGATTGCATTTTCTGAATTTTTAAGCCAAAACTCCCAATTTGGATAAATTTTTTGTTTAAAAAATATACTGGGAGACCATACAACAAAATCACGATATAATAAATTTGATACAAATATTTGCATTTGCACTTGAAAATAATACGTATGGTCAGTTTTCAAAAAAATTTGTTCATTATCTTTATAAAGACATGAACTTTTCAGTTCAAGGTAATCATCGATATCTACCATGTCTTTTAATAAATATGGGCATTTCACTTCCAAACACCCTCCCTTACAACACTCACAAAACAATAGTCTCTCAGGTGATGCACCTAGCTGAGGCCACTTTAGACTTACTAAAAAGCCATCCTCATTTATAACCAAAGACTGGTGTGTTTCCTCTCCCTCCATATATTTATCATATCTTTTAACTGCAACATGTTCATGAGATAATCCCCAGATTGTTGCTTTTGTGCTAAATAATACCTTTGTTGGATAACAAATTGCCTTTAGTAAAGACAAAGATGGTTTGATTTTATTTGTTCTACAAACTAATTTAAGTTTGGATGCAGTTATTCTGCCAGCTCTTTGGGCATACCAGATTTTATTTTCACTCTGCTGCCTAGAAGCCTTCTCTATTTCTAAAATTTCTTCCTTTGTAACAGAAAAATCTATGCCTTTTGCAATTGAAATTAACTCAGAGTATGTTTTTGTTACATACATCTCATTAAAAATATCAAACTTGGATATTACACCTTTGGGGATTTTTTTCTCAATTTCTAAAGCAAAAGGATCAATAACATACATTAGTAACGTCATACGTCCTAAATCAAAGCATATTTTTAATAAATTGCCCACGTCCATAGCTGATAATGCTGGTATCTCCCTTCTATTCTGTGTACTATTTGAGCATTTGCCCCAATTCATGTCAACAACAGGAACCTTTGTAGATAATGTTGGCATGGACCATACTGCTTGCAGATCCGTACATGACATTGCTTCCTTTTTATTATTGGCATACTCAGCTGCGAAAAGTACTGCTCCAACATGACTACATACTTCACTGATCCCAGCCATGCAGGTACAATGTGCTTTAGAAATCGATCCATCCTTTTGGATTTTACACCACACATCCAGAGGTTTCAAGGTAGTTTTTTGGGAATGTTTTACTAAAACAATAAAATAATATAAAGACTGAGTTTAAAAAATATTGTCACCAAAACAAAAACTTGCCAAAGAAAGTAATTATGAAATGTTCAACCAAAATATTACCTTGCCTACTAAAACATAAACGCCATTCCTAACAGTAGTCCCCACTTTCAACACAAAGCCAGATTCAAAATATTTGTAAGCCTGTAAACTTTTAAAAGCCTTCATCTGCTCTTTAGTGTAAAAACTATGAGAAAACACCAAATACCTGATGATATCCATGTTGGTAACTGGCGGAACTCCATCAAAGCTATAGTTTAGGGTGTCCATATCTAAAGTAAATGGATCTAAACCACCAACTAACTTTAGTTTCATTTGATATCTGCAAAAAAAGAAAACATTGTTAAGTAAACAAAATATTTTGCAATTTTTCATCATTACCTTTCACCAATATCGGGATGTTCTTGTAATAACTTCTTTAAATAACTGCTCTTCTTTTCAAAATAACCAACAAATCTCAACAAACGCACACAAATAATACAAAAATTGATCTAAACACAGCAAAAACTTTCGACACAATGGTTTTCTACCTGAACTGTCACAAATATTTGCCCTGGACGGCCATATTGGGTCACGTGATTTGGTTTGCTTAATGGGCGACTTCAATAATGGACTATATAGAAAAGTGTGACGTCAGATATGGGAGGAGCTTAAAAATCTTTCCAAACAAAACAAATTTGCATTGAAAAAGCCATAAGAGATTTTTCTATTACTTGTTGTGGTTCCTAATCAAAAATCTTAGCATTTTCCGGACACTTTTCATACGACCTAGTGTATCCAATTTATGATAGTGAATAAACATTGAAAGTTAGTGTAGGTGTTTATATTTTATATGCATTTTAGTGGAATTGAGGTTATGTTTGTTCAGAAGTTTATAAATTTTGTTATGGTAATCTTGTAATTAATTATGTATTTTTTAACTATAACATATTATTCTGTTTGAGTAAAAATGGTGATGTGTTTTGTCCCCAATTGCAAGCATTATAGCGAGCAGAAAAACTGCAAATTTTTTTACTTTTCCTAGAAATGATGTGGAAAGGAAGAAGTGGATTTCTTATCAAGTATATACGTATTTCGGTATTATAAATATAATAACATATATTTGAAGATGTTATAAACAAGCAGGACAATTTATTACTGTATGTTTTGGCTTTTTTGTTTGTGAGTTTCCTAAGTATGTTTGTTATTTTTTAATTTTTATTTTAGAATTACTCTTAGGTAATAGATTATAAAGGCTCTTGGTTACATAGAAAATAAAAACGAATATATTAAAATAGTATTTTTATTTACAAAATATTTACCTTAATTTGGGAAAATAATGGTTTATATAAAAATCTTCTAAATACGTTATATTCACGTCCCAATATGGATCTTTTTGAATTTCAACAATTATTATCTCTTTTAAGGTCCAAATATATAGATTTCCCTGAACCTGATGGTAACAATTATGATTCTGATTCACTACCAGTTCATTTTTTTCGTTGTACTAACAAATGAACTTATTATTTTTGAATTTTTCTAAAAGCAAATCATTGCGTAATGCACAATAGCATTGTCACTTACTAATCCATCTGGACTTGCCCCTAATATACCAGAATTCTATAACCAAATTCCTGTTGGCATTACATCAATTCCTAGGGATGATTTTAATGCATCCAGACCATCTTTTTCGTGAGTTTTCCCCCACTGGATTGCTCTAGATTTCTTTATTGTTATCTACAATCATTAGAATATTAAATAATTATGCTAATAAACTTTAATTAAATGTTTTAGATGAACTAAATAGACCAAAGTAACACCTCAAAATAAAAGGTGTACAAGCGGAACTTAAAAAAAGAATTTAAGACAATAATTATAAGCTAGTTATCCTTACCTCAGAAATATAAGTTTCGTCTTTCATACTAGCATGTACAACCCCTTTGTAATATTATTTTGTGTTGGACGTTCCTTAGCAACTACCTAGTGACATTCATACATTCAAGTTCCCACAACTTGTCATTTATATTCGTTAGTTTTTTTATGTTCATTTATAGTTGTTGGTTTTTATGTTCAATAAAGCCTAGTTTCTAAAGGCGTATATTATTACAATTTATTGAACATAAATCAAAGAGTCACGACAACCAAATGGACAAGTATCTCCGTCCCGAACGTTTGACAGTAGACCCGGCCTCGGCAACCGCCCAAGATGACTACACTCATTGGAAGAAGACCTTCACTAACTTTCTTACCGCTCTAGAGGTTAATGAGAAGGTTGAACTCCAAGATGCAGCAAAGATAACTGTCCTAACCAATTTCCTTTCGCCCACGATCTATAAATTGATCAGTGACCAAACTGAGTACAAATCGGCCGTTGAAGCTCTTGACTATGTATATATCAAGCCAAAGAACGAAATTTATGCCCGCCACTGCGTTTCCACAAGACGACAGAATCCTGGAGAATCGATTGATCAATATTTGCAAGTTTTAAAGGTTTTAGGGAAAGAGTGCTCGTTCAAAACAGTAACGGCTGAACAGAATAGGGACGACTACATTCGTGATGCATTTATAACAGGCTTGGCATCCAACACTATTCGACAACGCCTATTAGAAAATAAAACCTTAACATTGTCCGAAGCTTACGATCAAGCGAGAGCCCTAGAAATAGCTCATATACATGCCCAAACTTACTCGTCTGTGAACAATTTTTCAGCGGCCATGCAAAATCCTACCGAGCCAGCCGAGCCTACGAGCCAGCCAGACCTCCTTGAAACCTCTTTAACGGCTGCTACTAAATCCAAACCGACTACACTCTGCTACTTCTGTGGATACAATCGCCACCCCCGTGATCGATGCCCAGCTAGTGGAGAAGAGTGCAAGAAATGTGGTAAGATTGGTCACTATGCAAAAGTTTGTAAGTCTGTAAAAAACAACTTTAAAGAGAAAACTGCCTCAGCCAGTAGTATAGGTGCAGTTTCAGCAGCTTCGGCAAGCCTACAGAAGGCGATTGTTCCAATAAAAATTAATAAGTTTCACTGTAAAGCTTTAATAGATACAGGTAGCACAACCAGCTTTATCGATTCGGCTATTGTGGTGAAATGCGGGGCTCCAACCATGCCATTTAACGAGCGAATCACTATGGCAAGTTCGGCTCTATGTTCTACAGTGAAAAGTTGCTGTCACGTCACCGTAGAAATGCAAGGTCATTTTTATGAGGGAGCTAAGCTACTGGTAATGAAGAACCTTTGTGCAGATGTGATAATAGGGCACGACTTACTAGCAGCACACTCCTCTCTTGAGATGAAACTTGGGGGATCAAAAGATCCTCTGTTGATCTGCATGTTAAAGGCAGCCAACGTTCCTCCAGTTTCATTATTCACAAACCTGGATCCCGATTGCAAGCCCATAGCTGTTAAATCGCGGTACCACTCGAGGGAGGACTCACAGTTTATCAAGTCTGAAGTATTGAAATTATTGGAAGATGGAATCATTGAAGAGAGCACATCCCCTTGGAGAGCGCAAGTACTTGTGGTGAAAAGTGAAGGAAGAAAAAAACGCATGTGTATTGATTACTCGGAAACCATCAATAGGTACACTCAACTGGACGCCTACCCTATCCCACGGATAGAGACTATTGTCGAGCAAGTTTCTAAAAACAATTATTTTAGCACAATTGACTTAAAATCCGCGTATCACCAAGTGCCGATTCTTGAATCCGAGAAGAAATACACAGCATTTGAGGCCGATGGTGTCCTCTATCAATTCAAGAGGATTCCCTTCGGAGTAACCAATGGAGTGCCTGCCTTCCAGAAATTTATCAACTCGATCATCAAGAAAGAAAATCTGAAGGAAACCTACGCATACTTGGATGATGTCACAGTATGTGGAAAGACCTTAGAAGACCACGATGCGAACCTTGAAGCTTTCCTTGATACAGCCAGTAAGTACAACCTTACTCTCAACGAGCAGAAGTCTAAATTTTCCTTGACTAATATCAACCTTTTAGGATATAATATTGTCGATAATACAATAAAACAAGACGAAGACAGACTCCGGCCTCTTAAAGAAATGCCTATTCCAAACAACCCCAAAGATCTTAAGCGAGTTTTAGGGATGTTCTCACACTTGGCAAAATGGATCCCAAAGTTCTCTGATAAAATACGTCCACTAGTACAAGCAAAATCATTCCCACTGACCCCGGAACAGAAAGAGGTCATAGCAGTACTGAAATCCGATATCTCTAAAGCTGTGTTAATGTCAGTTGATGAAAAATTACCATTTACAGTGGAAACAGACGCTTCTGAGCACGCATTAGCAGCTACGCTCTCTCAACACGGTCGCCCTGTCGCCTTTTTCTCAAGGACACTATCAGGCTCAGAATTAGGCCACCCATCAATGGAGAAAGAAGCAGCAGCTATCGTTGAGGCACTTCGTAAGTGGCGTCATTATCTCATAGGCAGGCCATTCCACATCATCACAGATCAAGAAGCTGTATCGTATATGTTTGACAACAATAGGCGACGAAGCAAAATCAAGAATGAAAAGATCATGAGATGGCGCCTGGAGTTATCCTGTTTCAAGTATGACATATCATATCGTGCAGGCAAAGAAAATACCGTAGCTGATACACTGTCAAGAGTCTGCGCTTCTGTTTCTTCAAAAGATCTCCGTGAACTTCACGAGACTATGTGCCATCCTGGTGTAACTCGAATGGTGCATTTTGTGCGATGCAAGAACCTACCGTTCTCAGTTGAAGATGTTCGACGCATTACATTGAGTTGTAAAGATTGTGCGGAACTCAAGCCCCGATTTTTCAAAAATACCGGCATTCTAATCAAAGCCACAGCACCTTTTGAGAGACTTAATCTCGATTTTAAGGGGCCTCTTCCATCAAATACTAGAAATCGTTACCTGCTTACGGTTATAGACGAATTCTCTCGATTTCCATTCGCCTTCCCTTCATCTGACTTGTCAGCAGCAACCGTTATCAACCATCTAACTAATCTTTTTTCTGTTTTTGGAATGCCGTCGTTCGTCCACTCTGACCAAGGTACAGCTTTCATGTCAACGGAATTGAAAAATTTTCTGATGTCCCAAGGAGTTGCGACCAGCAGGACCACAGCTTATAATCCCAAGGGAAACGGTCAGGTGGAGCGCTTTAATGGCACTATTTGGAAGACAATACAGTTGGCTCTTCGGACTAGAGGCCTCAGAACTGAGCAGTGGGAGCAAGTATTACCCCAAGCACTCCATTCTATAAGATCCCTGCTATGTACTTCCACCAACGCGACGCCTCATGAACGAATGTTCAACCACATAAGAAAATCCATAAACGGACATTCACTCCCAACTTGGCTGTCTGTTCCAGGAACTGTTTTGATGAGATGTCTACCGCCGCCAAACAGCAAATACAACCCAGCCGTTACACAGGTTGAACTCCTGGAGGCCAATCCTGACTACTCCCATGTGCGACTCCCAGATGGAAGGGAAACCACCGTGTCAAACCGACATTTAGCCCCGATAAATGAAGACCCACCTCCACCAGAATTATTAGCCCCGATAAATGACGATGGACCTCCTCCGGAATTAGCATTGCAATTGACGCCTGAATCCGGGAGGCTTACTGAGCATGATCCTCCTCAACCTACACTGCGTTCTCCGTCTCCCGACAAGGACCCACCTCATGACGTTCTTCGTCGTAGTCAGAGAACCAGACATCCACCAAAATACCTGGAAGAATATGTTTAAAAAAAAAGGGGGTGAATGTAATATTATTTTGTGTTGGACGTTCCTTAGCAACTACCTAGTGACATTCATACATTCAAGTTCCCACAACTTGTCATTTATATTCGTTAGTTTTTTTATGTTCATTTATAGTTGTTGGTTTTTATGTTCAATAAAGCCTAGTTTCTAAAGGCGTATATTATTACACCCTTAAAGAGTCATAAAATTAGTATAGAAATGCATACTTTTAATATGGCCCGAATCCACTGCATTTTAACCTCTTTCTACCATTTTATTATTATTATCAAAGAAATGCATAATAGCAGACAGCTTAATAACATGATTCGATGTCATTTTTACTGAAAAAAGGAATTAAAAACTTATTTTTCACTCAAAACTTAAAACAATACAAATAAAAACATAACCTCAAAATAATTCTAAGGCATGTCTAGAAAAAGTCGAGCTCTCTTACCTTAAAATTTATGGTTTATATAAATATTAAACACCCAAAGAACCGATTTCTACAATTAATATATCTTATTTGATACAGGAAATATTAAAACTATTGATGTAAAAAAACCTTAATGGCAATTTACATACATTAAAAGTTTGTTTGGAAAGATAAAATGACAGATCCCGCCCTCTGACGTCACAGCTTTTTTAGTCCATTCATCCTATTCTTCTTCTTCTTCTTCTTCTTTTTGGCCTCTGCTATTATGTATGCAATTGGCCAGCACATTTAGTTTGTTTGTTCCAGGGCCATCAGCGATGAGTCTGAGCTGTTAGCTCATACCCTGTAGATCTTTGTACTTTTTTTTTTTGTTTTGTTTTTTTTTTTTTTTTTTTTTTTATATATATATAATAAATTAAAGGTTATTAGTCAGACAATACAATAAAGGTTAAGACTCTTCTCTCTCCGGGGCAACGGCGGAGCATTTACACACACCCAAGGATGTTGCCTCGGTAGGTTATCCCAAGGTTTTATTAGTTATTAGGTGAGGATCTATAATGTGAATTACATAAACAAAATTATAGTTTGATTTGATTATATTCTAAAAACCTGATAATGATCTTCATCATCTTGGTGGTTAGATTATTTAAAAGTAAATTTAAATTATATGGACATACCATACCAGCTCTTGTTAATTCATGATACAAGTCAAAATTAGTTACCATATTTATTGGACATATAAATAGTATATGTTCAATGTTTTCAATTTGTCCACATTCGCATACGGGTGAGTTCTTTATTCTTATTCTATGTAAGTGCATGGCTGTTAAGCAGTGACCAGACCTCATACGGATTAGGGTTGTAATATGTCTTCTATCAATAAACGGAAATTTGTTAAACCAAGGTCTGGCTGGGAAATTATTTTCTAGGGCAGTGTAGTTTCGTCCTTTAATGCTTGAAATGTTTTTCCAGTATGTGTTGTGATTCGTCATAATTTTCTCTTTGATTTTATTAAAAATATCTTTTTTGTCTAGTTTGATCTTTTGTGGTGTTTTGAGAATTCTCCCTACATTGGCCAGTTTATCTGCTTGTTCATTTCCCTCTATGTTGCAATGTCCCGGAATCCAAGCTATTTTGTAGTTTTTATTGTGTTGGTTTGCATCTATGATGATTTTTTTTGTTTCTATTGTTTCCTGTTCTGTGGATGCATTAAATATTCTTCGTTTGATTTTGTCAATGGCACTTTTTGAATCTGAGCATATTATTGCATTCTTGATGTCATGATTTATGCATGTTTTGACTCCATGCTTGATAGCTGCTATTTCTGCATTACATATGCTTAAATTGGGTGGTAGTTTGGCAGAGAAATTGTAATCTTTGCTGGGTATGTAAACTCCTAGACCTGTTTGTGTTTCACCCTTTATATCCTTGGTTTTTGATGCATCTGTGTAGACGAATGTGTATTTGTCATCTATAAAACTTGTTGCAATTTTAAATTGTAAATTTGGATGTGGTTTATTTTTGTTGATTTGTAGGTTTAACTGTGGTACTGATTCAAACTGGTGTTCTAATCCGAAATTGAAACAAGGTAATAAGTGATCCCTATGCATGTCATTCGAAAGTGGTTCTATTAAGTTTAAGGCGTCGATTAGATATGAGTTGTTCTTACCACGCCAAAACCCCGTCTGAATTCCACTGTAATATCGAATTTCCCTTAAAATCTCTATTAGAGGGTGATTCATATAAAAGAAGTTTTTACTTAAAAATTTTGCCGCTAAAATCTTTCGTCTGAATTCCAATGCCAATTCAGCTGTTTCTGCTAATAAGATGTTTGTGGGTGTAGATCTCATGCATCCCAAAATGGTTCGTAGTGCTTGATATTGAATGGTATCGAGTTTTTTTAAAACATTTTTGCTACTAGGACTAATTATTATACTCGAATAATCTAAATGTGATCTAATTAATCCATAATATGCAAGTAATAGAGTTGATGGGTCCGCTCCCCACCATACTCTACTAAAGCTACGAATCATATTAATTCCCCTTTGCGCTTTGCCACAATTAGTTTCAACAAACTCCTTCCAAGCAAGATTATGTTTAAAGTTGACTCCTAGGTATTTGATTGAATTCGTGATTGATATGGTGTTGTTATTTATTTTAATATTGGGAGAATATATGAGCGGATTTCCTGATTTAAACCACATTACTTTACATTTGTTTGATGATAATTCCATGTTATGAATCTCCATCCATTCCCGTATTTCCTCTAGTAATTTATTCGTATCCTTTGCTAAGTTGCTTATATCCTTGCCTTTTACCAATATTGTGATGTCATCTGCATATGATAGCATTTTGAATTTAGATGGAATTAATTCATAAAGTTTTTTAATGTATACATTAAACAATATTGGACTCAAGGGTGAACCCTGTGCTAGCCCCATAGTTGAATATCTTGGTCCTAATAACTCTTCCATGTTATTTTTAATATATAATATTCTATTATTTAGGTATTGAAATATGAGATTGTTGAGGTCGTCTGGTATGTTCAATTCTTTTAGGTATCTATATAAAATGTATATGTTTACGTGATCATACGCTGCCTTTATATCCAAAAAGACGGCTAATGTTGTGTAGTTTTGAGATATTGACAGTTGTACATAAGATGTCAGAAATGCTATGTTTTCTTGACATCCCATACCTTTTCGGAATCCGGTTTGAAAGTGATTGAACAATCTTTTGTTTTCGATGTGCCATTCTAATCGATTCTTTATAATTGACTCCAGGATTTTTCCTATGCATGAGGACAGAGCAATTCCTCTATAGCTGTCGGCTAGTAGTGAATTTTTATTTGGTTTCAAGAAAGCTATAATGCAGTGAGTCTTCCAATCTTCTGGAATTGATTTTCCTTTTAGACAGTTATTGAATAAATTCCGAAGGTATGCCAAAATATTATCCGGGAATTGTTTTATAACTATATTACTGATCTGATCCATTCCAGGTGCTGTATTTTTTTTTGTATTTATACAACATTTCATTTCATTAATCGTTATTGGTTTGGAATGTTTTTGGATGGGATTTAGCATAAATTCTGGGTCCATTTGACATGATGTCAGATTAGTTAATATTTCATCACATATGTTTGTATCTGGGAGACCGTTATTTTGGTGCTGTTGTCCGTGATGGAACTTTTTTATGGTGTTCCATATGTATGTTGGATTAGAGTCTCTATTCAGAGTTCCGCAGAATTTTTTAAATTTCTTTTTTTTTATTGCTTTTAGTTTTCTTCTTGTAATTGCTATTGTTCGTTTTGCATTAATGAAGTTTTCCATGTTGTATTCTTGTTTAAGTTTGTTGATAGCCCTTTTCCTAGAATCAATGATGCAATCACATTCTTCATCCCACTAGATGTTTCCAGTGTTTTGTTTTTTCCGGTTTTTTTGT
This sequence comes from Altica lythri, assembly GCA_964028335.1. Taxonomy (NCBI): domain Eukaryota; kingdom Metazoa; phylum Arthropoda; class Insecta; order Coleoptera; family Chrysomelidae; genus Altica; species Altica lythri. The sequence continues at coordinate 22,468,815 of OZ034803.1, read as the reverse complement.
ATATTTATTTTAGGGATATGTTTATTAATAGAATTTGTAATTTTTTCTTTAAATACATTATAGTTCTCGAAATTTGTTTCCAGTTTTGACAATTCATCTTGTACATTGTTCCAGTTGGCTTTTTGATAACATCTAATGGTTTTTTCACAGTGTGTGATTTGGCTATTCTGATTATTGACTGTATTGATTTGGCATAAGATGGGGAAATGATCACTGTTACCACAATCATCTAGAATATCCCAGTTGCATTTATGTAAGATATTTTGTGATACAAGTGTCACGTCTACCGCGCTTGCCTTTTCTAAAGGTGATGTTATTCTGGTTGGTCTACCATCATTGAGTATTATCAGGTTATGTTCTTCCATCATTTCTATGATGATGTTCCCATTTTTGTTGATTTTTTCGCTGCCCCAGCTTGTATGATGTGCATTTAAATCACCCATTATGATTAATGGTTCATCAATGTGTTTATTTATTTGATTCCATTTACTAAGAGTTATTATATTATTGGGATTTGAGTAAATATTTACGATAAATATAGATTCAATATGTATGATTATTATTCTAAATTGTTCCGTTTGCCAAATTCTTGGGGTTTCTATTTTTTTATAGTTTATATGTTTTTTTATTAGCGTAGCAATGCCTGCTGCTCCGCTATCGAAATCTTCCCTAATTATGTTATAATTTTTTATGTGAAATTCATGACGGGGTTTTAGCTTTGTTTCATTCAATAAAATGATATCTGGGTTTTGAACTTTTGCCATTTCAACCAAATCATCCCTATTTGAATTAGCTCCACGTATATTCCATTGTATTACTTTTATGGTTTTATTATCCATGTTGGTTAATTTGTTTGCAATTTTTGTTGTTTATATTGATCTGGTTTCGTATTTTTTTTTTTTTTTTTTTTAAATGTGTTAAATTTATTGATTATTTTAAAAATGGTCTTCATCCATCTGATTTGGTTCGTCCAAGTCAGATGCGATTTTCGATAATTCAAAATATGTGTTTATCATGTCTCTGATTTTTATTTTGTCAGTGTCTGAGTATTTTAAAATGTATTGTATATTATTTTCCTGGTTTATGTTCGAGTTTTGCAATGCACTATTACTAGGCCGGTTTTGTTTACATACGTTTAGATTTATATTAGATGTACTGGGTGTTTCTGTATTTTTTTCTTGGAATAGAATATCTCTATTTGGGTTACTTGTATATCTTCCATTTGGTGCAATTAATTGAGCGTTGTGCTCTTCTCTATTGAAATTTATATTGGGTTTTTTATTGATATTTTTCTTCACCGCCGATACATACGTTCTTTTCGTTTTTATTGAATTGTGGTGGCTCATTTGCCTTTGTGATACTTGAATTGCATTATTGTTACTATTGATTTTTGATGGAAGCGTTGGATACTCATTTAAATTGATGTTGTCATCTTCTGATTTTTGTATATATAGTTTTGGATGTAGAAGGTTAGCTTCATAATAACTTAGGTTATCAAAAGCCATCATTCTTTTTATCGCTTTTTGTCGTTCGTATTCTGGGCAATTTCGGTGTAATGAATTGTGTTCATTGCTTTTGCAAAACATGCAATTTTTTTGGCAGATTGTATTTTTATCATGTATTCCTCCCCCACAGTTGTGACATTTTTCTTGACCTCTGCATTGCTCTTTGGTATGACCAAAAATTAAACAGTTAAAGCATTGTGTAACACGTGGTATGTAAGGTACGGTTTTTGAGTTTAGGTAACAAAATTTAACCTCCCTTGGTAATATCGTTCCTTCAAATGTCATAAGTATGGTACCCGTGGGTTCGTATACACTACTGTTATCATCTTTAATTACTTTTCTATTCATTCTTTTTATTTCAATAACCTTGAATGGACTTACACACATTAACATTAATTCTTCAGGTGTATAAACCGGATTTATATTTCTTACTATCGCTTTACAGGTCACATGGTTCCTTGGAATATAAATTTTGTAGCCTTTTTTTTCCAGAATGTTGTTTTCTAAAAAATTGTTTGCTGCCGTAGCCGTCGTAAATATTACTCCTATTTTATTTTTTCCTTTTACTTTTACTTCATGTATGTTTTTAATTTGTAAATTAAATAATTCTTTACATATTTTCATTTGATTATATTTGCCTATATTGTACGAAATTTCATTACTTTCAACTATAACAAGATAAGGGCCTGTACTATTTAGTTTGTAATTAAATTTTTGGGTTTGTTCTTTATTTTGTTGTTTTGTATTTGTAATTTCATTTTTTTTATTAGCTTTATCAATATCCGGTGGTACCGGAGGGGGTCCTCCCCCCTCATCCACGAACATTATCAGGTATTCTTTTATTAATTAGTATAATCAAATCACTTACCACAGGAAGGAAAGGTTGATTTACACAGAGGTAGCGTTAGTACAAATTCGATTAACTTTTTATTCTCACTTCGCCGGTATTTGAACACACGTCCGCGCACGACAGAGGTTGAATCAAAAGTCCCCATTCATCCTATAAAAGGTTGCCTTACGTCCACTTTTGCGGCGGATAATCAATTGGTTTGCACAAGACCCTGAAGATCTTGAAAGAAGAGTGTGATAAAGTGGGGCTCGAAATAAACTTCAGCAAAACAGAGTATCGAAGAAGCTATGGAAAACTTGGAATAAGATGAGAACGTAACGGAAATTTTAAATATCTTGGCTTCCAAATATTTAAAACTGAAAGAACAAAGTATAAAATAGCAAAGAGACTTGGTTAGATAAGAACTGTTATCAAACAGCTAAATCCTATATTATGAAGCAAAAGTGTAACTAGGAATACCAAAACAAGGATATACGACACAGTTGTACGATCCATCAAACCAGAGACAATAAAATAATATTTATTATATATTATCTCTGATCAAGACGTAGTGGGACATAATGTTGGATGATGAACAAGAAAATACAAAGTAAAATAACTGCAGTGGAAATGGACTATTGGAGGCGCTGCTGCCGATCAACAAGACTAGACAGAATACCCAATGTGCATGGATATTCAGAGAAGGATGAAGAATGAAAAAGATGCCCCAATACATATCGAAGAGAAGATACTGTTATGGTATGGCCACGTAAGGCGTGCTGGATTAAAAGAGTAACAGACTCGAGTCCAATGGGTAGAAGACAGAGACAATATAATATAAAGAGACTTTTTGAAAGATAGGGAAAAAGCGGTACAATGTTTGTTTGTTTACCCCCAGAACTCGGCGCTGAGGTGGTGGTAGATAGGAGAACTATACCACCTAAACTCGATCAGCTGGTGAGGTGAGCTGAAATTATACTATAATGGCGGTTGAAGCGTAAGTATTATTAGTATTAGTTTTAATTTAATATTATTTTAAGATAGTTTTAAAATTCGTAAAGTGAATAAAAGTACATAGACCGTCAGCCCAAGGTATAAAAAATTGAACGATCCTTGACCGTATGCCCTTTGAAGATTCGACTAGAATTTATGTGCCAATTATGTTAAATTTGAAATGGAACTTGCTTTCTGGTTCTATAGTTGCAAAATTCCAAAAAATGTTGATACAAAATTATGATAAATTTTAACAAAAGTTGACCGTATGCCGAGGTAATAAGAAGAAAGTTAACGAAAAAATAATCTAGTGGAAAAAGGTCGGCATACGTGTAGGGTGGTCCCAAAGGGAAGTAATAAACCCTTAAAATTGCAGACAATTGTTATACCTTCTTTATGATAGCTGACCGTATGCCTCTAAGAGATTTTTATTATTTATGACGTACCACATACTTATGCCTAACGGCATACCGATCGGCTGGTTCCAAGTGGTTCCTAACCTCTAAAACATGTGTCGAAAATTTTTTATTCTATTTTATGACTCTTAACCATAAAAAATCTACTTAAAATTGAAGTTTACATTATAAAATGACCACTTGCAAAAAGGCATACGGTTATCGTAGTTCCTCAGCTCAGAAATGTATATGAAAGTTGTAAAAATTTGAAATGATTTTTCTATGATCACTGACCGTATGCCATTAAGTTTATCATTAAACAATACTAAAATCTAATGTATAATGAAAGGGCATACGATTACCGTGGTTCCTTACCTCAAAAATTAAAATTGAAGTTGAATATTAATTTTCGACGATCGCTGACCGTATGCCATTATGTATATCATTAAATAATTGAAAAATTAAATACCCTGTCAAAGGGCATACGGTTTTAGTGGTTCGTTACCTCAAAAATTCGAATATTATTTGCGGAGAATCGATGATCGCCTGGTCGAAGCTTGGTTGCGTCTAATACATATACACAATCACTTCACATACACACTAGACATGCTCGTTCGGAGTAATAGATATTTCAGCTGATAATTTTGGTATGGAACCACTAAAACCGTATGCCCTTTTGCAGGGTATTTAAATTTTCAATTATTTAATAATATACATAATGGCATACGGTCAGCGATTGTCAAAAATTAATATTTAACTTCAATTTTAATTTTTGATGTTAGGGACCGCGATGAGCGTATGCCCTTTCATTATGCATTACATTTTAGTATTGTCTAATGATAAACTTATTGGCATACGGTCAGTGATCATCGAAAAGTCATTTAAAATTTTTACATCTTTTAATACGTATGCCACTACTTTAGGACCACTCGATCTGTATGCCAAAGCTACATATGATAGCATTGATTACAATTTATCATATTTGCTAATGGCATATAGTTAACGATCATAAAAAAGAATAAAAAAAATTCGACACATGTTTTGGAGGTTAGGAACCACTTGGAACCAGCCGATCGGTATGCCGTTAGGCATAAGTATATCGTACGTCATAAATAATAAATATCTCTTAGAGGCATACGGTCAGCTATCATAAAGAAGGTATAACAATTGTTTGCAATTTCAAGGGTTTATTACATCCCTTTGGGACCACCCTACACGTATGCCGACCTTTTTCCGCTGGATTATTTTTTCGTTAACTTTCTTCTCATTACCTCGGCATACGGTCAACTTTTGTTAAAATTTATCATAATTTTGTTTCAACATTTTCCGGAATTTTGCAACTATAGAACCAGAATGCAAGTTCCATTTCAAATTTAACATAATTGGCACATATAATCCAATCGAATCTTCAAAGGGCATACGGTCAAGGATCGTTCAATTTTTTATACCTTGGGCTGACGGTCTAACAGTGTACAGTTTCAATTATGTCATTACCGAATTATTTTAAATATAAATGCGCTGTGCCACATTGTTCAAGTAAATATTTTTACCCAATTCCCGATCAAAATTTTAAGAATATAAAGTTAAATAATCAGTTTGATACACAACCAATAAGTTATGTAGCAGGTGCTTTGGTAAAAAAATTAAATTTAGATCGTAAAGAATGTAACTCAAATTATAAGTCAGACGTTTTTTTGAAACTTTTAAAAATCAGTGTTTCTTTAATAATTAGAAAATATTATAATGATCTTTTTAGATCGAGGGACAATATATAAAATTTTATATAGATAAAGTACTGCGGTAATGTTTTTAAGTTTTAGGTTCTTGCATGTACACAAAGGATTGGTGTCCTATTTCCAATACCACATGACACAACACTACGTATTGAAGAACAATGCCAATGTATGGAAACTTCTTAAATATTACGTATTAAAATATCTGTATGCATTTTGTAAGATTATCCATAATTTTAAGTTATCGAGTGCGTTGTGCAATCTCTTTTATTGATGGGTTCTACTTTTAATATTATTCGTGTATTGCTACTTAATATTATTCTAAATTTTCGACCATATTATATATATTTATTTATTTGAAATAACAATTGTACTTCTCTGTGATATTAGCGTAATTATTCTCATATATGTTTATCTATTTATTATTATTATTATTTCTGTAAATCCTACCTGGTTTTGTGATACTAGATAATAAGGTGTACAAATAATATTCAGATACTTTTTGTAATAAAAGTTTAAATTATACTTTTTTTGTGATTGTAAATAATAATTTGTAATAAAACTAATTCATTTTTTGTGATAACATTTTAAATTTCTAAGAATAGATAATTTTTTGTAATAATAATATTATTTCATATTTTTGTAATAGTGTTTCAAGTGTATATTGGTGTTAAAAGTTGTTTTTATTAAAAATTTGTTTATTATTTAGTTTTTATATTTATTTACCTAAATATTATAAGATAATATGCACTTTTAAGCCCATATTTTAATTTTTAATATTTTTACACAACAGTAAAAATATTAAAAATCAAAATATGAGCTTTAAAAGTGTATTTCTATATGAAACAGAATTTATACCCTGTCCCGCCAATTTTTTGAATCGATGAGCTTCTTCCCCCAATTGTTGGCGCGCCACCGTCGCTCAAAACATGTGACCAATTTCATATAAGGTATCAGTACATCTCTTTATTATATATTATCTCTGGTAGAAGAAGAAAACGAAGGCTCAGAAAATCATGGGGGTGAATTTTACATCGCCATATGGAGAAGACATGTTTTCCAAATGGAGAGTGGTTGAATAGAGATGTTTGTCGCCTTGGTTCGACGGGGGGAAGTCATAGTATACATTTTTTTAGGGTTCCGTAGCCAAATGGCAAAAAACCGAACTTATAGATTCGTCTCATGTCTGTCGGTCTGTCCGTCCGTATGCCACAGCCACTTTTTTCAGAACCTTTAAGAACTATACTGTTGAAACTTGGTACGAAGATGTGAGCCGCCTTGATTTTATACAAAAATAGAAAAAAAATTTGGGGGTTCCCCATACTCAAAACTGATACTTAATTTTTTTTTTTTTTCATCAAATTCATACGTCTGGGGTATCTATGGATATGTCTTCAAAAATGATATACTTCCAAATTGGCAAAATGTGTCTCCCACTGTTACTTCTGGAATAAGAGAATTATAAAAAAAATACATGATGTACATTACCATATAAACTTCTGAAAATTGGTTTGACCGAGATCTAGTATATACGTAGTTTTTTTTTTAAACATCGATCAAAATTACAACGAACTACAAGAACTTTTATATTGTTACTTGCTGCTACAGAACCCTTCAAGGGCGACTTTGACTCGCACTTGGTCGCTTTTTTGTATTTAGCAGATACAATGTATATTTTATTTGTTTTTTATTTGAAGATGCAGAGTCCAGATAAATAGAACAATCACTTTAAATATACACTAATTTATTTTACTAACGAGACATGTTTCAACAAACATTTCTAATTGTAGTATAGTTTTTAAATTTAAAAGATTTGTTTGGATTTAGTTGTTAAATTTCATTAATGAAAAATATTTCTGATTATTCTTTAAATTTATTAATTTAAGGTCATCTCAATTGGAATCAATACTCCTAATATTCCACTGTTTAATTTTGATGGGTTCAATATGATGGTTGTTTGGTGTTAAAAGTCCATTATCGCTATCTACTAACATTGATTTATTGTGTTCTGATATTTGATTGTCTTCATCCATTATAGTTGTTAGTTGTGGGATATTTTCTTGGTTTTTAATTTCGGTCATAACCATTTTTTGGCTGTATTTTGTGATCATTGTTTTCTCAAATTGTTGGCTATTCGATTATGTTGTGGATCGTTTTCTCTTAAAAACTGTGATATATTTAGTTCCTGGATTGTGGGATCTTGTAAAATTTTTCTTTCATTAACATCTATTAGTCTTTGATTCATAATATTTGTATTTTTTTTATTTATATTTTGTAGTCTTGGGAACCCTTCTCGATTAATTTTGGTATACTTTTATTTGTTTCGTTATAGGATATATTGTCAAACGCACTATTTTTTATTTGTTGTTGTATTTTTTACACTTTTTTCTATTTGTGGCCTTGGATTGTCCTTCGCAGTGCGTGCATTTTGTAGTGTTTTCACTTTTTCTATCATCGTATTCTTCACTGCAATTAGTACATTTAGTATTACTTCTTCAGAGTTTCATTAAGCAGTTATAACATTGAAAAATTGGTTCAATAAATAGCTCTACTCTTGATCGTAATAGTTAATTTCTACATATTCTGGTAAGACCCTAGATATATCTATATCTACATCAAAGCATTTTGTGCAGCTACTATGCTCTGTCCATCCTTATTACACTAAATCCTTTCTCGCGCGCAACTTTAGTTGCTCCAATTTTTAAACTTAAAAGCCTGGCAATAGTATTTTATGAAGGGTATATTGCAGGTAATACTGTATCTTCGCGTTTGTTATTAAATAGTCTTTATTTTGATATATATTTTGATTAGTAAACAGATCGGTGCAGTCACTTATATTTACTTACCTGTTTACACCTGCTTGTCTGGTAGCTATGAACGTAAACACGTAGGCAATACCTCATAGACCTATGTTACGTGTTTAAAACTTTCAGTTTTATTAACATTTGATTGGTAAACCAATGGGTGAAACTTTATAAAAAATTAATTAATATTCTTTTAATTAAAGATAGTGATGAACATATTTCGATGGGCAAAATGGGTGAAGGTCGATCTAGATTCGGATCTTGTTCTATAACGATATATTGGCAGCAAATCCATGCATGAAGCTTTACAATTTATCATTTCAATTTAATATTGACAAGGAAAAGATTAAAAGATGTTTCGTTCGTCACAAGTTTAAGAACTATCAAACGGAGTTCTTAAATACATTAAAAGAAAGTGATTATATTAAAATTAGACTGTTTCTAATATGAGCAAGGTAATTTTTTATATCATAGATAGTTTCTTAAAAAAATGTTTACTGATAAGGTTGTAACGTCTTAAAACTGCAGATATTGGGTTACAGAAAGTCTTCATTGTGTTATAATTGTCAAAGAACAATAGTGTCAGAAAAAAAAGTTTGATGTGGGATTTTAGGAAATCGAATAATTTTTCCTTAACGAATCATGAACCGCTGATCGTTGAATGAACTTCTTCGAAGCAGATGCAATTAATAATCTTCCTCTTAATGTACGAAAGGATATGGTTTTTAACAAATAATTCAAGAAGTGTTCGTCGTTGGTTAATAATAGTATGTTGTGTGGCAAGGGGTGAAATCGTCTTTGTTTCATCCCGTGCCACACACTATATTTTTCATATCACATGCATTGAAACAGCGAGTTTTCATCTCTGTAGCCTGTGGAAGTAAGACTATTTCAGACAACTAGCGTATCTTGACAACGATTTGACGACAGCTGTCAGACGATTAAGATTTTATTCGCTTTTGTTTATTACATAATATGCGATCCTGGCAGACTTGGAATATAGAAATAAATAATAAATAAATAAATGTGCCAGGCGCAAACAACGTTATTTCTCCCCTAGGGTAGAAACAACTGTCAGTTGCATTGGTCTGAAATTGTCTTATTTTGACTGGCAAAACAGATATCAAAACTAGCTGTTTCAATGCATGTGATATGGAATAGTTATTTATGATATGAGTGTTAAAAGTGACGTTTTATTTTGTGAGTGAAAAAGTTTGTGAAATGAGCGGAGCGAATTGAACAATTTCACGAACAAAATAAAATCACTTTTAACACAAATACCAAACAATGTTTTTTGTACAACTGCCCTATTTTGATAATAAAATGGGCGAAGTTGCAATGACAATAAACTAAACCGTGTTAAAAGTAAACTGAAGCGTGTTAAAAGTATTTTTAACACGCTTCCATGTAAACAATCAATTTTAACATTGTTTGCTATAATTAAAAGTGTCACTTTTAATGACAGTTGTACAAAAAATAATTTAATGTATGACAACAAACAAAGAAACTGAATCAGATAGAAAATACCTCAAATAAAACTTATTGCAAGATATTAATTTTTTGTCCATTTCTAGAATACTTACTATGACAATTTAATTTGTTATCGGTTTTATCCAGGTGTGAATATTGTGTAGTGTGAATACGAAATTATCATTTTTTTTTAATATCATTTAAATAGAATTAAATAGAAATACTTTAAGAATTTATGCATAAATTATTTTAAAAAATTGGTATCTACTGCCCATCTATGTTTTGTAGGGGTATGCTTAACAACCTGCATGATCAGTATGTTTTCAATGATTTTAATAGCTGTTCGGGTCAATACAATTTAGAAATATTAAGAATTTTTATTTCTCGAAAAGTAACATAAATTAAAGAAACAAAGCATACATTAAATATAAAATAATCGAAAATGATATTTTCTTACATATTAAAGTATTCACAAAACAAACTAAGTTGAAACAATTTGATTACGTTTGTTGGTTGATTTATCCTTTGTCAAATTTAAACTTTCTTTGAAATATTGATTCGGATGGTTGATCGCAGTAATGGAAGCCTGGTTGTTCGTACATTCAAAATATTTGGTACATGCTATCTGGTAATGATGTCCACTTACAAGTTCAATTATGGAATTTACATCTAAAAGTATATAAAATAATGTATAAAATAGTTACTACGAATGAAATTTTAGTACGCAATGTGTTCTTAATGATAGGTACTTAAATGTTTATTATTCAATTTTCGATGTTCTTCTGCCATTGACACAATCGATGATAGGGCAGTTTTGCCATACATATTATTTCATTAGTTTCATATTTTACTGTATTATTTTGAATTAAATTTAACTAGGTCATTACGTTAGATCTTGACGCGTACTTAAATGGTTTAATTATTATTCTCACGTAGAATATTAATTGGCTACAAATATGCGTCATGGATTTTGGACACTAGGAGTCCGGAGTCTAAGGTTATCTGTAAGAGTCACCCTTTGGGGTGTATCTTTGTGGCTCTTACCACTCGGTAAGGTTTCTGCCTTCAGCAGGATACCTCCACAACCTGGGTGGAAAGCATTTCTAGTAAAGCTAGCCCTCATCCCTAATCACTAGGGCACATTCTCAATCCCCCTAGGCGTAATACTATATATTTATATTTGCGGTTTAAAAAATATATAAATTTATGCATAATTATCACTTTTTTCATTATAAAATAAAAAAAAACGGGTATCTAGTTTTTTAAAATCTTTAAATAAAAAAGTTAGCAGCTCAGTTTTATTTAGACAAGCTTTTCTTTAAAATAATAAAAAGTACTAAAATAGTAGATGTGGAAACTTTTTCTACTCTGAACAGTTGCGAATTACAACTCCAAATAGATGTGACAAATTACGATTTTGTTGTAATTCACCTTGGATCTTCGAGCATATATTAACTATAAGCAGCCTTTAATGTTCTAAGTGCGACATGAGTAACGACAGATTGTTAAGTATATGCAAATTTTTTTGAATTTTGATCTGATCAGGGGATAGTCAGTGCATAAATTTGCCACGCTAGCTCAAAAAATGAGGTTCGAATTTTTAGTTGATCTGTAAAATTTAAATTTTCTCCATAAGAAAATAAGGAGTCAAGTACAAACCGTACAAATTAAAAATAAATATGATTTAAGGTTTCCTCCTACGCTTGGCAGTATCGACAAATGCCTTCATTTGCCAAATTTAGCAGGTGTTTTCTGAACCGACAATTTCCTGTCAACACCCTTCTGACATTGTTGCACCTTTGTGATTAGAGACGATTCCAAAATTAACGCGACAGCTCAGGTTTCCCCACCTATCTTTACCGTCGACTCGAACGCTACCGATTACCCAGTTCGAGAGGTTTTGTGAAGATGGCTCTGGGACTAACAAACACCGCACACGAAATCCGCTAAGCAATTGAATAGTACTAGAATTCTCCGACTGGAGGCGCTGCGGCGCGCGCCGATTGGAGATCGTCGGCGTATATCCCCACATTGCCGAATTTTACTAGAGCTGTCGCTGTCGCGTTATTTTTGTAATCATCTTTACCACCTCTGTAATGAATTTCGCCGAGTGTCCTTTGTGAACACTTTGGCTTGTCGCTCGGGCTAATTCATCGACCTTCCCATTGCTTCGAAACCTTGAATGTCGTGGTAACCATCCAAGTGTCAAAGAATTTCGACTTCCGATATGTGTCATGACCCTAACGCAGTCTCACATCTGCTGTGAGCTTATTATGTCGAGATTACGCCTTTAGAGCTGCTTGGTTGTCCGAGTATATGACTACGGTTTTACCGGTTATACCCTTATTTATGATCTCCGTCGTTGTGTATGGCCATTACTTCAGCCTGAAACACTGTAGCATACGCACATAGACTTAACTTGGATTTGTATCCTGTGTCCCCTACTATATATACCCGACCCTGTGCCTTTCTTAGTATTTGAGTCATCGGTATAACCCTTTGAATATAAAACATCAGGAAGGAGGGATCTGCGTATTGTCAATACTAAAAAGTGCGACGGAAACGGCCATGTTGGACAACCACTTTATGACTCATTTATTGTTTACGTTTGGTTGTGTTTAATGGTCTTTTCTGTTTTGTGTCTCTTAAATAGTCTATTTTTCGTGTGTTTTTAGTTTTATTTCTTTTGTGTATTTTAGTTACTGTTAAAATTACCCATTTATATTAATATTTTTGACAATTGTGTTATAATTTGAAGTTAATATAAAAACGTATTTCACAGCATGCAAAATCATGATAAAAATGGTTTTGAAAACTTTCCATCCAATTAATAAAATTGGTTTGTGATTGTTTTTTTAAATACAAGGATAAATTATATTTGTAAAAACTATATAAAAGATGAAAGCGTAAGAAGAAGTATGTATACGAAACTATTTTTATTTAAGGGCCAATAAAGTTATATGTTTGTAACAGTTTTTTATTTCTGCTATTTAGTTTATTTAACTAGTTTCAAATTATTAATCGATTTATATTTGATGTTTTTAATGAATTGTTATAATTCTAATAAAATTTTATTAGTGTTAAAACAATACCAATTAATTAATATATAAAACACTAGAACAATACCAATCCTTTTTGTAAAAGTTTAATTCCGTAGATAAACCAACAATTTTATATTAGAACTTGAAGAAAACGCTGCGAATAATATGTATTTTAATTTTAAAACAGTTTTTTTCGTGAATTTTTAATAAATTGCTTTTTAAATCTGCATATTTTATTTCATATCTGTCTCAATCTTTATATTCAAAGGTCTCAATACACGCGCCACTGCTGTAACGGAAACAGTCTTCCGCCATATGCAACAACCATCCCGGACCCACTTTTCTGTTTTAAATCCTCCTTCCTGAGGTTTTATATTCAAAGGTATAACCCTTGAATTGGGGGAGCCATTTTTCCATGAATGCCTTTCCAGTAATTCTACTCGAAAGTTCCTCGCAAAGTTTTACTTGGGCACTATCCTATCCTGAGGCATACTCATTATATTATAATAGCGCTGCTTGCTCTGACCTTGTAGCAGCCTTGTTGCCATAGCTTCGCCCTGTATATACATACACACACAAGACTTACTTAAACGTTCTTTTCCATCGAAAGACAAAATTAAAAGGGTAGATTGATTCTGTGAGACCACATAACGTTTTGACAGTATTAAATCACCTCCCAGAAACCCTCATAACTGGGGAAAAACTTAGCTTAAGGGATCAGGTCTATTCGGAGGGAATCTCGCAGATAGTTGCTATTTTAAACAACCTTCGGCAAACCTTTGTCGCCCCAAAACAAGAGCAAAGTGGGTAAATATAACTTTTTTAGTAATGACCAATTAAATAATTTATATTTCTGAATTAAAATTCTGACATTATAACAGTATTTAATTCACTTAATTGTAATTTTAATAAAAAAAACATTTCATTCAGAATAGTTTTTAATTTGTCTAATTTTGTACTTGTCATCTCATTCCCTTGAAACAGAGTATTTAAATTTTACAAATCAAATTCAAATTTGAACTATGACCTTTAAGCTAGCATGGGAAATATATTTTTTAAGACTTGTTTCTTTGAGGTTAAAAATAAGGTTAACATTTTTTTTTTAATTTAAAACAGTCAGGTCTGAACTAAAAAGAATTACTAAATAAATCCGACCGCAAAAGTATTAAGAAATAGAAATAGTTTACGTCTGTAAAGCTAGAAAGGTCAAATCGGCAGAATCACTCGTTTTATATCTTAAAATTTAGTGCTCATTTAGTGCTAATTTAGTGCTGATAACATATATTTGGTGCTGTGATAGGGGGACTAAAAATGAGAACACTGCTAACTTTTTATTAAGCTAGCAGTGTACCATTAGTGACCGCGCTATGATACAATTGGAGCGAGAGGCGAAGACGTCACCATTTAGTGCTGCCAGTACAGCAAAAGATTTTTGAAAAATATTCTTTTTTCGAAGCAATAACGACTCCAGCAGTCTCAAGAGCGAGGAGAATACTCTAAAACGGAAACAAATGGAATTGAAAGACGTCACCATTTAGTGCTCAATTAGTGCTGTCAGTACAGCGAAAGATTTTTGAAAAATATTTTTTTTATTTTTTTTTTCAAATCAACTCTTGCTAGTATAACTACGCTAGCAGCTTTAAAAGCTAAAAAGAGATTTTTAAAACGGAAACTAATGGAATTGAAAGACGTTACTATTTAGTGCTGAAATAGTGCTGTCGTTGTAGTAAAGGAGTTTTAAACAATATTTTTTTTCACTTTTTTTTTTAAATTAACTACTGCTAGTATAACGATCCAGCATTTTCAAAAGCGAGGAGAAGACTAATCGGAAACTAATGGATTTAAAAGACGTCACTATTAAGTCCTCAATTAGTGCTGCCAGTAGAGCAAAGGATTTTTAAAAAATAAATTTCTTTTTATTTTTTTTTCAAAGCAACTACTGCTAATATAACGACGCCAGCAGTCTTGAGAGCTAGAAGAAGACTTTAAACCGGAAACTAATGGAATTAAAAGACGTCACTATTTATTGTTAAATTAATGCTGCCTGTACAGCAAAGGATTTTTGAAAAATAAATTGTTTTTTATTTTTTTTTTCAAAGCAACTACTACTACTACTATAACGACGTCAGCAGTCTTAAAAGCTAGAAGGAGACTCTAAAACGGGAACTCATGGAATTGTACCATTTGACCGTATAAATAACTGATTAGAATTGCGAAATATAAATATAAAAAATTATCTTAATATTGTCTAATTACAAATCTTAAAATAAAATTCGGTGAGTCGTTAGCTTAGTTTAAAAACACATTTTTTACAAAAGTAAATATTATTTTTATCATTGAAAATAATATTTTTTCACACAACATTGGAGTTTAATATAATTCAAATAATAATTTTTGAAAAACACGATTATTCAAATGATTAAAAAAAAATTACTTGAAAATTTTAGTTGTCATACGCCGCAATTCAAACGGACCCAGCGGCGCGCGCAACTTTCCCCACTCAAGAGCTGTGCAGGCTGTGTCGGTAACAAGCTCAGCTGTTAGGCAAGTATTTTATTTATTTAATTTAATCATTTTGTTATTAAAAATGAATATTTTTTTAAAAAATTTGTGACCAATGGATTCAGAAAACATTGAACTCACTTAAAGAAAGAATCAAGTGTGAGCTATGCTCATCAACATATAAAATAATAGGGCAAATCATTTTCTTCTTTAATCAACAACGATAAAAAATGTTGACAGTGCAGTGGACTCAATAACTCAAACTTCAAGGGAAGTGATAAAAACTTCGTTTTAAGATTTGACTCAGTTAAGCGATTATCAGTCAGAACTTTGTAATTCTATTGCAGAAGTGGGAAAGCACCTTTATTTTTGAAATAATACTGATTGGGATAGTTTAATCTGATTTATTTAATTGATTATATAATTTTGCGTACTAAAATAGTCAAAAACAATATCAAATATAAAAAAAAAAACTTTTCTCGAGGAAAGAAAACTTTTTTCTCAGCTAGAATAGGTGGCGCTGCTCACCTACAACAACTATATTGCTTTGTTTTTCAGGACGAGGTAACTTTTTCGTGATTAAAGTGAGTAAATTCTCATCGCGAAGAAAAAACACTTGACTTCAAACAATTATTATCTCTGGCTAAGAAAAATTGATCTTGACATAAGTAAATAATTGGTCTTCATTGACGAAAGTTATTCAAATTAAGAAATCAAAAATCTAAATCAAATATAAACATTTGTTGATTCAACTAAAATGATAATCTAATTCGAGATAGAATTACTCTAACTAAGACTAAAACTTCAACAAAAACATTATGGAGGTCACACAGATATTAGTGTAAAAAAGGATTAGTTATTACGTTTCAATATGTAATTATTGCCATATATAGTCTTCTTTTCGCTCAAAACTCCTTTACTACAACGACAACACTATTTCAGCACTAAATAGTAACGTCTTTCAATTCCATTAGTTTCCGTTTTAAAGTCTCTTTCTAGCTCTTAAGGCTGCTAGCGTAGTTGTACTGACAGCACTAATTGAGCACTACATGGCGCCGTCATTCAATTCCATTAGTTTCCGTTTTAGACTATTCTCCTCGCTCTTGAGACTGCTGGCTTAATGAAAAGTTAGCAGTGTTCTCATTTTTAGTCCCCTTATCACAGCACCAAATATCTGTTATCAACACCAAATTAGCACTAAATGAGCACTAAATTTTTAGATATAATACGAGTGATTCTGCCGACTTTACCTTTCTAGCTTTACAGACGTAAATAGTTTTAATATTTTCAAAAAGATAAATTTTAAATGGACAACTAAGAAAACGAAGGTCAAATCACAAAAGAGAAAAATGCGTATAAGGATAGGAATGTTAATTAATACTTACGTAAAAACAAATCGAAATAACCGAGATAGAACCTTTTAAACCTAGATGTTGACAAATTCATGCTGTTTGTGTAAAATCTATTACATATAATAACACTGTAGGAATGTATATGTTTGTGCGCGCATCACATGAAAACTAGTGATCCGATTCGAATGCGGTTTTCACAGATGTATTTGTCTTCTTTCAACTTAACATCTGGTGTATAAAAATTTCTCTCCCATTCATTAAATGGGGTGGGGTAAGAAATTTTTATACAACAATCACACGCCACGCGAACGACGTTGCGAGCACAACTAGTATGTAATAATTTTAGTTTATAATACGTTATTTGAACAAAAATGTAAAAACAAATTGAAATAAAAACTTTAAACGTAGATGTAGACAAATCCACGCTGTTTGTGTAAAATGTGTAAAAATTTTATTTTACAATACGTAATTTGCACAAAAATGCAAAAACAAGTCGAAATATCTGAAATAAAACCTTTTAAACGTAGATATAGACTTATTACAGAATTTGTTCCTCATCAAGCATGAGACAACATCTGTTACTAAATCAGTATCGTTTAAAGGATCTGATTACTAACCTACTATAAAAATGGTAATCCATATAAAATTTACAAATAAAACTTACTCGTAGTGTTTAATCCCTGTTCAGTTAATTTATGCTTCAAAATATTTGAATTCCATTCCTTAAACGGGCAGCCATGATATTCGTCAGTCCCTACAGGATTCATTATAATTTTGATACAACTATAAGGACTGTAATTCGTCATACCTCCAGCCTTCCCGTAAGAATGACGAACAGTGTAAGAATACTGTTTATCAAATTTTTTGTCATCAATTTGTGGATTTTTTGTAAACTCTGATCTCCATAATTCAAAAGCCAATTCATAAGATAATCCTATAAGCAATTTTAAAATTATATTAGATTTTAATTATTCCAGTGGTAGAACATAAAATTACTTACCGATGCCTTTTAGAAACAGAAGAAGCTGTAATCTTCCTTGATGTTTAAGATGATGTGCCGATTTCAATTGGTCATATAAGTTTTTCATACACAATGGAAAATGTTTCTTGGAATAAGAATCTAGATGTGCCAAATCTATTTCATCTGGAAGCTTTTCATTATCATACCTTTCACCAGTATGAACGTGATTTAAACTGTCTAACAAGCCAATCCTGGTATCATCCAACAACGGAATTTTATGACTGAGTAGCTAAAAAAGAAAAGTTATACAATTAAATTGGTAATAACATGTGCAAAAATATATTTCTTCCCTTATTCGCATAGACATCATTCGGGGGTAGCAAGGGGTGGAAGTTACCACCCCAGAATTGTGGAGCCCAGTATAATGCCACCCCAGAATTTTGAAGTAAAAGTCTCAATAATTTACAAATACTTAAAACTGAAAAATACAAGTCTACCAACAGGGAACTTTTTAACTTTAGCTTAGTTTAGCATAGAAAGCATGTCTTTTGAAAACTTGTAAATCATAAACTTAGAAAGAAATATTGGTGTAGTAGAATTTACGTAATGAAATAAGGAACATTAAATGCGTGAAGAGCGATAATGAGCAAATGGCAACTCTGTTGGCGAGATCCTGTGAGAGATCTTTTTCATGCTGACGGCGGTTAAAAAAATCTACCAAAAACTCTATTGTCTTCGTTAGCCCTTTTGGCTATTGAAAGGAGTGTTGAAGTAAACATTTCCAAAGTTATTGATGACTTTAAATCAACCCAGAAGAGAAGGTTTCATTTTGTGTAAAAGTAACTTGTGGATGTAGTCTGATAACATTGAGTAAAAGTGAAATTTGTTTTATCATGTTTACGTTATTTTTCCTTTTATAAAAAACAAACGGGCTGGGCAAACATAAATTAAAATGTGGACCATGTTAGCAATAAAATTGTTGTAAAAATAGTTTGAAAAAGCTTAAAAAACTAACAAATTTAAAGCCAGTGTCTTAAAATTTCCTCGGACTCCCGTCCACATGGGACTCCCCAGTAGATCTTGCCACCCGAGTTGAAAAGCTGAAATGACGCCCATGCTTATTCGTACCTGCCCAGCATATAAATAACTGGTACATTTAAATTCCGGATTTAATGCTTTTGATACAAGCTAACTGAGGAGGATTAAAATATTAGGTGGACTGCGGAAAATTAAGTCAGGTACATAGAGGCTGTACTCATTTAACATCCTTTCGATAAAGTCTGGCATGCTGGACTGATTGGAAATTTATATAACATCGAACTCCCAACTCAAATTATTTGCGTGAAAGTAGGATAAATTTGGCCAACCCATTCACAGATCTCGAAGGTTCCAATCTTGCTCCCTTTCTTTATCTCATCTATATTCACTACGTCCCAAATATTCAAAATATTTAGCTCTATGCTAACCACATAGCCTTATACACATACACCAAAACTACAGCTGCCCTAAGATTGGCTATTTTGGAGTGCGCTTTACGCGCACCCTCAATAGGAAATCAGAAGTCCAAAGCACCCTCGATAAAATAAAGAAACGAGCTTCTTCTGGGGGCGTTATGTGAACGAATTGGAAAATGTCATCCAAATACTCTACTCCAAACGTATAAAACATTACTCTCACTTTCCGACAGACAAACCGAAGATTATTTCGAAAGTGCGAATACCTTGACTCTTGGGACACGTACAAAAACTACGTCTTTGCATGTTGGGCTACAGAAACTCTGAAGGGTCCCAATACTCAAGCCCAGGATACCCAACAAACCCTTTGGAACAGAGATTACAGTGCCATCAAATAAAGCCTCGTAGAAAGCTTTCGCTTTCTTAGCTGAGGCTACTCCTAGCAGCAGGATAGCAACTTACAAAGGAACTACAGAAACAACTCAATAAAGCACCACTTAACCTTAGGTAGATCAAAAATATAGTTAAAAATACTTATCTTAATATTATCAAATTTTACAGAAAGTACGCATAGGTTTTCTGTCGTTTTACTCGACCTAAGTTCAACCTATTTCAATTTGGAAACAGCCTCTTTCAGATAAAACTTAACAAATAGTGTTTCTTAAACAGATTAAAGTTACCATAGACAACTCCTATAGAAAATGCAGAAAAACATTAAATTTTAGCACTATCCTGAAAAGCACAGTAGGTCCTACAGCAGGTATATCAATATTTCTAAACTTAATCAAGAAAACATTTTACCTTGATGGAAAATTTGTTATAGATGAATGTGGTAAAACCTTAATACTTAAAAAAGTGTTTTAAAAAGCTCTGGTGAAGATTTTTGGAGTAAAGCAACAATTTGTAAAGAATCCATCATTAACCAAAAGGAATCTTAACACAACATAAAAGTTATAAAATCGATATAAGTAGCAAACAAAAAAAATACCAATAAGGCCAAAGCATCCAGTGATATTTAAGAATGACCTTTCAAAATTATTCATTAAATTTCAAAGTAAAACGTTAGTAATTTGGAAAATAATACCACAAAAGGCATGTTCCCTAGCAGAAAAAATACACACAATGCGCGCAAGCTTTAACCTACCGTACAGTTAAAATAAGTCTTCTACATTTTGAACACATTAAATATAGGATTGCAAAAAGTTAAAAAAATACATTAATATGTGACGAACAAGCTTATATTGTTGTGAATTCGTGTCATAAAAGTTACAGTACTTGTTTGAATACGAACAGCACATTATTACTAACAGATAAAACCACGGGTTATTACACCACTTTATTTAAACGGCTATAAAGCATACGTCTTCAGTTAAACCATGTTTTCGACTCAAAAATAGTAGATTGCAGATTTTGAATAACCTCTCTCCGCAATTTACCTCCTACCTGAAAAGAGCCATGTCCGTAATTTACCAGTACCTCTCTTGTCCATTAATCATGTTATTGTTAATTTTTTCCGCAATTTACCTTTCAACAATAAAACAGTATTGAATGGGAAGAGATCATATAATAAATAAAATTAAAGTTTCAGTTTCTTTAAAACAACAGTTTTGACAGAATATATAACAGTAAGTTTTACTAAAACAGAAATTTTTAAAAATACTTCATTAAAATACTTTATTAGTTTTCAGTATTTTCGGACCAAAACTATTGTTATTAATAGTAACCTTATTATTTTCAGATTTAGTAATTATACAAACAATAACTCGAATAAATGTCATCGGGCAGGACCCGAACCTGCAATCTGTATCTATAGCTGGTAACGCCTTTAACCAGTTTAGCCAATGATGCTGGTTGAAATACGAGCCATTACTTGTATGAAGGACCAGCGGAGCGTTTGAATGGGGTAAAACTTTAATTAGTTGCCAATCGAGTTAAATCAAAATATATAAAGTCACTTACAGTTCACAATCACTTTGTGCCGCTAATTGCTTCTATCATTCTTCTATTTGGACTAGAAACGAGGATAATGCAGCAATCCACATGTGGAAACACATTAACTATTTCCTGGAGTACACAAACCCGAAACAATGGCGAGATCGGTGGTTCGTGGTAACAGAAATATGAGTGCTCTCTTCTTGGAGCGAAAAAGACACACGTGTTCGACTTGAATATTATGCCCTCCATAGAGAATATACAAAAACACTTTTTAGTAGATTTATATCTACTATTCAGCTGGTTCGCAGGTCACGACCCCCCTGACCTCAAAAACACCTTCCGTTCAAAAGTTTATATATATATATATATACATATATATATATATATATATATATATATATATATATATATATATATATATATATATATATATATAATAAACAAAGTGCCAAGAAAATGCGTATTAATATAAACAAAACGGGAAAATTATTGGGCATGTACGCAAAAAGGATCAATAAGGCCACGAGTAGGAATGGTAACCGCAGACATGCATGTTTCTGGCTCATTAGCCGTCATCAGTGCGGCATAACCAAGTAGGGTATTGCACTTGGCTAGCAAAAGTGTTGGGTACTTGGGAGCAAAGGATGTTGGGGAAACATGTGTAAAGAAACATAAAAACACAAAAACAACGAAAGCTCACACAGGAGTCCTATCGCCATTTTGTGCTTTCGGCCAGCTGTGCCAATGGGTTTTCGGCTAGCAACCAGCGTCGCAACGTTGGCGAAACGGACTCATTGTGTTTGAGTCGTTCTAAGCCTGGGCTTAGAACGACTCAAACACAATGAGTCCGTTTCGCCAACGTTGCGACGCTGGTTGCTAGCCGAAAACCCATTGGCACAGCTGGCCGAAAGCACAAAATGGCGATAGGACTCCTGTGTGAGCTTTCGTTGTTTTTGTGTTTTTATGTTTCTTTACACATGTTTCCCCAACATCCTTTGCTCCCAAGTACCCAACACTTTTGCTAGCCAAGTGCAATACCCTACTTGGTTATGCCGCACTGATGACGGCTAATGAGCCAGAAACATGCATGTCTGCGGTTACCATTCCTACTCGTGGCCTTATTGATCCTTTTTGCGTACATGCCCAATAATTTTCCCGTTTTGTATATATATATATATATATATATAACGTGAAGTCAATCGTGGAGTTGCAGTCAACGTTTGGCCAAGGTAAGTAAAGAAAACTCTTTGATTTCAGTCAAGCTTTCGAATTTATTTAATTCTTCTTCAGGACATCTGTGGTGAAGAACAATTTTTATAAAATAAAGAAATATTGTTACAAATGTGATGACTTACTAATCGTGAGGTTATAAGAAAAGCGACGAATTCTGTTTGACAACATTACACTAATAAAACATTTTAAAATTCAGGTACATCACTATTAAAATACATAAAAATATATACATTTACACCATAAAACTTATTATTTTGTTATTTTTAGCATGGAGGTTTGTCTGTAAATGATTGAATTTTAATGTGTCTTTAATTTCCTTTTTTATTTGTGTGTTTTTTATATATGGTTTTTATTTTAACACAGTAGGAGAGCAAAACATTTTGATGATTTATTTATTTAGATTTTATTATTATATCAAGTAAAATTCTGTAGTCATGAAATGCGGGATTTTAATTTCAAGAATTTATTTGTTAAATTTTATGAACGTTGTTGTGTTTTTATTTTTATTTATTTTAGTGTTATATTAATCTTTATGTTTGTAATCATGTTTTAATTTATTAATAGTTTATTTATCTTTATATTTATATATTAAAATTTTTTTTTTTTATATTTTATATTTATATTTATTTTTGAAACGACAGAATGTAACAATAAATATTACTCAGCCCTTCTATATCCGATTTTCTATTAATACATGTTTTCCTTCTGTCAATGTGTGTCATTTCTAAGAATAATCGTTTCTTAAATTTTAGAAAGGGAAAGGAACCTTAAGAAACGATTATTCTTAGAAATGACACACATTGACAGAAGGAAAACATGTATTAATAGAAAATCGGATATAGAAGGGCTGAGTAATATTTATTGTTACATTCTGTCGTTTCAAAAATAAATATAAATATAAAATATAAAAAAAAAAAAAATTTTAATATATAAATATAAAGATAAATAAACTATTAATAAATTAAAACATGATTACAAACATAAAGATTAATATAACACTAAAATAAATAAAAATAAAAACACAACAACGTTCATAAAATTTAACAAATAAATTTTTTTGAAATTAAAATCCCGCATTTCATGACTACAGAATTTTACTTGATATAATAATAAAATCTAAATAAATAAATCATCAAAATGTTTTGCTCTCCTACTGTGTTAAAATAAAAACCATATATAAAAAACACACAAATAAAAAAGGAAATTAAAGACACATTAAAATTCAATCATTTACAGACAAACCTCCATGCTAAAAATAACAAAATAATAAGTTTTATGGTGTAAATGTATATATTTTTATGTATTTTAATAGTGATGTACCTGAATTTTAAAATGTTTTATTAGTGTAATGTTGTCAAACAGAATTCGTCGCTTTTCTTATAACCTCACGATTAGTAAGTCATCACATTTGTAACAATATTTCTTTATTTTATAAAAATTGTTCTTCACCACAGATGTCCTGAAGAAGAATTAAATAAATTCGAAAGCTTGACTGAAATCAAAGAGTTTTCTTTACTTACCTTGGCCAAACGTTGACTGCAACTCCACGATTGACTTCACGTTATATTGAACCAGTCACTATACCATTATTCGTATATATATATATATGTATGTATGTATGTATGTATAGTTCCGATATAACGAAATCTGTGGACACGATAGCGGTCGCATTTCTTAACGGATCGAAATGAAATTTGGTACAAAAATCAATCGTCCCAAAATCTCGGTCGAGTTCGTTAATGGGCCAAATCGGTAAGGCCGTTTGGGCGTGACATCAAATCAAAATGGAAAAAAATTCGTAACTTTTTTACTTCACCCTGTACAAAAAAATCTTAGGGGACTTTTTTGTTTGTCTTAAAGAGACCTACAACTTTTATCTAAAACATTTTTTTCTAAAACGTATACTTTTAATATACGACAAGCCAAACTCTTCATAAAGGGATACTCGGCAAAGTTTACTGCAGAGCTGCTATCACAAAGGCGAAATGATGTCAGAATGATTGTCAGTCTCTTGACAGGACATTGTAGGCTCAGAAAACACATGAGTCAGCTAAACTTGGCAGATGAAGACATTTGTCGATACTACCAAGAGGAAGAGGAAACCGCATTTCATGTCCTATGCCAATGTGAAGGCCTTGCAAGGACGCGGTATCTAGTACTGGGAGAGGAGAAACCGGCTGCTCCAAGTTATGCGGAGTGGCCACTGTCAAGGCTATTAAGTCTCATTAAGAGGGCAGAGCTGGACAAGGTGCTCTAATCCTATTCCACAGATAATGGGTGTTCACAATAGATCTGCAAAGGTCGCAGTGATATAGGCTAACAGCCAACCCAAAAATATCTATCTATCTATCTAATATAATTAATTAATATAAATCTACTGATGCGCCTGGCTTACCAAGGGCCATTTTTTTTTAAGAGGGCCAGGCTTAGATGTGGTCCATGGGATTGCATCGCAGCTAGTACAGCTTATTGTGCACCCTCATTCACAGGTCCTCATTCTTCGTCAAATCCCAGGTTCTTAATGAACCAAGAGATTCTTTTGACTATGGTTGCCCGTTCTTCCCTGTGATCTCCAGTCGGTAGGCCAAGGGATCTCACACGCAGACCTTGCAGGGCTGGGCACATGAATATCACGTGGAAGGCTGTTTCCTCCTCCTCACCGCATTTTCTACATAGGAGGTTTTCAACTTGAATTCCCATCTTATGTAGGTGTCCGCGAAATACCCAGTGGCCGCTGATGAAGCCAACCACTTTCCGCAGGGTCTTCCTCCTCAGCCCAAGGGCATCTGCCGCTATAGCACCAGTAGGTGTCTGCAGCATTCTCTTTGACTGTATTTTACCTTCTGTTCTTTCCCAGCTCTTTCGATGTTCTATGTCCATCCACTGGCGAACAGCTCTTCGTGCTGTGTTGTAAGCAATACCGCACGTCGGCTCTGGGCCAATGAGCGGGCTTTCAGCTCCTTTACAAAAACACTTGGTAATAGTTTATAGTACCCGACTATAGGCAACCAATCATACAGGTAGGAGAAAAAAGTGTTATAGGGCAAGCAGTATATAAAAAATTAAGAACAGACAGATGCATTAGTAGTTAGTCCGCTTTTTGATCGTATCGGGTCACATATGACACTCGCTCAATTCCTCAGTAAACTCGTACAAGTTCTTAAGGAGGAATTGAGTGAGTGTCATACTTAACATGAGTAGAATGGCGACGATGAAAAAGCCGACTAACTATTAACGCATCTGTGGCTAAAGTTTTAAAAAGTGTTACCAGCTATAGATAAAAATTGCAGATTCGAGCACTGTCGGAAGTGACATGTTTTCAATTTTTCCTTAAATGTCATTTTCTTCTTTGTATAATTTCGAAATTTCAAATATTGAATTAATATACAAGTAATTAATATATTTACATTGGTTAAATTTACATAATTAAGAGTTTGGTATATACATTCAGACTTACAGTTAAAGAAGCACTTAGAGATGCTCTAAATTGGGACTGAATTGTAACAATTAGTTCACTAGTTGGTACAAAAGCGTAACCATTTCCTAAAAATACTTTTCTCTGTTTTACGAGTGACACTACTTCGGTAAAAGGTATTTTGAAAAAATCAGTTGAATTAATATTGGCTTCATTTATATCTAAAACAAAAAAATACAGCTGGTGTGTATACATAGTCAATTATGTTCATCCAACTAAACATATTTTTTAATATAATTTACCGAAAATAGCTATTTTTCATAATTATTTGGAGAAGCAAATGTGTACGTTTTCCGTGTTTGCGCACAAATTATATATTTCAGGAAAAAAATATAAATAAATTTAACACTTGTATTAATTATGCCAATAATAGTATATTGTGTGGCAAGGGGTAAAACAAGACGATTTCTGACTAGGGTGGGAGTTGACGCCCCGAGCGAAGCGAGGGCTATCATCGTTCGGTCAGAAATAGTCTGTGTTTCATTCCGTGCTACACACTATATTTTTCATATCATATCACATGCATTGAAACTATTGAAACAGCGAGTTTTGATCTCTGTAGCCAGTAGAAGTAAGACTATTTCAGACCAATAATGCAACTGTCAGTCAGAAACATTCTGACAGATTTGAAATAATGACATTTGTTTCTGCCCTAGGGAAGAAACAAATGTCAGTTTCTGACTGACAGTTGCATTGGTCTGAAATTGTTTTGTTCCGACTGGCAAAACATGGATCAAAACTACCTATTTCAATGCATGTGATATGTATTAAATTTCAGTAAAAACCTTACATAATAATGAAATAAATAAATTTTATTCAATTTATTAATCATGCATATTAGATAACAAAGTTAAATTCGGATATAAAAAACTTGAAAAATTAAAATATTTATATAAAAAACTATAACATTAAATTAAGTTTTGAGCCTCTTTTCCTTAGTAATGAATAAACACGTTTAGGCATACCAATAATCAAATTTTTTATTATTTTTTGACATCTGGTTAGATCTTCAGACGGTGCGGTACGGATATTTTATCAAATCGATAAAAATGGCGGATTGCTTAGAGGCGCATAGTTTTAAATATGCATGTTAACTCGATTAAGGCACTTTATAGTGTCTTAACACGATTCGATCGTGTATTGAGTTCGAAAATTTTCCCGTATCCGGCAAATTTACATTCGATTTTGTCATTGCAAACCGAATACCGCGAAACGATAAAAAATTCGAATCGAAAAAATCAACCATTTCACGGAAAAATCGTTTTCAGGTATTTAAGGGGTTCTTAATGGAAAAGTCGGAAAATACATTTGATTTAACTATTGGTAAGTGTCACTTGGCGCTACGCGCTCTGGTGGTTAAAAATATTACTACTGCTAGGATGATAGATGTGATTTAATTAATTAAAGTTATGTAGTTTTTATTTACAATTGAAATGTTTTTATCATTAAATCCAGTTCTTGACTTTATTGAGGCTACTCCTAAGTCTCGAAATTTTGTAGAAGGAGAGAAAATAATTAATGCAGGACATTTAATGTATAATGGGTTAGAAAATCAAAACAATGATCAATACGATATTTTGTCGTATTGTATACAATCATCAGATTTTCGTGATAAACCCCATGAAATAAAAACAGTTATACAAAAAAATGGTCAAATTGTTTCATCAATGTGTAGCTGTACAGCTGGACTTAGTGAAAGATGTAAACACATCACAGCGGTGTTATTATATTGTACTCGGTAAGTGTAAATTTTAAAGACACTGAATATAGTTTACCTTTTTCATTGTTTCTCTTTTAACAAAAAACCGATTAGGTTTTGGAAAATGATGAAAACGAACGTCTGAATTTTGGGCTGCATTACTTGAACATCCATAAACACAACAGTATTTTCTACTTTTGGTTTTTTTTTGAAGAAAATCTAGCTCCACAATTATTTAATAAATCTGAGGCCATAGTTAAATGTTAATTTTCACTGATGTACACTTTTTTATTATTAATAGACGAAATATAAATAAACAAAATTTAACAGCATACAAATTTGTCTTATTTATATGTATGGCTAACTACCAGCTTTCACCCTAGCGCAAGTTTATAATGTGACCACCAGTCAGCGCACCATGTCCGGTGACACATACCAATTGTAATCAATCAATTAACTGAAACATGAGTTTCTGGAAAGCTCCCAAATTAAATTTTTGCCTTAAAACAGAATGTTCCCAATATCTTCTATTTTTTTGTTTTCGGCGTTTTAGATACAAATATATCGTAAAAAAACGTATTGACATCCATTTTCATCGTTGCCAGAAACCAACTAGCGCTATAAATATAGAAATTTGATTCGATTAACATTTCATTCCGACTAAATTGTCGTATCGTGTAAACGACTGTCTCGTTCGAATAAAATACCGTTTCGAATTTAACGGATATGTCGTCTGAACGGGCTGTTAGTGCCGGTTTGTGCTGATTGGGCAATACAGCGATGGTAATACGAGGGCGACCACTTCGAGGTAGCCTTTTCACTTTACCAGTCTCTACATAGCATGTAGTTGTCCTGCTAACAATACTTTAACAATATTTAATCTATTCTGGTGACGAGATATACCTTCTTGCAACAGAATAATTAAAGTCCTGTCAAACTTAGACAATTTGTTTCTAGACATTTTACGCGTTTCTTGCACTAATTCGGTATAAAGTAATAAATACGGAACAGCATAAAATAGTACATTACGTAACGAGTGCGGAAAGCAGGTGATCCCATCACGAGTGCGTTTGTGATGGGATTACCTGCGCACAGCACGAGTTGCGTATTTTATTTTTCATCACTCCGTGGGGAAAGCTATTAAATTTGTGTAAAATAAAAGGAAAAAAGATATAAATCGTATTTTATTACTTCTATTGAAAAAACAATAACTGTT
Source organism: Altica lythri (assembly GCA_964028335.1). Lineage (NCBI taxonomy): Eukaryota > Metazoa > Arthropoda > Insecta > Coleoptera > Chrysomelidae > Altica > Altica lythri. The sequence goes on along the minus strand of OZ034803.1, from coordinate 22,440,218 downwards.
TATAAAACACCATTCAATACATGCTGATATAAATTTATGTATTACGGGTGTATAAATATCAAGAAATAATGCAAGGCAATCAATTGAAGTTTAAACATATATAATTTATACGTATATAAAATTTATTCAGTTTACCTTAATAACAAGCCAATCAGGATCTATAGCTTCATTGCACAATCTGGAAATATCATTTGCTGTAAACACTTTCGACTTTTTGCGTTCATAACCCTTATTTGCTTTTTTAAAAAATGCATTGACCTTTTTATATTTACTAATATCAATATCATCATATGCTAAAACACAAGCTCTAAGCATTGAGTAAAGAGTTGGTGGTGAACACTGCATTTCACTATAAACATTTCTTCTGCAAAGGACGATGACTTTTTGGTTTTTCTTCATATTTTGAAAGCATTATATGTAGCTGTATATCTTTCTTTTGACTTCTCCGGCAATAAACTTAACTGTACAGTTTTTGCAGTTTCTCGTATTTCTTCCGGATAGGAATCAGAATCACTCATGATGTAAGTATATGCTATATGCTTTCAAATACGATTGGAATTATTTGTTAGGCACTTTAATATGACGGCTAATATTTGACAGGTTTGACAAGCACAATAATAATAAAAACAGTGCGGCGCGCGTCGTTAATAAATGTAGTACTTATACAATAACAATGTAAACAAACAAATGTATATATACATATAAATAAACAACACGGCGCACCGTATTTCAAAATTAATATAATACCTGCATATATACTCAGTGCGTGGAAGTTTTACATTTCGTAACTGTTAATAAAAGTATTGCTTCCCGCACGCCCCTGCATAGTTGAATGCAGTGCTTTCCGCACGGAGTGATGAAATTTCGTAACGTTGAAGGAAGCATTGCTTTCCGCACGGTCCTGCATGGTCGAAAGCATAGCTTTCCGCACGGAGTGATGAAAATGCACTTTCACAACATCGGTATTTTGACGACAGAAAACATTTTTGTTTTAAAGCAACCATGGAATTCAAGTGTTAACAAGTCGACCTTCTTATCTTAGGGTTTAAGGAAGATAAAAATTGAAGATGTGTAGTTTTAGCAGAAATGTTGTTAAATTTTAAGATAAAATTAATTCAAATTCAACTTTCAAATATTGCTTTTTAATTAGATATAGCGGTGTCATTGGTTTTTAGAGTGTTTTTTTTTTCTAGACGAGTTGTACTTTTATTCTGTTATACCTAAAATTAACTAGTTTATAGCTGATTAATGTATCGAGTCAAGTACAAATTTAAAAAAATGCCAGAGTTGTGAACAAACCTTAAAGTTAATAGCACAATTTTTTGAAATTATACTTCTTTTAGCGCCTTTGTGAAACAGGATGAGGTTAAATTTTTAAGATGTGACACCGTCACGAAAAATATGTGACGAAAACCGACAGGATAAAATTAGTTAGTCAACCTTTAAGTTTTTTTTCATAAAATTCGAAAATAAATATAAAAACAAGAAAAATCAATAACATCATTTAAAAAACTGACAAATTAGACAAAAACAAACAACATTTTTGTCAAAAAAACACAGATTTCTACATTTGATGTACTGAGAGATATGTCAAAATATGCTTCCTAATAAACAAACTAAAACTGCCTATAGTAGACTTTCCACTGTAGTCCTTGGGCAGTGAGTAATTAAAATACTACAATAATTTCTTTATTTTAAACAGCTTAAACAACTAATAAAGTATTATTACAAAAAACTGTAATAGTGTCTTATTTAATAAAGCGAGTTATTAATGAACAAATGTTGTAAAATGCAGAATATTAGTTATTCTATCGCTTTACGAGTTTTGAAAAATATTTTCAAAAACATTGACCATTTAACTAAGAAGAAACAACTACTTCCCGGGCTATGTGCCCCACGGATAATGAATTACACTTCAAAGTCAAATGGAGTTGACATATCTTAACAGATAATTTAAACCAACCATTTTAGTTCGCAGTTAGAAGGGACAACATAACTTGTAGACCGGTTTCGGCCTATTGGGCCTCATCAGTACAAGGTATATGTTATCCGTCAGCGAGCTTAAGGCATAATCGCTGACTGAAGATTCAACTAAAATCACGAACGATATATTACTTTCAGTAACGAAAGTGTAAACGCCGTGATAGTAGTGACATCTTCACCTCTAATTGCAAACCAAAATTCGATTTGACAACAAGACCCTAGTCTTGATACTATTAAAGTATTATTACAGAAAACTGTAGTAGTGTCTTACTTAATAAAGCGAGTTATTAATGAACAAATGTTGTAAAATGCAGAATATTAGTTATTCTATCGCTTTACGAGTTTTGAAAAATATTTTCAAAAACATTGACCATTTAACTAAGAAGAAACAACTACTTCCTGGGCTATGTGCCCCGACGGATATTGAATTACACTTCAAAGTCAAATGGGCTTGGCATATATTAACAGATAATTTAATTCTTAGTTAAATGGTCAATGTTTTTGAAAATATTTTTCAAAACTCGTAAAGCGATAGAATAACTAATATTCTGCATTTTACAACATTTGTTCAGCTTAAACAACGTTATTTCAACATTTGTTAAAAAAAACAAGATTCATTTTAATAAATAATTACAAACTGTAAAATTTACGAAAAGAAATGAAATTTTACTATCAAGGCATGATATTGGTATTTTTTGATATTTAGGTGAATCTCAACAGGATAGGGAAAGTCATCTTATATTGGTTTTCAAATAGGAGAATTTTATTAAAATTAGCTTTGGTATTTTTGGAACCAGAATACATATTGTAAAAACTGCGAATTAAACAATACCTTTTTTGTTAAATTCAAACACACACGAATCTCACGGGCACAAATAGTATTTAACCACGTCAAGCTAAGAATTAAGCTCAAAATAAATAAGTGCAAATACATATAAAATGTGCATATTCGATAGTCTCATACTGCACCACTCGTGCAGCGCTATATTCGAATAGGTATGTACTGCTATATACAGGGTGTCCCACCACTGTGTTCTCGGTAGATAGCGCTGTTATTATTAGAGATAGAAGAAAGTTACACAGACTAAAGTTGTTCATAATCACACGCTCCATCTTCTTAAAATATTTTCCACTATACGGGATGTTCCAAATAAGAGTGGCAGACCAAAGTTGTGTTTTTTTAAATCGAACACCCTATATATTATTGCATTTTTGGATACTACGTTGAATTCTAAGCAGAAAAGATACCAGGCAACATAGGCCTAAATTTGATAGTTTTTGAGTTATGAGCAATTAAAGAAAAAAATTGACGTTTGGGGATCGAGACAAAAAACTCGATATCTTTCTCAAAGAGCAACATTTCTAGCTGAATTTTTTAACATACGATGAGCAAATAATGTAGAATCTGGTAATAATCTTGAAATAACATTTTTTTATACAGGGTCGTCAGTAAATCTGTTCAAATATACAAAACTTCAAACTTAAATAACTTCAGAATTTTAAATGGAACATCCTGTATATTTTTTATTAAGTCGATTTAGAATTATATTCTCTTTCAAATGATATATGGGTTCCCTATACCTAAACTTTATATTTTAGAAGATAAATTGAATTATTGTTTCTCTCATTGCCGGTATTTATTCTTTGCAGATGATTTAAAAATATACCTGAGAATTGACAACATTGACGATTGTTATAATCTTCAGAGTGACCTTGAAAGGTTGTCAGTTTGGTCTGGTAAAAATGCTATGTCACTGAATATTAGTAAATGTCATTGTATTACATTTTCCCACCGTAAGGAACCGATTTTGTTTGATTATTGTATTGATGGCATGAGTTTAGACAGAGTAAATACTATCACTGATCTGGGTGTTGTCTTTGACTCTGGTATGACATTTATTCCTCATGTTAATGCTTTGGTTTCTAGATCTATGACTAGACTCGGGTTTGTTATTCGTAACTCTTCTGGTTTCTCTCTTGAGACGGTGCGTTTGTTATATGTTTCTTTGATAAAATCCCTTAATAATTATGCCTCTCCTGTTTGGTGTCCTTTTTATCGGATACATATTAATAAAATAGATACGGTTCAAAGGAAGTTTTTAAGATATTGTGGCTTTCGTCTTGGTATTCCAAGGGATCAATGGAATTATGAAGGGATGTCTGATTTACTAGGATTGTCTAGTCTTGAAAATGATCGTATTTTTGCTGATCTTCTAATTCTATTCAAACTTATCTCTGGAGATTTGAATTGCCCTGAACTGCTACAAGAAATTAATTTTAGGGTTCCTACTAGTGGTACACGTAATACAAATTTGTTTGTTGTTCCGTTCCATGCCCGCAATTATTCTTACCATACGCCTTTATCTCGGTTCTCCAGATTAGCTAATGAATTTAATTGTGATATTTTGGGAGTATCTTTAAATGAGTTTAAGAGACAATGCCGTGAGGTGCTGAATTGACTTTTATTGTGTTTGTTTTATTGTAATTATTGTAATAATTATTGTATACAAAAGGGGTGAACCCGTAAATAAATAAATAAAAAATAAATAAAAAAAAATATATTGCCTTTACCTCTACAATAATTTTGAGGGTAACTTGAATTTTGCAAAGCTGGCCTTGACAAAATGATGTCAAATTAGTTCTATTGTAGCCATTACTGACCACAAACGTCTTAACTTCACCTTATTAAGTCTATTAACCATAAATAAATAAGATTAATTCACAAACATAAATATTCTGTGCCTTTGGTTTACTAGTTTTATCTTTTCAACAAATAAATTTGGCATTTATGTGTATTCTTATATTTTGATTCACGATAGAACAATAGACAGATAGGTAGTAAAACATTAATCTTTATTCAGTTAATTAACTGTTCAAAATTGCCACCATTCCGTTGAATACACATTTGGATACGCTCATGAAACCCCCTGTTTACGTCAACCAACATTTCAGGAGTAACCATTGTGAAAGCTTCTTTTATTCTGTCTACCATATCCTTTCTGGTTGTGGGAGGTGTCCGATACACGATGCTTTTAATAAATTCCCAGAGGAAATAGTCCAGCCTTGTTAAGTCTGGTGATCTTAGTGGCCAAGGAAAGGGCCCTCCACGACCTATCCACCTGTTTGGATAATTTCGGTTCAAAAAACGCCGAACCTCTAAACTAAACTATAATGAGGTGGGGCACCGTCGTGTTGTTTAAACATATTTCTTCTTATGTCCAGCGGTACATCCTCCAACAACTCCGGCAAAACGTTAGACAAAAAATTTAGGTACACTTGTCCCGTCAAGGGACCATCAAAGAAGTATAGGCCAATAATCCTTTGGCCTAGTATACCAGCCCAAACATTTATACTCCATCTATGCTGTGCATCTACTTGCCATACAAAGTGAGGATTTTCGTCGGAGTAATAGTGAAGATTGTGCCTATTAACATGTCCATTTTTATGAAATGTCGACTCATCAGAAAACAAGACAATGTTGAAAAAATTCCGATTATGGTTTATCTTATCCATTGCCCACTCACAAAAAGCCCTTCTCCTTTGGAAGTCATCAGCATTCAATTCTTGTTGTAGGTGGATATGGTAAGGGTGGAATTTTTGTTTTTTAATCACTCTTCCCACCGAAGACTTGCTTATACCTAACAATCTGCTTATGTCTCTAATACTTCTATGTGGATCCTCCACAACAGCTGTCATTACCTCCATTTGATTTTCATAGCCAATACACTTTCGACTATCAAGTCTCTCCTTTACTCGCTTGAATGCACTGGATTTTGGTGCTCTTCTTTCTGGATATTTTTGTTTGCAAAACCCGAGTAGCCAAGAGACTGTTTTTGGACACTCTCCCATTACAAGAACCATATCCACCAGCTCGTCCTGACTGAAGTTCATTTTCACTTATAATTCTTACTATAGGTAGGTAACGTTTGTTGTCAGTAATGGCTACAATAGAACTAATTTGACAGCATCATTTTGTCAAGGCCAGCTTTGCAAAATTCAAGTTACCCTCAAAATTATTGTAGAGGTAAAGGCAATAATTTAATTTATCTTCTAAAACATAAAGTTTAGGTATAGGAAACCCATATATCATTTGAAAGGGAATATAATTCTAAATCGACTTAATAAAAAATATACAGGGTGTTCCATTTAATATTCTGAAGTTATTTATGTTTAAAGTTTTGAATCTTTGAACAGATTTACTGGCGACCCTGTATAAAAAAAAATTATTTCAAGATTATTACCAGATTCTACATTATTTGCTCATCGTATGTTAAAAAATTCAGCTAGAAATGTTGCTCTTTGAGAAAGATATCAAGTTTTTTGTCTCGATCCCCAAACGTCAAATTTTTTCTTTAATTGCTCATAACTCAAAAACTATCAAATTTAGGCCTATGTTGCCTGGTATCTTTTCTGCTTAGAATCCAACGTAGTATCCAAAAATGCAATGATATATAGGGTGTTCTATTTAAAAAAACACAACTGTGGTCTGCCACTCTTATTTGGAACATCCTGTATAGTGGAAAATATTTTAAAAGGATGGAGCATGTGATTATGAACAACTTTTTTCTTTGTAACTTTCTTCTATCTCTAATAATAACAGCGCTATCTTCCGAGAACACAGTGGTGGGACACCCTGTATATGCATTATATACAAGACTTTCGAAAAACCGTTAAAATTTTACCGTTAAGGTCATCCGATCTTGACCTAAATCAATAGGGTTCTTCTCCATGGCATGAGGATTCTATATCCCAAATTTCATTACCCTTTGTACTACCGATCAAGAATTATAGCGCACACAGACTGAGGAAAGGAGGAACACACACGCCAATCTTATAGAGTTCCAATGGTACTTAATAAAGGTTATTACAAAAAAGTTTAAGACTTAATAAAAAACTCATAAGCATATATTGAAAACAATTTCCACATAACCAAACTTATATGGAATCACCTTTTATTTCTGAATTTTTTTTAGTACTTAGTAAAATTTTGGTTGAAATTTCAATTGTGTCCAATTTAAAATATAATGCAAGGTACTTGGAAGTAGTGACTCTCAAGAACAGTCCCAGACAAAGTCAAAAACTTCTGAAATCTATAGATGTAAACGTTTCACTTAAATCCATAAGAAAAAGACTGAAACTCATCACAATATATTTCTGAAAACTGCATCCAAATCTGAGATTAGCGTTAACAAACAACAGACATACAGATAAACACAGGAAATAAAAAAATATTGTTTTGGGTTCTCTTGCGTATATAAAGGACTCTCATTATGTATTTTTAAATATATTTACCATATACAGACATCGATTAGTTACAGTTTTATTTTATGTCCAGATTATGAAGAACTACGAAGATAATAAAAAATATTCAGAAATATTTTACAAAACAACTATCAAAACAACGGGATAGAAAAGATCAAGAAAATAATCATAAGCATAAAGAATCGATTGCAATCGTTGTAGTTAATATTATTAGGAAATTAATAATTATAATAATAAAATATTCCAAAAATGTAAATTACGAATTTAACATTTATAAGAGTCGGCAACAGTGTATGTCGTTTGTCCAATAATAATCATGGGCCTTGTATACAGTTAGATATCTGTCAGTCGCGAGTCCTAAACTAGAGAATTTCCCTTAATAAATATGGTGTTAACTACATTACCATGACGGTTTAAGGATAAATATAGAAAAAAATTGTATTAATTCCAGCAGTAGTTTTTTTTTTTAATTCGAATGAGGAAAATCAGGCGTGTAATCATATTATGTAAAAGGCTAAGATATTTATGACAATTTATTCAACAAAAAGCGATAAAGGTCTTATTTATTATTAATGACTCCGAATAGACTGACACTACACACATACACACAAATTTAGCGTTCGATATAAACGATGGCTACCAATACAGTCAATTATGATGAAATAAAAAGTATTGTAAACGAATCAAAAACGTTGATTATAGATGTACGAGCACCAGAGGAAGTTCAATCAACAGGGAAAATCGGAGATAGTATAAACATACCAGGTTATATATTTTTTAAAGTAATATTTTATAACAGTAACAATTCAACCAAGAAATTATGTTTTCAGTGTCTGAAATAGCCGATGCTTTAAAAGAATCGCCAGAAATGTTTCAAGAAAAATATGGAAAACCGTTACCAAATCTAAATGATCCAATAGTATTTCACTGTCTAAAGGGTGCTCGAGCACAGCGTGCTTGGGAAGCAGCAGAATCATTAGGATATAAAAAGTGAGCTTTCCTTTTTTACAAGTACTTATAAAAAATAAATATTTCATGCAATTATATGATAATAACAAACAACTTTTTTTCAGTGCTAAATATTATCCAGGAAGTTATTTGGAATGGTCTAGTAAAAATTAAAAATGTTACTTTCTAAGAATTTTTTTGTAGTTTAATCAGAATTTTGATATCAATAAAACATTGAACTAATATGTTTTTTTACTTATCCACCTCAATAAGCTTAATCGATTTGATATAAAATTGTCGCAGCTACCTTCTATAAATTAAGTATCAAGAACGGTAAGGACATTTTACCGATCGGAGACAATTGTTTGGAGAGGAGCGGAGCGACAACTCCAATTTTTGTCTAAGATCGGTAGTCCTTAACGTCGTGATGCTTATAACGTTTTTTGCACGATAGAAATATTTTTCCGTATTAGACATTAGACAGAGCACTTTTGACATTTTAATAACGTTAAAATGTCAAAAGTGCTCTGTATACATCACATATGCAATTATTTACTTACAGTTCTAGAACGGTAAGTAAATTACTTACCATTCTGTTTCAGTAAACACAACATACTGATCCAGCAACAAACGCGGTAACTAAGCAAAATCGTTCTATCGCGCAAAAAAGTAATTATTATGTATTTATATTAGTATGTTCTTGATGCTTGCTCTGACATTTGCGGCACGATCGAATTATTTTTTACTAGACTTCTTAAGTTTCAAAAATTGCGCATATCAATATTATCCCTAGTACCTAGTCATATTATTTTTTTCAAAATGTTCATGCGCCCTATAGAGTTGAGGGTATCAATCTTTCGACAATCCTTTATAAGTTGTTTTCTTTTTATTTTGATAAAGAATTTTATTATCTTTTTGCAAATTTTTGTAAGCATTATAATTTAAAACGTATCTATCAGCTCATTTCTTGGGCAGTGTATCTGCACATATTAAAAAATTGGCTTCTGTTTCGAAGTTCCGTAAAACTTCTTTGTCCATAGATTCTTCTGATGAGGATAATTCAGTTATGTTTTTGTTCTTGACTATATCGATTTTATAATAACTTTAAATTAATATACTTTTTATTTATATTTACTCAAACAATAAGAGACAGAAAGAGTTCACAAGACGCAGTTTTGAGGTATGTGTAACTCGGTATATGATACAACGAAAGAACAGAGTGAGCGATATAGATTCCAGACTTTCGGCCGCTTTTTATATCGGTGTCGTTGCTAGAGTAAATTCTTTCGGCTCTCTGAAGAAGAGCGCATGTACGCTGCTACAATGCATAAATGTTGGGCTTTCTGCTTTACAATTGAAGCCGAAAGTACGTACGATGCTAAACAAATTCATTGACACAAATAATATACTAACAGTTAAAAACTTAATATTTTATAAAGCCAGATTTTTTACGAGAACTTATCAACTTATTAGTACCATCTATACATAATGAATGAATGAACCGCACTACGACCTATAAGATCCCACTTCTTGCACTATGGCTATAGATTGTTACGCGTTCTATAGCACCTTTTTCAGATATGATTTTTGAGGAATTCTAAGGTTTGACGATTAGTATCAGAGTTAAATTCCTCTTCTTCCTCCTACCCAAACACCTCATATCCTATTCTTGTGAAGTAACTACGGAGTTCTCTATGCCCCGACATGAATCCTCTCAGAATTATGAAATTATTCTTGTAAATTAAAGCTTTAAATCGTTTACGATTATAATTTCCAAGTAAACTCTTAGCCTGTCGTAATCCCTTTTTCTTGAAAGAAATCAATCTTTCACTATTTTCGCTCTTCCTGAGCTTTTCTTTAAAAGCATTTTCGGCTAATTCACAAAAGGACTTTGGTCCAATAAAGGGTGTAGATGCTCCTATTCTTGCCAGTGCATCTGTCGTCTCATTTCGACATCCCCATGACCTGGCTGGTGTGGATCCAACTATCACCTTAGCTGGTCTACTGCGTAGCAATTCGCACATATAATCGGATAACTGTTCATAACTTAAATATGTATTTAAAGGAAAGGTCTGAATTTTTCTGGTTCTGCAATTTACTATTTTGGGCTACTCATCGATGTTTAATCATTAACTCACATTATTTGTACCTTTAAATACCCCACATGGCATAGGAAGAAATATTTAAATAAACTAACAGAGTATTACAACATATAGACACTCACGTCTTTTCTCATTTTTCTTGTTTTCAAACTTTTACGTTTTTTTTATTGTTATTAATGGGTTGTCTGTTTTATCGTTTTCACCGTATTTTCTCGTTAGTTTTCAGGTTTTTTTTCGATGTATTTTGTAATTTATCGATTAAATATATTAGATATCACCAGCGCCACCTTACAGTGGCGTCATAGTACTTAATTTAGTAAGAATTGATCGGTTAAATATATGAGACATTAACTACGCCACCTTATATTACTTAACTTGTATTTTCTTGGCTTTCTTTTTTTAGCAACTTTTTCTTTTTTTACCATTTTCCACTTTATTTTAGTTTCTCGTTTGTCTACTGAGTTTTCCCACAACCTAGATTTTGGATTATCTAGAAATCAAAATACTGTGCCATCTACTGGGTGTCTATCAAACCTAGATGTTAAATGTTTATAGAGTTACATCAATTAACCTAAACTGTCATCTATAAGGAATTCGTAGAATTAAACAATAAATGCCACTTAGGAAGCATTGTCACTTTAAATAAATAAATAATTAAAAAAATATTTTTTAGTGGATCAAATAGTGAATCTAAACCATTCTCGAATCCATTTGAACACATACACACGTATATATATATATATATATATATATATATATATATATATACAAAAGGGGAAAATTATTGGGCATGTACGCAAAAAGGATCAATAGGGCCACGAGTAGGAATGGTAACCGCAGACATGCATGTTTCTGGCTCATTAGCCGTCATCAGTGCGGCATAACCAAGTAGGGTATTGCACTTGGCTAGCAAAAGTGTTGGATCTTTACACATGTTTCCCCAACATCCTTTGCTCCCAAGTATCCAACACTTTTGCTAGCCAAGTGCAATACCCTACTTGGTTATGCCGCACTGATGACGGCTAATGAGCCAGAAACATGCATGTCTGCGGTTACCATTCCTACTCGTGGCCCTATTGATCCTTTTTGCGTACATGCCCAATAATTTTCCCCTTTTGTTTATATTAATACGCATTTTCTTGGCACTTTGTTTATATATATATATATATATATATATATATATATATATATATATATATATATATATATATATACATCCAGCTATCATTAGTGCGTCATTGAATAGGCGAATCCCTATCAATATTGCGTCCGATGCAAAGCTGCGTCCGTATACGGACGCAGCTCTACAAACTGTGTATTTCTTGCCTATCTACACATAAAACGGATATTGTTTCAATGAAATTAAACGGTCAATAACTTGTACATCCTAAATTTTTATAATAAGTTGTGCATATGGCAACCCCGGAGTGGCTACATGAATTTGATGGGGACGCATCCATGATAGATTACCCGTTAAATGTATATTTTTGTATTGTGGCTTTTTACCAGTAGAGGCGCTGCCGTTATATACGATCTTATCCCTTTTTGTCGGTGCGCTATATGAATTTTACAAAGAACGTAGGCAACGTTGCAAAGGCCGCTGCATTTTATTCGATGTGAAACGATTGTGAATTTTATTTTATAGTATACCCTATTTTCTGCATAAAAGTAAGTATGTCTAATCGTTCAAAAAAAATATTAAGCCTGGTTGTTATGTATTAATTTAGGATTATAAAGTATTATAGTATTAATATAAAGTAAGTATTAAAATAAAATATTGTTATTTCTTATTGCCTAAATATCTTTTTAAAGGTAAGATTTATTATCCGTCCAGCTACAAGTAAATTTTAATATGTTATAGACAGGTCTCTGAGGAAAATTCGTTTATAGATTTTAGTTTAAAATAAGTATATCACTTTATTGTGATATTTTTTAGGTTTCAACATCAATCAAATAATCAAAATAATACTTAAAAGGTAATTGCTTATTTGATTATATTTACACTTCAAGTTCTGTTACTATATTAATGCAAATTGCTTTTATTATGGTTTAGAAAATGCTTTGTAGTTCGAATCTTACTACTTTCGTATATTTTATGGATTAATTAATTTATTTATTTAGTTATTTATCTATTGATTCTTTTATTTACCTACTTATTTATTTATTTATCTATTTTTTTACTTGTTTACTAACTTATGACTACTTTAAAATAAAATACTCTCTTTATCGTTATAAGAGATTGTTTGTATAATATTTGTAAGAAATTTATTAAAGATAAATTTATATTTTATACAAGGAGAAAGAGAGAGAGAGAGAGACTTAATTATAAATAAATTCATTCTTTCAAGAATACGCAACTTTAGAAACAAATTCTAAAACAGGTTGATTTTTATTTTTTAATTATAGTGTTCATATATTTATCATGCCATCCTGGGCGTGATGACATAATCTAAGAATGGAAGTTCTCTTATAGCTCATTTTAAAGGTTAATAAAAAAAATATAGTAAAATAAAACATTAACACATTAATTATTTATACAGGGTGGCAAAACAGATTTCAAGAAGTAATTAATCCGACAACTAGATTATTCTTAAAAATTTCTGAAGTTACATTATATGTCCACTCTAATTCTGTTTCTATATCTTTAAAAGTTTGTAGTCTATTAATGAGAACTTTTTTGATTTTAAGTAACTCCATACAAAAATGTCAAGTCAATCTTGGGCACCACTCTTTTGTTCTCAAATTATCATCATTGTTATTTGGAAAATTTTCATTTTAAATTATTTATTTAATTTGTAAAAAAACTCTTTTTATGTGTTTATTTGAATTATAAAAATGTATCATTATTTTTATACTTTAAAACATAATAAAAAATTGATATTAAGTTGTTTTTTTTTCAATAAAAAAAAGTATAGATGAGAATTGGAAATTATAGTTAATATCTAAATAAATATACTCAGTGACATTAGAAGTGTTACACCCAGAAGAAATAATTTCTTAATCTTAATTTTTTGGCAACATGGTAGATTTACATCGAGAATAAAACGTTAACATATTCAAGAATTTTCAATATCGCATAACAAAAAAAAAATTGGTGACCCAGTAACTGCATACACTCATGTACACGTCTAGGCATTGACAAAATGAGATGATCAATGTCTGCTTGTGGCATCTTGTTCCATTTCTTCTTCTTCTTCTTTCTGTGGCCACTTGCTGTCCGCATTCAGCCAAGTTCCTCCAAAATAAAACTTTTCATGAAAGGTGTGCCGTAAAGCACGTCTGAACCACGTTCATGCCTTTCATGTTGATAGGATATATAGGAAATTAAGGTAAACACTCAAATAGACACGCTTCTCGTCCTGCGGTGTGTCAGGACATTATACAAGGTTGACACCTGGGAAAAAAAGGAATTTTTTTTTTTTTTTTTTTTTTTTTTTTTTTTTAAATATAGCTTTAAAATGTGATCGCATGCTAAGCAAATACAGCCAGACAAAAACATGCATATTAAAGTTTAATTTTATGAGAGATGATATGTTGACAAATCAATTTAGCTGCTGAGGATTGAGGGTTTTTAATTACATCATGTAACGAGATTGGGAACTGGGTGCCTTCTTGTGAGATTTTGTTGTAAAGTCCGATGTTTGATGCTTTTCGTAAGTTGCAACCCCAAATCACGTGCATAGTGTCTCCTATCTGTCCACATTCACATAGTTCATTGACAGCACAGCCGATTTTATAAAGGTGTTTAGGTGAGCAGCAATGGTCTGTACGAATTCTATTGAGGGTTGTGATATATTCTCTAGACGTATATGCAATTGATTTGAACCATGGATGTTTTCTCGGTTCTTGTTCTATATTGTAATAATGTTGTCCTTTCACTTTTCCCATTTTTTTATATATGTTAGCCCAGTTTTTCCATAGATCCTTTTTAGCATGACTAAGCAAGTTTTTAAAAAATAATTTATGTGTATGTTTTGTCCCCTTCTTTCTTCCTTCATTCGCCAATCTATCAGCTATGTCATTACCATAGATATGGGAATGGCTGGGCACCCAAATAAATTTGACATCTCTTCCTTTTTGTAAGATTTTATTAAAAAGCTCTCGAATTCGTCTTTGGTGTTGATCATATTCCAACGACATTCTGACTCGTGATATTTTTTCTAAACCACTTAGAGAGTCCGATATTATCAATGCATTTATATCATTATTAGCAATTTCTTCTAACGCCGTTTCTATTGCTATTATTTCGGCCGTGCATATAGGTGTTTCATCTATTAGTTTCTTTTTAATATTAATTTGTAATTCCGGACTAAATATGCCAAAGCCACTCCCTCTATCTTCATGTTTCAGGGACACTGATGCATCGGTAAAGAAGGTTATATAACCTGGGTAAGTTTCGAAAATTTTATATTTTAATTCTTGATTACTCTTTACATCCTTTTTTTGAATTCTTGAATTAATCCATGCAATTTGTTTAGTCACATTCTCCATCTCTGTCTTGTAGCATGGTAGTATATCTGTTTTATAAACTGAGTCTTCATATAATAATGCCGTATCCAAAGCTTCCAACATATCAGGCGGTATCTTGTTTTTCCAATAAACTGGATTCTCATTAAAAAGACTATAAAAACCAATCAAACTGTTTTTGGTTATGTTATCCTTGAAAGATAGCACTTTTAACGCGTATTTGACCCCTAACCATATTCTTCGGTTCCTCAAAGGAGTTTCCCCTGCTTCGCTTAATAAAGCATTGATGGGTGTCGATCGCATGCATCCTAGCGCCACTCTCAATGCTTGATGTTGGATGGTGTCTAATTTTTTCCAATTTGTTTTATTGGTATGAAATATCAGTAACATGCCATATTCTAGATGTGACCTTACTATTCCTTTATAGATATTTAGTAGCACTTTGGGGTCAGCACCCCACCACGTGCGGGTTAGAGCTCGCATTACATTAAGACCTTGGTTTGCTTTTTTACAACATCTCTCAATATGTTGAGACCAATTTAATGTTTCCTCTATAATTACACCTAGGTATTTGTACGATGGAGTCCACAGTATTGCATTTCCTCTTATCTGAATTGGATTAGGTTTATCTCCCATTCTTCTTTTGCTGAATATCATTGCTTTCGTTTTCTTGACTTCAATTTTCATGTCTAACTTTTCCAAGTATTCATAAATTTGTTCCAGAACTTCCTCAATCTGAGAGATGGCTTTATCTATATTTTGATCTTGTGCAAAAACAATTATATCATCCGCATACATTAAAATCCCAACTCTACTGCTTCTGAATTCTATTATTTTTGCTATATATATATTGAATAATAACGGACTCAAAGGTGATCCTTGTAGTAATCCTGTATTTACCTGTATTGAATCGAGAATATCGCCAGTTTCCTTTGACTTAATTATTAATGTTCGTTGTTTCAACAAGTTGTTTATTACATTAATAAGATCTGCATTAATATTAATTGTATTAAGGATATTACAAAGTTTGTCAACATTTATTTTATTATATGCATTTTCTAGGTCTAGGAAGACACCTACCGTTCTTTTATTCAATGTAAACCCAGTATATATACTTGTTATTAGTGTGATTAAATTGTCTAAAGTTCCTTTTCCTTTTCTAAATCCCGATTGCCCTTCCTTTAAATATGTCATTTTTTCGATATGATGCTCTAATCTGTTATTAATCAAGGTCTCAAAAATTTTGCTCACGCAAGAAGACAGAGCAAGCGGTCTATATCCTGTGTAAGAATTTAAGTCTTTTCCCGATTTTGGTATGGGAAATATAACTTGCGTTTTCCAATCATCTGGTATATTTGTAGACCCATTTAATATTGTATTAAATATATTCAATGCCTTTTCCAACATTTGTACAGGAAGGTTATATATCATTGAATATGTTATATTATCCACGCCAGGTGCAGAGTCTTTTTTGCCCTTCAATACATATCTTAATTCATCCATTGTAAAATTTTTTGATTTGGAAATATTGCTGTAATTGTTTAAATTTTGGATATCAAATGCTATCGGATCCTTCATACTCTGCAATAATTCAATCATCCATAATTCGTTCTCAGTAGTGTGAGATGTTTGATTATTTTCTCTGTTTGAGAATTTCCTAACTGTTTTCCAAATGTCCTTAATTGAAGTGTTTCTATTCAATTCCTTTGTATAGTCTTGAAAACTTTTCCTTTTTTTCCCCCTTGTTATTTTTCTTAACATTGCAATTGTATTCTTATAGAGTAGAAAATTTTCTAATGATGCTAAATTTTTATATTCTTTAAGGGCTTTTTTCCTTTTTTCATTCATTTCTTCACACTCTGTGTCCCACCATATTGGTTTTGCAAACAAAATTTTCCTATTATTGTATACTTTTGTACTTTCTAGACTTATATTCGCTGCCTCCTGTATTTTATCTTTCCAGTCTTTATATTCTATTACTCTCTCCTCGTTTTTAAAACTTTTGTTATATTTTAGCCAGTCGGCTTCTTTCGTTTTCCATCGAACTAGTGGTTTATTTATTATATCTGTTTTATTTTGTTGTAGGCTAATATTCACCATTGTTGGAAAGTGATCGCTAGTGCCGTGATCTGATGAAACATCCCAAACACATTTGGTCGTAATGTCCGGTGAGCATATAGCAATATCAGGACAACTGTTGCCTTGGCTAGGAGATGTTAATCTAGTTGTTCTTCCATCATTTAAAAAGTTTAAATTTTCATCTGTAATACTTTTAAGCAAATTTTTTCCTTTATTATTATTAACTGTTGATCCCCAAGCATTATTTTGGGCATTAATGTCCCCTATAAAAATGAATGGATGCTGTATAGATAATATTTGATTAAAATTATTGTAAGACAAATGAAAATCTGGAGGGCAATAAGCAGTAATGATATTTATTTTATTAACTGTTATGCCCATAATTTGGAATGTATTGGGTATGTTACTAGTTAAATTAATTTTTTTAAATGGTAAATTTTTAAGAACTAAAACTGCTAATCCTCCATATCCATCTATTCTATCTTCACGTAAAATTGTATAATTAGGTATATAAAATGATTTCGTTGAACTCAAAAAGGTTTCATTCAAAAGAATTATATCTGGTTTTTCCATAAAAATTAATAACTTGAGATCACTATAGTTTGCTATTGCACTTCGGATGTTCCATTGTATAATTTTTAACTTTCTAATAAGATGATTTTTCTGATTCATCAGAATTAAACGTTCGTATCTCCGCGAGTTCATTATTCTGTATATCAGTTTCTAGCGTTGATAATTTAGGTAAATGAGGTATCGTTTGTAATTCATTTACTATAGCGTTTTGATCCTCAACTGAAAATTTTGTTTGGCTTAACATATCTTTTATCAAATCAATGAACATGTTGTTTTCATTCACTACTCGTTCCTCTATCTCCATGTCTTCTTCCCTTTCCTCCGAGATTTGAGACTGTATATAGTTTACTATATTCATTGGAGCTCTGCGAACTGGAGGTTGAAATAAACATTTCTTATGTTCTTCTGTATCATAATTTGGTGAATGTGGAGAAGGTGGTCTCTTTCGTGTTTTAGCTACTACAGAATATTTTGTTGAAGGTTTAAATTTGTTGGCATAGGTCTGTCTTTCATTTACAGTTACAACTTGAGAAAGATTGTTATTACTCTCTTTTTTTTTATGTGTTTGCTCAATTGTTGGGAAATTCTCTCTTGTAAGTGAAAAATTGTTTTGTTCTGTTATCTTAGGTATTCTTTGTGAAGCTTCATAATATGAGATGTTTTGATATACCATTAACTCCTTAATGCTTTTTTGTCTATCAAATTCCGGGCATTCCTTTCTTTCTGTGGCTCTGTGCTCAAGTTTACAATGAAAACATATTGGTTCTTTGTTGCAATTTTTAGACTCGTGTTCCTCTCCGCATCTGTCGCATTTTATTTTGCTACGGCATTGTTTGATGGAGTGTCCATATCGAAGGCAATTAAAACATTGGATTACTGGAGCTATGTACAGTTCTACTTTGCTTTCATAGTAATTGAGTTCCACCGTTTCTGGTAAATTTCGTCCCTGGAAGGTGATAAGTACAGTTTGACTAGGAATAAAATTGAATTTTTGTGGATCGTTCTTGTCTTGGACTCTTCTGTTAAATCTTCGGGCTGCTAAGATTTTACCTTTCGACTTTCCATAATTGATAAGTTCATCCATTTCCGTGTTTAATTCTACGTCTCTTATAATACCTTTACAGGTAACTAGAGTTGTCGGTATGAAAGCTTCCCAATCTCTATTTATCACTAGTTCACTTGACAGGAAATTGTTAGCACTCGTGTGATTAAGAAATTCAATTCCAATCCTATTTCTCCCTTTTCTAGTTATTTTTTTAATGCCAGATACCTTATTAGTTTTTAAGATTCTACCTATAGCCATTGGATGAATATTACCGGTATTTTTTTCCTTATCTTTAGCCTCTATTATAATAATATACGGCGGTTTATCCATATGTTCATATTGCAGAATTTTGATCGAAGGATTATTATCCGGAGGTTTGTCTAGGGAGCCCCCCGGGCTCCCTAGTTCGCTTAACATGTGCTCTTTTTTAGGTTAAAGCAAAAAGCAATTACGGAAAAGCAAATTAGGATAGAAAAAAAGAAAACAAGGCAGTAAAGAACTGTGGTCAGACTTACCGAAGTTATTCTTTCTTCCGTATTCACTGTTCACTATGTTTAAAATTAAATTTTATAACACTCTTTGTCCGCTATAAATTTCACGTGCTCGTTCACCAAGATGTCCAACCATTGATTATATGTCAATATTTTTATTTCCTCTTCTTCTTTTTCGTTTAAAGGCCTCAGCTACTGAAGCTGTTCGGCCTAATATTTTTGTATTTTTATTACTTATATTCGTTACACCGATTGATATATGTATTAACAGTGTTGCCAGATACAATATTATAGGTAATATTATTTATAACTGGTAAAATTTATAATACAACCTACTAAAAAATTTAATCAAATAAGAAAAAAAATCAAGAAAACTTTAGTTGGTCTTTAATAAAAATTTACATCAACAACACAAAAAAATTTAAAACATCAAATTCTCACACAACTTTTACTAAAATTTTATCCAGTATTACAATCTTATTTGACAACTAACTGTATCGCCTACCAATTAGTGTTTTTTTTTTTCTCATTTTCTTTTTTTTCCCATTTTTACGATTTGCCTATTTTTAACTTCCGGCTAAAAAAATTAATTTTTTTTTTTTTTAAATCGGGAAGGTATTGTTTTTACCCCGTTTTTCGAAAATCGAGTTTTCATCGGATCTCGACGTTTTTAGGTCTTTGGAACCTTCCCTGACTATTTTTACGAGGGTGTCTGTATGTCTGTATGTATGTGTGGCTGTATGTGTGTATGTGTGAATGTATGTAAACCTCTTATAACTATTGAACGGCTTAACCGATCGGAATGAACTAAAAAGCGTTTTAAAGAGTTCCATCTAACTTAGATTCCCTGTAAGTTTGAACCGATTCGGATCGGTAGATTTCGAGAAATTTCAAAATAACCGAAAAAAACAATTGCTAAAAATGATGACTTTTGGGCATATCTTTTTGGCTATTACATCGATGAACTTCATAACCTAATCAGCTCTTAAACTTAAAAAACCACGTCGAATGCCGTTTTGCAAATTAAAATCGGTTGATTCGTTCATGAGATATCGTTGTCGAAAAATTTCAAAAAAATGTTTCTTTTTTTGGAATTTTTGATATTTTTTTACCCATTAATTTTGCACTACATATAACATTTTTATGTCTGAAAAAACTGCATCGAATGCTGTCTTGAACATCAAAATTGAATAACGCGTTAAAAAGTTATGGCTTTTTAAACATTCCAACGTCAAAATAGCTTTACGGTTAAAATTAGCGGGAAGATGCAAGGATGGCCTTTAAGGTCAACCTCTTTTCGATTTTTAACTTCCCGCTAAAAAAAAATTAAAATTTTTTTTAAAATCGGGAAGTTATTGGTTTCACCCCGTTTTTCGAAAATCGAGTTTTCATCGGATCTCAACGTTTTGAGGTCTTAGGAAACTCCCCTGACTATTTTTACGAGGGTGTCTGTATGTCTGTATGTACGTGTGGATGTGTGTGTGTGTGTGTGTGTGTGAATGTATGTAAACCTCTTATAACTTTTGAACGGCTTGACCGATCGGAATGAAATAAAAATCATTCCAAAGAGTTCCATCTAACTTAGATTCCCTGTAAGTTTGAACCGATTCGAGCTGGTAGATTTCGAGAAATTTTAAAATAACCGAAAAAAACAATTGGTAAAAATGATGTTTTTTGGGTATATCTTTTTGGCTATTGCATTGATCAATTTCATAACCTAATCAGCTCTCAAGCTTAAAAAGCCACGTCGAATACCGTTTTGCAAATTAAAATCGGTTGATTCGTTCGTAAGATATCGTTGTCTAAAAATTTCAAAAAAAGTGTTTTTTTTTTTTCAATAACTTAAGAGATTTTTTGACTAACCGATTTTGCACTCTCGGTAACGTTTTTAGGTCTTAAAAAACTGCGTCGAATGCCATCTTGAACATCAAAATCGAATAAGGCGTTAAAAAGTTATGGCTTTTTAAACATTTTAAAAAAAGTCAAAAACGTCAAAATACGTCACGTTACTATAGCTTTGCGGTTAAAACTAGCGGGAAGTTGCAAGGATGGCCTTTAAGGTCAGCCTCTTTTCGAATTTTTTTTATTGTTTTTATTATTTTTTTGTTTGTTTACATCAAATTTTCTCGCTAGTTTTAACATTTTTACTATTTTATTGTTGTATTTTGTAATTTATCGACGCAGCGTGTCTCAGGTGTTTTCGTTTTACCTATCGTCGCCTTGGTGGTGAAAAGAGCTAAGCCACATTTTTGGGTAAATTGAGTTAACAACAACACATCAATAGAATCTGAAGATTGTTAAAAAAAAAGAACCAAAAAGGTAATGTAGAAGAAAATGAACTAACAAGAGGTGAAGTAGATGAAAATAAACTAACAAGAAAGCGAAAACGTGTTTATTTATTTATTTTTATACTTTAAAACATAATAAAAAATTGATATTAAGTTGTTTTTTTTTCAATAAAAAAAAGTATAGATGAGAATTGGAAATTATAGTTAATATCTAAATAAATATACTCAGTGACATTAGAAGTGTTACACCCAGAAGAAATAATTTCTTAATCTTAATTTTTTGGCAACATGGTAGATTTACATCGAGAATAAAACGTTAACATATTCAAGAATTTTCAATATCGCATAACAAAAAAAAAATTGGTGACCCAGTAACTGCATACACTCATGTACACGTCTAGGCATTGACAAAATGAGATGATCAATGTCTGCTTGTGGCATCTTGTTCCATGCAACTTGAATTTCATGGTTTAACTCTGCCAGAGTTTGTGGAGAATGGTGTTAATGGGACAGTCTTCTTCCCATCATAATCCACACATGTTCGATGGGATTTAAATCTGGTGAACGAGGTGGGTACGGCAAAAAATTAACGCCAGCTTCTTGGAGAAAGTTCATAGTTCGACGAGCAATATGGGGACGCGCGTTATCTTGCTAAAAAAGGACGTGGCTACGGCCGTCTAGATAAGGAAGTAAAGTGGTTTTTAAGACATTATCAACATAACGTAAAGCTGTCATACTGCCTCAAATGAACACAAGTGGTGATCGGCTACCATAGGCAATAGCCCTCCAAATCATTACTCCAACTGTCCTGTGTACATGTCATCCAAGAACAAACCCGGTATCTCGTCGCTCTCCAGGGTTGCTTCTAACCCTTCTACGGCCATCGTGCATGCCTAAATAAAATAGCGATTCATAGCTGAATGCTACATTATGCCATTCTTCCACCCATTGCTGCCGTTCTGTGCACCCATTCAAACGTTGATGGCAGTGGTCCTGTGTCAAAGGTAGCACTAGTCGTGGGCGGTATGAAAACAGTCCAAAGGCTCGAATGCGACGGTATAGTGTACACATAGTAACAGGTCTACCTTCCTATCCAAACCATTTATCAGCGATTTGACGCGTAGTAGCAAAAGGATCTTGCAGAGCAAGTAGTCTGAAGTGGCTATCTTGACGCTCTGTGGTACGCCTTGGTTGGCCAGTTGGTCTTCTTCGTGCTCCTCTACCTTCGTTTGACCACACACGACACACACGCATTACCGTCATTCCCGTACAATTAACACGAAGGGAAATTTGGCGATACGACAAACCCATATCTTTATAGACAACAATTCTACCCCTGTCAAAATCATTAACATGTTGGTAATTTTGATGTCCTCGAACTCGAGGAACTGAACTGAAGAACAGTAATTAAAAATTTCTTTACCAACCGGTCTTCATGAATCGTTTTTTTTAATTTAAGATAAAATTTTATTGTTACAAAAACTACTAAAGATAAAACATTGACATTGTTATCATAGCATTCTTTAAATATAGTCATTCTGTTGTCAAAAAATTAGGATCAAGAAATGATTCCTTCTGGGTGTAACACTTCTAATGTCACTGAGTATAGTAAGTAATTTTTTTAATACTAAAAACCTCATTAATAAACATATAGTGGGTATTTTAAACCACACTAAAAACATAAATTGCAATGAAGAAAATAAAGAACATTTTAATGTTTTATCTTTTGATTAATACCAATACCAACATCACATGACACTCATTTGACAAATTACTTTTTATAATTCACGTTCACAAAGTTTCTATTTCGACACTAAAAACAGTATCGAAATAGATTCATTGTAACCCTGTTTTTGGTAACTTTTTGTTGTACACAATTGGTTGCACTGCACTGATCGTCAACGAAAGAGTTCAGGTAGTAAATCAAGAAGTATGTTGTAGTAAATTATTAACTACATTATTAGCGTTATTGCTAAATTCGGAAAATTTTTAATCAAATTTGACAAACATTCTAATTTAAAATCATTAAAACTGACAAGTGTCAAAACTGTCAAGATTGCCAACATAAATAAATATTTCGAAAAACTCCCATTTTATTTATTTTTTATACTTTTAAAAGTTCATTATAAAAAATAGTATGTAACACTCGAATTACAATGACGGTTTGTAGTACTCGTTCTTTGCGAAACTCACCGCTTCGCGGTTCGTTTCACAAACTGAACTCGTACTACGAAACCTCTGTCATTGTAACACTTGTATTACAATATACTATAGTTTCATTAAAATACTTTCTTGTAAAAACAACTTATAGCAAAGAAATAGATTAAATGTTCCATAGAACATATAGTTTGTATTTCACTGCAATTTGTTTATCTGTTTCTTTGTTATTTATTAATTTTGTATTTTTACATTTTTATTCTTTCTAAAAAGGTATAGATAAGGTATAGATAGAACAAATATTTACCTAATCAAATTTGTTCACTATATAGTTAAAACCATATTAAATTTACCTAATAATTACACATTATATTAAATGGCAACACTGTAGGACGCAGAAATGATGGTTACTTCAATATAATTTTTACAAATCGTATATAACGGACGCAATAATGATAGAATATTATATGGACGCAGAAATGATAGAGAAACATATAAATAATGAAATTTTATTTAATGATTAACAAAAAATTAAAAGTGGTTATCTGACATTACTAAACCTGTTGATAAGTATAATTAACTTCAATTATTGATATATCTAAGAATTCTGATGGACGCAATATGACTGGTTTTTTGATGGACGCAGTAATGATATAGTGATGTAAATATATATATATATATATATATATATATATATATATATATATATATATATATATATATATATATTTATTTGTATAATTTATCCGACCCCCATTTTAGAAAAAATGCAATTAAAAAGGCCAAAGAAGCCCTTCATCTTAACAACTATCCTGAAAAACTGATAAACAAAATCTTTAATAACCGCATACACCTTTTTCACAACCAGTCACAGCCCAAAAACAATAAGGAAAAAACCATAAATAAATATTTGTCTCTCCCATACATCCCGAAACTTTCTGAAAAAATTGGCAACCTATTCAAACCACATAGTATATGTATCGCCCATAAAGGTTACAATCTTTCAAAAAAACTTTTTAGCCAACTTAAGTCAAACATCCCCAATGAAAAAAAGAGCCATGTTGTGTATCAGATCCCCTGTAACGAATGTAATGGCGTGTATATCGGACAGACATCCCAAAACCTAAAAAATCGATTAAACGGACATAAATATGACAAAAAAAATAAAACTGCCCTCACTAACCACTGCTCCTGAACGAACCACACTTTTAATTTTGAAAATACTAAGATACTTAAATCTGAAAACAACCAAAAAAAAGAGAGAATTTTTGGAAATCATTGAAATTCAAAAAAATGTAAACAGTATTAACTCAAAATCTGATACTAAACAACTAAGCTCTATCTATTTTGATTTAATAACAAAATAATTTCGGGCTTCTAACTACAACTAAAGAATGGATATACGTACTATAAATCATTATAAATAAATAAACATAAAAATCTACTAAACAACTAATAATTCCTACCTAAGCCCATTTCATATCCTGGGCTTAGAACGACTCAAACACAATGAGTCCGTTTCGCCAACGTTGCGACGCTGGTTGCTAGCCGAAAACCCATTGGCACAGCTGGCCGAAAGCACAAAATGGCGATAGGACTCCTGTGTGAGCTTTCGTTGTTTTTGTGTTTTTATGTTTCTTTACACATGTTTCCCCAACATCCTTTGCTCCCAAGTACCCAACACTTTTGCTAGCCAAGTGCAATACCCTACTTGGTTATGCCGCACTGATGACGGCTAATGAGCCAGAAACATGCATGTCTGCGGTTACCATTCCTACTCGTGGCCTTATGGATCCTTTTTGCGTACATGCCCAATAATTTTCCCCTTTTGTTTATATATATATATATTGTGTGAGCGTTCGTTGTTTGTGTTTTTTAGACACATGTTTCCCTACCATCCTTTGCTCCCAAGTACCCAACACTTTTGCTAGCCAAGTGCAATACCTTACTTGGTTATGACGCACTGATGACGGCTAACGAGCTAGAAACATGCATGTCTGCGGTTACCATTCCTACTCGTGACCCTATGATCCTTTTTGCGTACATGCCCGTTAATTTACCCCTTTTGTTTATCATAAGTACGCATACTGGGCAAAGGGTGCCAAGTATGCGTACTTATGATAAACAAAAGGGGTAAATTAACGGGCATGTACGCAAAAAGGATCATAGGGTCATGAGTATATATATATATATATATATATATATATATATATATATATATATATATATATATATATATATATATATATATATATAAAGATTTATAGTTAACGTTTTTAATTCTTACAATAAATTGCAACTTACACACCATCTTCTAATATCAAGAACAAAGAAGAATAAATATATTAACCATTCATTTCATGGATTCAATATAAGAAAGTTAAAGGATTTGAGGACATAAGACTGTCTTCACATGAGCAACTAAAACCTAACTGTGAAGAAATACAGAGAAGAATTATGTCGGGCAACCGCGTTGTATAAGCTTTCAATGGATGGTTAAGAAGCAAAAATATATCTTGTAGAGCAAAACTAAGAACCTATAAGACTGTAATAAGGCCGATAGGGACATATTGGTATGTGTCACCGGACATGGTGCGCTGACTGGTGGTCACATTATAAACTAGCGCTAGGGTGACAGCTGGTAGTTAGCCATACATAAAAATAAGGCAAATTTGTATGCTGTTAAATTTTGTTTATTTATATTTCGTCTATTAATAATAAAAAAGTGTACATCAGTGAAAATTAACATTTAACTATGGCATCAGATTTATTAAATAATGGTGGAGCTAGGTTTTCTCCAAAAAAAACTAAAAGTAGAAAATACTGTTGTGTTTATGGATGTTCAAGTAATGTAGCCCAAAATTCAGACGTTCGTTTTTATCATTTTCCAAAACCCAATCGGTTTTTTGTTAAAAGAAAAACAATGAAAAAGGCAAACTATATTCAGTGTCATTAAAATTTACACTTACCGAGTACAATATAATAACACCGCTGTGATGTGTTTACATCTTTCAATAAGTCCAACTGTACAGCTACACTTTGATGAAACAATTTGACCATTTTTTTGTATAACTGTTTTTATTTCATAGGGTTTATCACGAAAAGCTGATGATTGTAGGTATACAATACGACAAAATATCGTATTGATCATTGTTTTGATTTTCCAACCCATTATAGATTAAATGTCCTGCATTGATTATTTTCTCTCCTTCTACAAAATTTCGAGACTTAGGAGTAGCCTCAATAAAGTCAAGAACTTGATTTAATGATAAAAACATTTCGATTGAAAATAAAAACTACATAACTTTAGGTAATTAAATAGCAGCTATCATCCTAGCAGTAGTTATATTTTTAACCACCAGAGCGCGTAGCGCCAAGTGACACTTACCAATACTCAAAACAAAAAAAAAAAAACCAAGAGTTGTTGCTAGTTTGGGAGTGGAAAATACTGCATAAAATCTTTGGTGGGAAAATTTTAAATGAACAATGGATGAGAAGAACAAATAACGAGCTAACTGAACTCTATCAAGAACCTACATATTAGCGGTAATTAAGTCGAAAAGAGCGCAGAGAATAGTTCCATCTAGATTTCCCAGAATGGTACTATCTAGAGCATTAGCAGGAAAAAAGCGAAGAGAAAAATCAAGCTCAAGATGGAGCAATGAAATTAAAAAAGTTATAAGAAGTATTAACGTCACGAACTGGTAAAGAAAAGCAACTAACAAAAGAGAGTGGAAAAGTTGACAGTTGATTGTTGTTGTCAAATATTGAGTTTTTTACATGTGATAGTTATATTTCTTCTTTAAAGGTTTCACGTATTGTAGTCTGAGTTTGCTTCACTAAGCATGATGGTATTATGAAGATTTAGCCTAGTTTATCTAAACTCAATAATGTTCCCCCCCAACCTAGAGGTCTGTCAAATTGATATAACTAATCAAAATATTTTTTAAATATACATAATATATTCACAACAAAGTGATTAAATCATTAATATTAATATGCCACTGTCATTAATTCCGTTTTGTTTTTTATCTACGCAGAACGTTTGGATTGTAAATTTTATTCTAAAAGTACATAAAATAAATCGCAGACGAAGCAAAATTTACGTAGCACCTAACGAATAAATAATCTGAATAAAAGAGAAAACTAAACATAATTAAAAGTATTAATAAGTAAGCAAGAAGTAGAAAAATAATATTAAAACGAATAAAATATTATTAATACTATTGTGAAAAAATTGTGGTCATTAAAAAAACAAACTTTGCGTCTCACTGCAAATTTCTTACCCCTATAAATATACAAAAAATTACCTGGTGTGCAGTTTATCAAGTCCTGATGTATTTTTTCTTTCACCTCCACTGGAATAGGAGTAAAAGTAAAATTATTTAATTGTAAGAATTTAAAAATTGCTTGGGAACTTTGAGCCAGAAATTTTAATTTAAACCATTCCATTTCTCTGTTTATAAACCATCTTCTCAAGTCTTCCGAACGACAATAAGCAATCCTTAGTATAAAATGTGATAAGTAATCTGCTCTTCTTGCTTGAATATCTTGTTCACTATTGCTGCAAAAATTAATAATTTATAAAGAATTAAACCCTCATTAAGATAAATAATTTATTATAATATGTGCATCTTAATGGCCAGAAAAGTGAAATTTTGACATGTAACTGTGGCGTACCCCAAGGATCTGTACTGGGGCCCTTGCTATATGCACTATTTGTACTTAGTTTGAGGTTAGCCGGGTTAGATGCCCAGTATTTTACATTTGCAGATGACACTGCTCTATTGTATTCAGGCAATGACTTAGATACTTTAGTTAATCAGGCAAATAAAGATCTATTTAAATATAGTCAATGGTTGCTCCAAAATAACTTAAAAATTAATTTAGATAAAACGAAATACATATTGTTTAAACAAAAAAATAAAAAAATAAATCAAATCAATATATCTTTATATAATGTAACATTAGAACAAGTAAGTAGTATAAAGTACTTGGGTCTCATACTGGACGAGAAACTTAGCTGGAATCCACATATTGAACATGTTTATGACAAAATTATACCTTTTGTGGGAGCACTCCACCGATGTAAGGATTTTCTCAGTATTTCAGCTAAGTATCAAATATATAATGCGTATATTTTGTCTGTACTAAGATATCTTATTCCGGTGTGGGGCACATGTACTAATACTAAATTTCAAAAAATTAAAAAC
This sequence comes from Altica lythri, assembly GCA_964028335.1. NCBI lineage: Eukaryota > Metazoa > Arthropoda > Insecta > Coleoptera > Chrysomelidae > Altica > Altica lythri. The sequence continues at coordinate 22,411,610 of OZ034803.1, read as the reverse complement.
TTGCAAAATAAAATACTTAAAATCCTTTTCGATCTTGACTACTTTATGCATACCAATGATTTATATAAAAAGCTAAAAATATTGCCCATTGAAAAAATTTTCGAGTTGGAGCAGGCAAAATTAATTTTTAAAATTGTACATAAGCTGCAAAAGTCCAATCACACTATTGTATACTCAAATGACATACATTCATATCAATTAAGAAATAACAATATAAGACTAAATAATGCGAGAACCAACATAGCTCTGAGAAATCCTATTGATGAAGCTTCACAGGTATTTAATTCTTTGCCTTCTGAAATTAAACAGGAGACCTCTTACTACAGATTCATTAAGAAACTTAAGAGGGTTGTTAGTCAATATTAAGATTGAATGTTGTATGATTAGGTATTATTATTTAATTTAATGTAATGTTTGTAAACAAAACTACACGTGTTGCGGTTTAGTTTAGTTATTTAGGAAACTCTGGTACCAATGCTATAAATGCATTGTTTAAGAGTTTATCATTTATATTAGCTTTTAAAATATGTATTAAACTTTAATTATTGTAATATCTTAAATGTAACTGATGGCTAATAAATGATGTTTTCAAAAAAAAAAAAAATATATATTAAAAAAAATTCGAAAAGAGGTTGACCTTAAACTCGACCTTAAAGGCCATCCTTGCAACTTCCCGCTAGTTTTAATCTCAAAGCTATAGTAACGTGACGTATTTTGACGTCTTTGACTTTTTTTGAAATGTTTAAAAAGCCATAACTTTTTAACGCGTTATTCGATGGCATTCGACGCAGTTTTTTGAGACCTAAAAATGTTACTAGGAGTGCAAAATCGATTAGTCGAAAAACCTAACACTTTTTTTGAAAATTTTCGACAACGATATCTCACGAACAAATCAACCGATTTTAATTTGCAAAAAGGCATTCGACGTGGTTTTTTAAGCTTAAGAGCTGATTAGGTTATGAAATTGATCGATGTAATAGCCAAAAAGATATGCCCAAAAAACATCATTGTTACCAAATGTTTTTTTTTTTTGGTAATTTTGAAATTTCTCGAAATCTACTGGTTCGAATAGGTTTAAACTTAAAGGGAATCTAAGTTAGATGGAACTCTCTGGAATGCTTTTTATTTCATTCCGATCGGCCAAGCCGTTTAAAAGTTATAATAGGTTTACATACATCCACACACACACACACACAGACACATACATACATACAGACACCCTCGTAAAAATAGGTAGTCAGGGGAGGTTCCAAATACCTCAAAACGTTGAAATCCTGTGAAAACTCGATTTTCGAAAAACGGGGTAAAACCAATAACTACCCGATTTAAAAAAAATATATTTTTTTTAGCGGGAATTTAAAAATAATTGCAGAAAATTCTACAAAAAACATATGAATTAAAAAGACTGTCCAAATTTTTGTCCAATTAGTTGAAACCAAAGGATAAATACGTTTTTTCATGAAATACGATTTGGACATAAAATTAAGACACGACGACCCATTTAGACTTTAGCAATTTATAATTAATATAGTTTTTGTTGCTATAACATTAATTCATTTTACTTTTTATATAGTGAGTAGACAAAACTCTGTTTTATAATTAACAATATATTTTTTTGCACTTCAAAAAAATTACTGTAAGATTATTAATCTATTTTAAAAAGTCTTCGCCTTTATTGTTTTGACTGTTAAGAAATATCAAAAGACCCAAATTATTTTGTACAAAAAAATTGAGGTCTTTTAAAACACAATATTAAATATGATTTACAAAACTATCACATCTGTTCTTATACGAAGGAATCGTATAATGTTTGAACTATCAAAAAAATCTATTCGGAGATATGAATAAAATTGGAAATTTAATTTGTAACTGAATAAAAAGGCTGGAATGCTGTAAAAATATTTCAGTGGGAGATTACGTTTAATTCTCTATAAATTTTCTACTGTCTCCGAAACTGTACTTTAAAAAATATTAAAATATTCATAAAAATTATTTTGATACAAAAATTGTTGAAATTGACGAACCTACAAGATTTTCTAATTTTATTAAGGAATATCTTTTAATTGAAATTAGTCCGAAAATATGAAATTAGTCCGAAAATAATAAGTTCAGCAGTGTTTTTATAATGTGATATAAAACGGATTTATCGTTTGTACTTAATTTTAAAAAAGCAAAGTAATAATTACCCATTGTAACCAGCAAGAAGACGTAAGTATCTCTTCAATCCCAGTTTAGCAAGTTCTTCTTTTATACCCTTTTTCCATTCCTTTGAAAAAAGTTTATAACCTTTAAGTGTAGCACGCTCCAAAATTCTTAGTAATTCGAGTCGTTCCACAGCTAGTTCTTCAAATTCAGTCAAACAAATTTTATTATCTGGATATATTCTGTACATATTGACATCATGAGAGTATGCAGTTTCTGCCCGTGTGGACTGAATTGTTACATGAGCTCTTCTCCTACCTGCTGATGTATCCATATTCAATAGCCTTAATATTTCAGTTACAGAACAAAATTATTAATTTAAGTAGTAGCACAGTTGTAAGGTTATTAAAAACACTGAACATAAACAAACAATTTCCCGCCAAGTTTATAATCTTTTTTACATAATAATGTGGTCTTTTACTTATCGGTTAATTGATAGAAATTCAATTTATTTATTGCATCGATAACTATATTAAGATCACGAAGTTAAAAAATACACTGCAGAATAAATCAATGTAATAGTAAATTTAAGTTATTGAGTATCTTTGGACTATATTATCTTCAATTATTGACTTGTTAAAGTATTTGGTTCTGTATTCCCTAATTGTAAACGGCTATTTTGGGATATTTGAACTACGGGCTAAAACTTCAATATAACCTCAATTGTTGAGTTTGAAAATAAATATAGTTAAATAGTTACTTTTGTGGAACGTAGATTTACTGGTTAATAAGACAAATTATCTTAATGAGAATTAATTGACAATGAGTAATCTAATTTTTAAACATACTTAGGATTGAAGTTGTTATCGTAACAAAATGGAAAAAGTTTATGATATCTCCGGGTTTCGTGCCAGTGAAAAGATTGATGTAGCTGAATATTTTAAAAAATACAGTGAAATTTGTCCCCCAGTAGATAAATCTATAGTGACAATTTTTTTTAACTTCATTCAAAATTTAGACTGTAATGAGGTTTTAACGGATATTAATTTTGGAGAATTAGAAATGATTTGCAAGTAAGTTTTGTTTTACCTAGTTTTTATTTAATGATAGTTGATAGATTTAACACTTGTCTATATTGGGTCTACAACTTATTTGGTTATGTAAATAATTGTATTACTATTTTCGCAACTGTTATACATTGTTTTATGTCTTATAAAATTTACTACATTAATTTTATTTTTGTTTATAACCATTTTTGTGTAGGTATCAAATAACAAATAATAATATCAAAAATATTGTTTTACTATTTTAGCTGTCGTTCTGCATTAAGTTTTTTTTACATTATTTTCTATTTTTATTTAAATTTAAATATAAAACCGTTTAGAAGGAATTATTCATTTTCTAGTTACAAAAACGTATTTGCATATTTACTTGGGTCACTAACAAAAAATGCATTTCTCTTAAAATACCGTGTATTTTTAAAGTTTTAAAACAAATATGCCTAAAACTCGCAATTTGAGTGATATTTAAACGAATTAATATATTCGTGCCAATTCATTTTTAAAATGATAATTACTGTTGTGGACATTGAGAGAAATCTATTTGGATATAAAAAAGTATTAATTTAAATATAAATCCTTTTTAGTTTATGTATAATGTTTATGGTAGAAAAATCATACTTCTTACTTATCTTATTTCTTTGCGCTTTCGACAACCGATCCATCTATTTCTCTTAAGCTGCGTTGACACGGATCAAGTGACTTGAATTCAAGAGCGAATTGAACGCTTTTTGAACGTACTCGTAAATCCCCGACTCATGTGATTTGATTCATTTCAGTTGAAACAAGCTTAACTTTTTCGTTCAAGTCAACAGTTTTAAAATGGCGAGTACTAAGCGAACCGAAGAAAAATCGTTGAAATTTGTTTTAGTGTATCAAAAATATCCAGGTTTGTGGAACACAAAAAGTATAGATTACAGAAATAGAGATTTGGCGAGCAAGTGCGCATATCAAAATTATCGAGGAAATGCGCGAAACGGAGTTTCTATGACTACCGTACGGTGGATGTAAAGAACCTTATAACAACTATTCGAACAAAGTACGGTGCAGAACTGGGAAAAATAAAACAGAGTGCAATGAGCGGTTCAGGTACACATGATATATAAAAACCCCTCCTGTGCTTGGTTTAAAACAGCTTATGATTGTATCAGAAACACAGTGACTTTACGAGAAAGATGTGAGAACCTGTTAAGTATTAATCAGTCTTGACTAAATAAAAGGTTTATATAAGTAATATTTTACTTGTTTTATTTAAAACGTAATTAAAATATACATGTAATTATTTAAACTATCATATTTCCTTGCAACGGTACTGAACCAATCTTGTTAAAATAATTGACATATTTATCCTGAATTCTGAATGCATTGTTTGTATAAGTAACTAGAAGCTGAAGTTTTTTACTTTTACAACTGATGTTGCTTTTGCAGGGGAAAGTGCAATAGGGCGTTCAAAGATTTTAAATTTTGACACCACTATGCCAAATGCATTTTCTGAAATTCGTCTGGCTCTGCTCAAACGGTAATTAAAGATTTTTTGCTTCATTGTTAAATTTTGTCTTGCATATGGCTTCATTAAATATGGTTTTAAAATATCATCCGCAACTATAACAAATTTTGGGGGCATAATCAGTTGGGAATTTCCTAATTTTTGATAAAGAGAGCTTTCGCTAAACATACTTCCATCTGAAACTCTTCCTTGAGCTCCTATATTTACGTAGATAAAACAATAATCTGCGTCTACCAGTGCTAACAAAACAACAATATATGCCCCTTTATAATTGAAGAAATCTGAGCTTGCGTTTACAGGATTCCTTATTAAAATGTGTTTTCCATCCACTGCACAGCGGAAAATTCCATTTTGCTGAGAATTCTGCTTCTATTTGTCTCCATTCTGTTTCTGAATTAGGAACCTAAAAATTAAGAGAGTTTATATAGTCACGTATATGTTAATTGTCGTTTCTAATTACTGAAAAAAAATTGGAAAATTGGAAATGACAAAGACTTCTAAAGATATTTTTAAATGTGTTGCTACGTTCTCAAAAAAGAACTAAAAATGAAACCCTACTGACATTACTGCCACCGTAACAAAATATTGCAAAAATAGCACACATGCTTTAACAGAAGGTGAGTTTGACACCTATGGAAGGTACATAGCCTCATAGCTGCGATGTATGGAGCTGGAGAGAGCAATTGATGTCCAAACGGAATTTAACAACATTCTATCAAATGCAAGAATAAAAGATTTAAAAGAAAAGAAAAAGAATGTATGTACATTTCTAATACACTTCAAATTCAAAGTGAATTTATCACCATCAAATAGTCACGATTTGCATTATTCAGGACCACTGAGTCATTGCCAAAGAAGGAGAAGGATATTAGTTGCTAATTCGGCGCTACCGGTCTAGAACAAGACGTTGTAGGTAAGGATGATAAAACAGTTTGTTCCTTAACTGAGGAAGGAATATCATTCAAGTTCGTCCCTGATGTCGATAGCTGATCTACTACTGGGAAATTAATATCATTTGAGCCGGTTGCTGATGTTAATGATTGATTTCGATTTGATGTTTCTGATTGAAGAAACCTTGCTTAATTCTCATTTCCAGTATTTTGTTCAATAGGTCCAAAAAATAACTGCTTTTTGGTATAAAAATTGGATTTTCGTAAGTTATTTTTGTTTTCACAGGTTTTTTATTTTTGTTCATAGTATAAAATCTCCCTGTATATATAAATCGTTTTCCAAATAGGTTTCATTTTCCTTCTCTTTATTACAAGAGGCCAATATTTCTTTTGTTACGATTAGCAAACAGCACTGACAATTCTAAAATTCAGAATAGGGAAGTCATTTAAATACGTTTACCCACGGCTCATAAGTAAATTGCGTATTTTTTAACCTATAACTCTGTCAGTAAATGTCAAATTATTGAGGAGTTGTGTTATAGTTTCATTTACTAAACTAGTGAAGTAAGTAAATAGAAACCTGTATTATTATGCTGGTTATCTACAGTTTTCATAAAATTAAACTAACATTTGACATTTCTCAGACAGGACCGTCTGCGAAATCAAATATTTTTGACAACTTATGCCAAAATTTAAATTTTATATTTATTTTTAGTTTTATAAAAAACCATGTGGTAAGTCGTGGGTAAAGCATAGTACTTCACTCGAGGAACACATTGCATATTTAGCTCGTTTCTTTAGCCCCTTCGCTCGCAAGCTCGCTCATGGGCCAAACACACTCGCTGTAATATGCAATTTACTCCACTCGTAAAGTAATATACTATTAACAAAATTTTTAATTATACAAATGCAAACATTAGTTCCAAAAATCGATTACAAAGATCATCCAGTGAGCGAAAAAATAATAATAGAGTTAATTTTCACAAGTTGGGACTCGATGGTTTATGTCTACATTTTAGAAAAAAAAAAAACAATAATAAAATAAACGGTTGTGGAGTCATCCAAAAACTTATTTGTCGAATATGTAATAAGTAGGGCCACACAAGTAAAGTATGTATTACATCATTGCAAAATCTATCTAAAGTTCAAAATATCGATACAGACAGAAACAGATTCAGAGGATTCAGTCGATTTTTCAATAAATGATTATGATATTTTTACTGAAACATTTTTAGCTCTCTACGAACTAAAAATGATGATTTAATTACAAATTGAAAATACAACGTTTATGTTTGAGTGTGACACTGGCAGCCCTGTTACGATAATTTCAAAACAGGATTATGATAATCTCAATTTGAATTTACCGCTACAGAACACAAATGTTCAATTCCGATCTTATACCAGTCATATATTTAAACTTTTGGGTTACGTTCAACTTACAGTTATATATAAAAAAGATTTTTTTTTTGTTTTTGGAGATCTGTACATTTTACCTGGATATGGAAACCCAATTATTGGAAAAAGATTGATAAGAAAATTAAATATAGACATTCAAACCATTAATTCAGTTACAAAACCTATTTCAAATAAACTTTTACACTGGATATGATTTTACAGAATTTTAAAGATGTCTTTGAAAGTACAGTTGGTAGCATACCCAATATACAATGTTCGTCACCAAAATTGTAATATATTAATTTGTAATTAAAGAGTTTTTAGTAAATTATATGACCTTTTTTTTCAAAAGTGACATTAATTAAAATCAATGATAAGTTATGGCAAAAATAGGTCAATACTAAAGGTAAGTTTAACAATTAACAAAAAATGATTGATATTGATATTTTTTTTATTTCATTAGCAATACCTAGAACTGCTTGTAACATGATTCTTTCTCGGTGCTATTTTTATTAATTAAATGCCTTCATTTGAAATGAAACTTGTAAAGGTTTTCGAGCGTTCATTTCGAATTTAAGTAAGTTGCTCTAGTCAGGTGAACCGTGTCAACACAGTTTAAGGTAAGGGTAAGGAGACCTTAGAGTTCAAAATATTTTTTATAATTCACGTTCACAAAGTTTCTATTTCGACACTAAAAACAGTATCGAAATAGATTCATTGTTCAGGTAGTAAATTAAGAATTATGTTGTATTAACTACATTATCAGCGATATTGCGAAATTTAGAATATTTTATTCAAATTTGACAAACATTCAAATTTAAAATCATTAAAACTGTCAAGTTTCAAAAGTGTCAAGATCGCCAACATAAATTAATATTTCGAAAAACTCTCATTTTATTTATTTTTTTATACTTTTAAAAGTTTATTATAAAAAATAGTATGTAACACTCGAATTACAATGACGGTTTGTAGTACACGTTCTTTGCGAAACTCACCGCTTCGCGGTTCGTTTCACAAACTGCACTCGTACTACGAAACCTGTCATTGTAACACTTGTATTACAATATACTATTTTAGTTTGTTAGTTATCATTTGGTGTATAGAAAAATAGTTTAGAGTTATAATGCAAAAAAAAATAATTGTAATTTGGGCGTTGATGATTACATACAATGGACTAACTAAGAACACAAACTCAGTCTTCTTATTTAAAAATGTTATATTTAGTAACTATTTTAAACCGATTTTAAAAGGACAAGTTCGATATGTATTTTTTTTAATGTTTATTCGCGTATAAATTTTTGTCATTTTAATGAACTTTTTTTGTTTGATAAAGAAGTTGTGCGAGATAGTCCCATTAATTATGTTTTTAAATCAGTTTAATGCTATTTTTAGAAAGTTTTTATATTTTTGCCGTGTTCTTTGTCTCTGTGTCATTCCGTGGAATTTTGTAATTGAATTTAAACCTATTTCCCGACTACCTAGAGCTCTGAAATTTTCAGGATAGCTAAGAACTGGATGACAATGCATGTTTCAAGTGTGTTTAGGCATATATATATATATATATATATATATATATATATATATATATATATATATATATATATATATATATATATATATATAGATTTCGAAATTTATACTGAATTGTTATTAAATTAAATATGTATACATATTATCATTTTGAAAGACTTCATATAAGCTTGCGGTGACCTATTTGGATAAGCGGTTGATTGTGACAATTCTGTTGGGTTATCGTAATAGGATCGATCTCGCGAGAGAGAAGTTTTTTTTTCTTTTTTTTTTGTTCTTACATTTGAAAACAGTAATTATTATTTTAACTGGTAATAAAATAAACTGTTTTAGAAAGTTTTTGGATACAATCTTCTCTATGATCAATCACAGCGTTGTATGACTTAATATTTTTGCAATATCAGGGATGCTGTGCATTGTTGAGATGACACTAGTAATATGACCTATAAATCAGTAAAAAACTTTCTATTATAAAAAGTTATTTTTATAAATGCTTATTTTAATATAAAAAGCTATGTTGTTGGTTTATTGCCGCTTTTTTAAACAACTTCCAAAAGAAGGGATATTAGTATGTTGTTTATATCCTGAAAATCAGTATACGGAATTCTGATAAAATTTTGGAGCCAGATAGACTAGTCCTTTAGCAAATACTTTTTGTCCTAGTTCAATGACTGCTGTTTTTAATGTTTAACTTTAGCAATTAAAAGAGGAGGAATAAAACTTTTTTCTAAAATTAAATGAAGCGTCTTAAAAAGGAAAATGTACAAAAAACAAAAAATAAATAACTTTATTTGTAAAAAATAAATAGGCCATTAGGTACCTGACTTCGTTTTCTTTGTAGTCGGCGCCAATCGCAAACTACTCGCCACCCACTAAATCTAGATTTCAATGAATTACCTAAATATGTCAAAAAATTATCGAAAATAAGTTTATATATGTGTAAAAGTCATTCACATTTTGAATCTAGATTTAATGGCTAAGATTAAGCAGACGAGTAGTTTGCCATGTGCACCGACTTCAAGGGAATGAAAATCAGGTGCCTAGTTGTCCATTTAATTAGTTTTTTAAATAAAGATATATTTTTCGGTTTTTAGTGCATTTTCCTTTTGAAGGCGGCTTAAAAAAGTTTTTATAGAGGTTTAATTTTTGCAGCTCATCAGCGGGCGTTTGTTGGCTTATATTATCTGCTAAAATTAAAATAAAACTCTTTAAAATTTGTATACAATGAGAAAATTAATTACATACTAGAATTAAAACATTTAAATATTTACAAATCAGTATACAATTTTCCAAATCCAGATGGATGTAGTAGTACGTCACAACAAAAAATAAAATTACTCATTTAATGAATTTAACCAATTTTGTTTGTAATTTAACACAACCAGAATTTCTATTAAAAATAGTTAAGATCTGTATTTGTGATTTATTAACTTTATAATTTATTTGGATGTACTTCTACACTTGTGGATCTACTGATATGTAAGTACATGTGTTAATTCTGTTTTGTAATTAATTTATTAATTACTATTGTGATTTATTTAATTTTCTTTGATAAGTTTCTCAAACAAAGTGCCTTGATTACCCATAAAGCTCGAAACTAGTAGCAAAATATAATATTTTTTATAAAACAAATTGTTAGTTTTTAGTCTTTTCTTAGTGCACTGTTGTAAAAATTTAATCTTTACCGATTAACACAATATTAGTAAAAATTGACAGGTACCTACATTAAATTTAAACTAATTTAAAATCATTTTATTTTATTGTATTTGTAAAACATTACCTAGTTTTGAAAAATAACATTTCCAATTTATCAATAGGGGAATACTTTTGTTATTTACTGTTTTTGTTTAATAGATTAAAATAATATTGATGTTTTAGTCCAGAAAATCTCAGGTTGGAAACAGAAGCTTTATCGCTGCCAACAGACATCCCAGAGAAATTATCAACTAAAACTAAATTTGAGGAATATTATCCTATAAATGAAGAATGTCAACATTTAAATGTGATAAAAGTAAAACAAGAATTGGAATCAAAATGGACTGCACCAGAGTTTCGATTTGGGGGCAAAAGATTCATAAAGCGTAGAGTAGTAAGTTTTTATTATGTACTTTTAACAAATAAAAATTATAGTACAATAGAAATTTAGTCTGTGATATGAAATGCATTTCATATGATTGTCAGGACTGTATGTTATCACATACATATATAGAAGTTCATTTGCGATTAAATCAATAAAAAAAATAAAACGTTACGGAAATTTGTCAATGGAGATGGCATGACAGTTTGACGATTGACTCCACTGTATGAATGATATACAATGCGATATATTGTTAGTTTGTCAGGAAGACATAATTCCTGTGGTAGTTGTATAGGAAGACGACATAATAACACGGACTATAATCTCTAAAAACCATCGAAAACGTAGCACTAATCAAATTAATCGATTTTGGAAGTAACATACTTTTAGAGACAGGGGAGTCACCAGTAAGCATTACAAAATAAATTGGCAGATATTCAAAATCACAAAAGACCGAACAAAAACGCTTGCTTACCAAAGAACATAAAGTTTAGAGTGTATCATTAAATTTTGCCATACGGCATCAGATTTGGACTATCAATTATTGTTCTGCTATGATACTAGAGTTAACCTTAAATTTCCAAATCTACGTGGGTGTGTCTGACGAAAGCTAGAAAAATGGTTTGCCAGCTGCCATATTTTTGCTAAACTACCTGTAGAATCTAAAATGTTTTGGGGGAATTTGCTTCGATGCTTGTACTGAGTTGGTTCCAATGCCTCTAAAGAAACATGAATCCTATAAAAATTTGTATCATAGACCCTCTATTGCTAATCACAATCAAGACATAAAAGCCATATTTAATATCAAGCATATTTCGATGCATGCATGCAGTGATAAAAAATAGAGGAAAGCCTATGCGATACTAGCATTAACCCCAATATGCTTTTTCTGTTTCACTATTTTTTAATATTTTTGGTGGATTTGGAGTTAGCTTATTTATGCATTTTCAGCAAAAACATATTTTTTACAAATCTTTAGTGATGAAGTGGTTTTAATTTACTTTTCGATTTTCCAATACTTTTTTATTTTAATTAAGTGCAATGTGGCAACAACTTCTTGTTTTGATAACATCTTCTCAGATGCGTATATATGTAATTGTCACATATTTAATTTTAGATTTCAACAGAATTAGAAGAAAAAACCGACATTCAGCCAAGTTCTGATTTTATTTTTACTATATTAGTATACAAACCTTGCAGTCTTTATATAGGTCAAAAAAATTCAGCAGAAAAACTGAGAATGTCTGTTGAAATAGAAGCCCTAGGAAAGAATCTTTTGTCAGAGGTGGTAGATATTATTGATTGCGAGACAAATTCCACTATTATCACTGAAGTTGAGAATCCGCATGTAGATTCAACCAATTTTAAAAATGCCAAGGTAAGACACTTTAAATAACAAATAATGTTGTACATATATGTATCTAACCGTTGCGATTACGTTTTAAATTTGATTGATTTTTTTAGAAAAAATATCCATCTCAAACCGTATTTATAGATGGAGTGTTTTATAACGATACACGAACATCTGATGCTGTAGACCTTACCGAGCAGTACATACAGTGGGCTAAAGATAACAATATTGGGAAATTCACTACAAGTCAAATGCATCAGGTAAACACTTTAGAATATTCTTACACTATTATTAATTTGTACAAGAGTTTCTTACGAAATTTGTACCGAATTTTTAAATATAGGGTTGATTCAATTATTTTTATATTCTTTTTAAATTCTTTTGATCACCAAACTATTGGAATTTGTATTTACAGAAGATGGTTCATTCCGTACATGGTTTACAAACAGCATTTTTAAGGCATACAAATTATTAAAATCGCTTGACATTCTTATGATCATACCCATCATACGGTAGCTTTTATTAATGATTGCTTTATGATGACCTCTATAACTATAACGAAGTCCACTATCGAGACTCACTCTCAGGTCTTTCACAACATCTACTCTCCGTAATTCAGTACCTCCTATCTTTTATTTAAAATCTCTCACACACATCTAGCTACATTAAGCTTAAGCTTATTTGTCAAACACCATGCTGCCAACCAATCGTCGCCCTGCAATGATTTACAATTCTCATCGGACCTCACAACTATAAATTTTTAGATTGTCAGCAAATAAAAGGTATTCTGAACTAAAGCATTGTCCAATGTCGTTCACTAGCAACTGAAACAAATTCGGGCCCAGGTGACTTCCCTGCAGCACACCTGAGACGATGAATTACATGAATAAAATGGTTCAACAATGCCAAAAGATTTTAGTTTATTTAAAAGTACAGTAAGGGCATATTCAGCACTTCCATCACTTTGAAAATTGCAGACCCTTAAATATGGGTGATACGAACGAGTGCTTTCATTTCTTTGGAAAAACACCAGCAGACAGGGATCTATTGACGATAAAGAAGATGAGTACACAAAGCGAGACAGCACAGTCTCGTAATCGTTATTAGGCAACACATCAGAACCAGCTCACTTTTTTTACATCTAAGAACATCTAACAGTCACTCAAGCGAACATTTAAACCTAACCTCAACTATGCTTACATCAACCTGGAAATCACAATCCAGTTGCTCTTCTTCATCACTTTCTAAGACCTGACTGCTAAATCTCTGGTAAACGAAGTTAAAATGTAGTACAAAAAGTTCAGTTACTTCCTGATGTTTATTTGTTGTTTTATATTTCTTATGTGCAACTTTCTTTGCTATTACTTTCTGTTTCAATTCTGAAATAAGCCAAACAAGAAAATTTGATTTTTTAACAGACTGAACAGACTGCGACTCAAAAGAAAAACAGATTCTAGGGGAGGATGACAAATCTTAACTCTAACAAAAATATTTTCTACATTTATTCTTCCAACGATATGACAGAAAAGTCAAAAACATTTCGAACAGCTATTACTACACCACCTCCAGGTTTTTTGTCACTTGAAATACTATCTCTTTCTAGCCAATAGGAATCGCAAAACACTTCAGTGTCACTGATATCTGGAGTAGGAAGATGCTAAAAAAATGTTTCCAGGTGACATGTCAGACACACCAGTTGAATTAGGTGAAGGAACTAATTTATATTATCCTTGCTTCAGCCTCGATGTATTAGTTAATGGTAGGGGATTTTATGTCAAGCAGTGATTTTTCGTAAAACAAAGATGTATAGATTAATAGTAAAAATAGAAAATCTGTATAAAAACACACTAAATATGTCAAAACAAAAACTCTCGAGCCGAACTCACGCAGCAGAATACTTAAGACAAGAAAGGAATTTCAGTCCAACCCAATTTGAAAACAAAAGTGAGAATATAATAATCATATTTGCAGGAAATGTTAGAAGTAAACACCTCAAAAAAACCAAAATTATATGCAATTTACGTTCTGATAACTAGAAAAGCACTTTTTAAAAACAAAATCGAACTTAAATTTTGAGAACTTTATTCGACAATGAAATAAGAAGACCTGAATTATTCTTACAATTACATTAATTTATAATCTTGTATATTGTTACAACGTTAACACTTTTTCCGTGCTTCGGTTTCACTTATGTAACTTGCATATCAATTCAATAAGAAGAATTGCACCGTTAGCAACATAAACTTTTTTTGACATAGATACAATTTTAAATAAAGCTGAAATAAATAGCCGAGTAGAAAACATTTCAATATTATACCATACTACAAACAGAGCTTTTAGTAGGAAAAAAGAAATATATATTTTGGAGCTATGCTTTTTATGGAACGATGTGGGGATCCTACTGAACGTTAAAAAACACCAAAAAGTGTTACACTATTTTTTGTAGTTTTTGATTTCTTGAAAATTGAAAAACACCTTGAAAAACTAAATAATTCATCAAAAAACCGTGAAAAATGTTGAAAAATCATGAAAAATAAATATTGTAAAAAAATGTTGTTTAATCTTTTGACAAAACTAAAAGCAGGAGAGGAAATTCCGCCGTTATATGACATTTCTCCTTTGCAACATGTTCAATGACTATAGGTATTTACGTTGCCGTTCATGCGAACACCCTAGTGGATACAAAATTTTGGCCCTCTTTACCCTTGTCCGCCACCTCTTTTGTATCCACCAGCTGTCCGCCATTTTGGATTTAGGCTTCTCAAGGGTCCAAAATTACGTGGTAAAAATGCCGGGCGTATTATCGATGACGATTTTTTGCCAAAATTTTGACCCTGTTACCCCTTACCCGCTACCTCTCTTGTGTGCACTTAGCTATCCGTTATTTTAGATTTAGGCTTCTTAAGGGTCCAACATTAGGTGGCAGAAATGGCAGACATATTATCGATGACGATTTATTTGCCCCAATTTTGTCCCTTTTTAGCCTTGTCCGCCAACTCCTTTGTATCCATTCAGGCGTTCACCCTTCGTGATTTCGAATTGTCGTATTAACACCTTCGACTGTGTAATGTATATATTTGGTTTGTATTAGTAAATTCTATTTTATTTATGTTTTACGACTGCTTATCAGTCTTGGAAGGTATAGGTATAAAAAGTAGTTTTTAAATGTATCGGTGTGATTATTTTATGTATTTTAACAGTTCTGAATAAACAACTAAAATGAAAGTTTGTATTATTATTTAAGACTCATTTCTTTATGTAATGACCATCAAATTATGGCAAATATATTACATGTGGCGACGAGGATGGGATCATAGTGAGTCTTGTTATTGATTACGGTGATTTTCATCCAAATTAGTGATGACGACAATTTCCCGTAAAAACTTTCACCTCTTATAGCTACCTCAGTATCCACTTGGGTTCCGCCTGAGCAGGATCGTAAATACCTGTATGGAATGAACATGTTGCAAAACAGAAATGTCTTATTACGGATGACGGCGAAATTTCGGCTCTAGCTCTTAGACTATAAACATTAAAATGATCAAAGAGAACTCCTGCAATTCATTTTTATATGAATAGTTCAATCAATAGAGAAAAAAAGCAACAATAATTCAGGAATGAATCGGACCGGTGCAGTTGTGTTGAGGGCAATAACTATATATATATTGTATACAAAAAGTAACCTCTGAAAGGGTATGGTTTATAAGCAGGGAGATGCCAAAGTTAGCAAAATCAGTTTTTTAATTCTACAGACTAAAGTGTGCATTTGATGAAAAAATGTTTAAAATAAAAGTTGTAGGGAATAAAAAACTACAATTTAAGACTTTACACAGTCAATTTGGTGCAATTATAATTGCAAAAAAGTCAAAAAAACCCTCAAAATAGTCGTTTTTTCAATACTCTTTATTTTTTAAAAAAAACAACTTTTTTATTACTTTTATGTACTTAAAATGAAGCCTTTGTAATTCGTAATAAAATGAAATGTAAAAGTCAATCGAATAATTTGTTCCTGAGATATTGTTAATTGTTTATCCCAAGTCGCTTAATGTTTAAAGCTGTAACTTTTTGTTGGCTAGTCTTCTTTACTTCCACAAGATCTCATTTGCTTTTGGAAGGTCTAAATTTTCATATTATGTAAGAGGTATAGTCAAAAATTAATTTTCAACCCCTTAAATTTTGCTTTAAAAAAAGGAGTGTCTTTTTTTATAAACATTTAAAGCTACAGCGCTTTCTGTAGATTTTACAAACTTTTAATGTTAAGATTCGGATAGCTGACTTTAAAACACATAGTTTAAAAAAAGAAAAAGCTTTTTTGGACGAATAGGAGCCAAGTTAGGATGTTTTTTTAAATAATCATATTTCTTTTGTTTATAATAATTAAGAAACAAATCCAGCGGCCGTTAGTAGTTAAAGGTTAATTTATAACGCAGTAATAATGAGTATAGTGAGTAATAATAAGAGTCACAGTCAAAATTAATTAGTACACATGTGAAATATATCTACCAGTCAAAGTAATAATAATATAGTAAAAAAATAGGTATAATTAATTATTTAATAAAGTTTCACATTTTATTTATATTTTTCATTAATTACATTAATTTTTGTTTTTTTTTTTGTCATAAAATAATAAATTTTCAGATTCATCCCCTTTATACACAGTTAATTCAATAATTGGTGCTTTCGTGCAACCATCTCCATTACAACTAGCACACAATAGCAAACATTTTAAACCTACAGCTACATGATGTCGTAAACCTTTTTGGCACTTGCATGAAATTTTTTCTGCAATTTCCGGTGGAATATGTTAGGTTGTTACCTAGCCACGCTTGTACTTTTAGATAACATCTTTTGTAGTGGTCTGAAGCTGCAGCTTGAGTCGGTGGCAAGGTCTGTAGCTTAAAAGAAGCTTTATTTGTTTGTCGCTCGAAATGGATGAATCTCAAGTCACTTTAAGTAAATTCTTTCTTTTTGTAAATTTTTGTCGACGGCAGTGATAGGTCAATTAGTTGCTTTTTAAAATTTTTTTTTAAAATCGGGAAGTTATTGGTTTCACCCTGTGTGTGTGTGTGTGTGTGTGTGTGTGTGTGTGTGTGTGTGTGTGTGTGTGTGTGTGTGTGTGTGTGTGTGTGTGTGTGTGTGTGTGTGTGTGTGTGTGTGTGTGTGTGTGTGTGTGTGTGTGTGTGTGTGTGTGTGTGTGTGTGTGTGTGTGTGTGTGTGTGTGTGTGTGTGTGTGTGTGTGTGTGTGTGTGTGTGTGTGTGTGTGTGTGTGTGTGTGTGTGTGTGTGTGTGTGTGTGTGTGTGTGTGTGTGTGTGTGTGTGTGTGTGTGTGTGTGTGTGTGTGTGTGTGTGTGTGTGTGTGTGTGTGTGTGTGTGTGTGTGTGTGTGTGTGTGTGTGTGTGTGTGTGTGTGTGTGTGTGTGTGTGTGTGTGTGTGTGTGTGTGTGTGTGTGTGTGTGTGTGTGTGTGTGTGTGTGTGTGTGTGTGTGTGTGTGTGTGTGTGTGTGTGTGTGTGTGTGTGTGTGTGTGTGTGTGTGTGTGTGTGTGTGTGTGTGTGTGTGTGTGTGTGTGTGTGTGTGTGTGTGTGTGTGTGTGTGTGTGTGTGTGTGTGTGTGTGTGTGTGTGTGTGTGTGTGTGTGTGTGTGTGTGTGTGTGTGTGTGTGTGTGTGTGTGTGTGTGTGTGTGTGTGTGTGTGTGTGTGTGTGTGTGTGTGTGTGTGTGTGTGTGTGTGTGTGTGTGTGTGTGTGTGTGTGTGTGTGTGTGTGTGTGTGTGTGTGTGTGTGTGTGTGTGTGTGTGTGTGTGTGTGTGTGTGTGTGTGTGTGTGTGTGTGTGTGTGTGTGTGTGTGTGTGTGTGTGTGTGTGTGTGTGTGTGTGTGTGTGTGTGTGTGTGTGTGTGTGTGTGTGTGTGTGTGTGTGTGTGTGTGTGTGTGTGTGTGTGTGTGTGTGTGTGTGTGTGTGTGTGTGTGTGTGTGTGTGTGTGTGTGTGTGTGTGTGTGTGTGTGTGTGTGTGTGTGTGTGTGTGTGTGTGTGTGTGTGTGTGTGTGTGTGTGTGTGTGTGTGTGTGTGTGTGTGTGTGTGTGTGTGTGTGTGTGTGTGTGTGTGTGTGTGTGTGTGTGTGTGTGTGTGTGTGTGTGTGTGTGTGTGTGTGTGTGTGTGTGTGTGTGTGTGTGTGTGTGTGTGTGTGTGTGTGTGTGTGTGTGTGTGTGTGTGTGTGTGTGTGTGTGTGTGTGTGTGTGTGTGTGTGTGTGTGTGTGTGTGTGTGTGTGTGTGTGTGTGTGTGTGTGTGTGTGTGTGTGTGTGTGTGTGTGTGTGTGTGTGTGTGTGTGTGTGTGTGTGTGTGTGTGTGTGTGTGTGTGTGTGTGTGTGTGTGTGTGTGTGTGTGTGTGTGTGTGTGTGTGTGTGTGTGTGTGTGTGTGTGTGTGTGTGTGTGTGTGTGTGTGTGTGTGTGTGTGTGTGTGTGTGTGTGTGTGTGTGTGTGTGTGTGTGTGTGTGTGTGTGTGTGTGTGTGTGTGTGTGTGTGTGTGTGTGTGTGTGTGTGTGTGTGTGTGTGTGTGTGTGTGTGTGTGTGTGTGTGTGTGTGCGTGTGTGTGTGTGTAAACAATTGGTAAAAATGATGTTTTTTGGGCATATCTTTTTGGCTATTGTATCGATCAATTTCATAACCTAATCAGCTCTCAAGGTTAAAAAGCCACGTCGAATGCCGTTTTGCAAATTAAAATCGGTTGATTGGTTCGTGAGATATCGTTGTCGAAAATTTTCAAAAAAAGTGTTTTTTTTTTCAATAACTTAGAGATTTTTTGACTAACCGATTTTGCAATCCCGGTAACGTTTTTAGGTCTCAAAAAACTGCGTCGAATGCCATCTTGAACATCAAAATCGAATAAGGCGTTAAAAACTTATGGCTTTTTAAACATTTCAAAAAAAGTCAAAAACGTCAAAATACGTCACGTTACGATAGCTTTGCGGTTAAAACTAGCGGGAAGTTGCAAGGATGGCCTTTAAGGTCAACCTCTTTTCGAATTTTTATTAATATTATTGTTTGAAGTGAGAAGAAAAGGAGAAAACTGCATAACACTGAAGAGTGGTCACAAACTCTTCTATAAAGGAAATGAAGAACAAAAATTGGGTGGAGTCGGAATATTGATCAACAAAAGAGAAGCGGTTAATGTAGTACACTACCATGCCATCTCAGAAAGAGTCATTGCAATAGACATAAAAATAAACAAAAGATACACATGCAAAATAATACAAGTGTACGCTCCTACTACAGGCCATGAAGAAGAAGAAATAGAAACATTCTATGAACATATTAACGAAGCGTTAAACAAAAATAAGACGAAATACACAATAATTATGGGAGACAGGTCACTGCCAATTGCGACAACATCTCTTTAGGATGAAATTAACAGAATCGCCGCTATGCAGAGGCTGCGAACAAGAAGAGGAAACAGTAGAACACATTATGTATGACTGCTCTGCTTTTTCTGAAATCAGAAGATCCGTGTTGGGCGAGTATTGGCTTACACCAGCCGATGTTAGGGAGATCCCCTCGGGAGCCTCATCACCTATTTTAAATCACTAGGCCTGGTGACAGCCTGAGATGAGGATATCCCTACAATACGGGAGGATGCACAATGGGTCATATGTGGCCTCAGTGCTGGCTAAGCACTAGCTCGCCCCTCCCCAAATTTCCAGATCCAGAGATATGGGAGACTTTAACGCAAAAGTAGGAAAACAAGAAAACCCAAACGAACAAGGAATAAGCCCGTTTGGACTAGGAACAAGAAATAGCAGAGGAAACAGGCTAGTAGATTATATCAGTGAAAGAAACCTCTATCTAATGAACACATATTATAAAAAACCACCACAACGAAGGTGGACTTGGCAGAGCCCTGGAGGAGATGTAAAAAACGAGATTGACTATATTATCTGTAATGATAAAAACATAATCCAAGACACCTCAATACTGAACAGAATAAATATAGGGAGCGATCATAGGATGCTCAGAGCGAAAGTAAGAATTAACACACAGAAAGAAAGAAGGAAATTGATAAGATCTGGGAACAAACGAATAAAGGGTGAGGAAATAAAGCGACAAAAAATAAAATATGCGGAGATTGTACAAGAACAAATACAGGAACATAGTATGCATATGGAACAATATCCACCAGACATAAATATTATAAACACAAAAATAACAAAGGTACTACTAAAGGCAACTCAGGCAATAAAAGTGAACAAAGAAGAAACGAAACACAAACTAAGTCAAGAAACCCAACAGCTAATTGAACAACGAACGGCGTTATTAAGGGATCGAACAAATAACAAAGAGACTATACTACAAATGAATAAAACAATAAGAAAAAAAAGTAAGAGCAGATAACAGAAAATACAAAAACCTGAAAATAAGAGAAACGCTGGAAGAACACAAAAGCCTGAAACAATTAAGGACAAAAATGAAAGAAGGAAAGCAACAAATAACAAAGCTACTGAATGAAAAGGGAGAAATGACCACGGAAGTGGAAGAAATAACAAAAACCGTGGAAAACTACTACAGAACACTATATGAGGATAAAAAAACACCCCCACCAGGAAGAGAAGAAAAGAACAGGGTCATGGTTAGAAATATAGGATCAAAAGATATCCCCGAAATAACGACATTCGAGATCGAAAACGCCCTCAAACACATGCACAACAACAAAGCTCCAGGGGACGATGGTATTATGGTAGAGATGATAAAATACGGAGAAAAATCTATAATAACCCATATCCAAAGATTGTTTATTTATTGCTTGGATGAATCGAAAATACCAAATGACTGGTTTAATGCTGTTGTAGTTCTCATTTCAAAAATTATAGGCCAATAAGCTTGTTATCAGTGCTATACAAGTTGTTCACAAGGATTATTACACAAAGACTCACCAATAAATTAGATACATACCAACCGAGAGAACAAGCTGGTTTTAGTAGAGGCTATAGTACTATGGACCATTTACAGGTAATGAAAACATTAATGGAAAAGGTAAATGAGTACAATATAACACTATGGGTAGCAATGATAGACTACGAAAAAGCCTTCGACTCAATAGAGATATGGGCAGTATTGAATGCTCTAAGTAATGCGAGAATCGATTATAGATATACAAACATCATCAAACATATATATGAAAACGCTACATCGCAAATAATGACAACACAGGAAAAAACAAATAAAATAAAAATAAAACGAGGAGTGAGACAAGGAGATTCGATATCCCCCAAACTATTCACATTGGCTATGGAGGACATGTTCAGAGAGCTAAACTGGCAGAACAAGGGTATCCTCATAAACGGAGAAAAGCTAAGTCACCTTAGATTTGCAGATGACATCACATTGATCGCACGTGACCAAGATGAACTACAGAGTATGATTGAAGAACTAAACGAGAAATCAGAACAAATAGGCCTAAAAATCAACACCAACAAAACTAAATACCTAACCAATGATATACATCAGAATCAACATATTATAACCATAAATAACCGGCCAGTTGAAAAAGTAGAATCATATAATATATACTTGGGTCAAAAGATAGAAGTTAACAAAAAACAATCTAACTGCAGTTTTATCACGCCGAATATCCTTGGCATGGTCAGCATTTGGGAGAATGCAAGATGTCTTTAAATCCAACATACCAAATACTATAAAAGCTAGAGTTTTTGACCAATATGTCCTACCGGATCTCACGTATGGAACAGAGACCTGGGTACTAAACAAGACTATTATAAACAGATTACAAGTAACATAGCGAGCCATGGAAAGACGAATCTTAAACATCAACCTACAAGACCGCATTACCAACAGAGAAATAAGAAGAAGATCAAAAGTTAAAGATGTTCTAGAAAAAGTATGTGCACTAAAGCGGAACTGGGCGGGACATATTGGGAGAATGACAGACAACAGATGGACACGAAGGATAATAGAATGGAGACCATGGGAAAACAAAAGAAGTAGAGGTAGACCGCAAACGAGATGGTCTGATGACATAAAAAGACTGGCAGGACATGACTGGATAAGAAAAACCAGTAACAGAGGAGAATGGCAGAAGTTAAGGGAGGCCTTCACTCAACGATGGGTGGAACAGGCTCGATGAAGATGAAGATTGTTTAAAAACTCTTTTGGTTTTAAACTAATTTTAGTATTTTCACAAATTTTTTTAACTCACTTCCACTACTGTTTTTTTGTCGACGAAGACGTTCAACATTCTTTGTCCCTAATGTATCACCGTAGCCATCAAAAATTAGAAAAATGTTTACACAAAATCTTTTTTTCACATATTCAACATACTTATTCAATGTAAAATCTATTATATCATTAATTGACCAGGATATTTGGTGCAATAAGAAGCCACCATCAATAACGTGTACCATAGAGGAGTTTAAGGGACATTAATCGACGAAATTAAAATTATCTGCTAATACACTTTTCTCTGTTTTTTCATACCAACTTCATCAAATAATGATAAGAGATAAGAAGCCAGTTCAAATTTTAAAAAATACTTCATATCATGCCTTTCCGTAAGGTTAAGAGAGATGTGTTGAAATATTAAAAGTGGAGAAAATGTAACAATTTTTTCATTTATTTTAATTTTATTTAATTTCAGTTATCAATTTTCTAAAATTATTTTTTAGCAGTAATAATCCAATTTCATGCGTCTTGTGACAATTGATTTTACTATTCCCAACAATACCAGAAACAATGGATTGATCTGTTATTGGGAACGGGTCATGTTCTTTATACCTTTAAAACGTTATAGACAACCAGGAAGAAACTCAATGTTCTTTGTAAAAGACCACGTCTGAATACAATTAAACTTGAAGTTTTTTTTTCAAAGTTTTATTTTACAATATAAAAATATAAACCCTTTCAAATAAAGAATAACAATTTATCTATGTAAACAATATGTAGAAAAAGGCAATAATGCATAGACTAAAATAGAACAACTTCTAAATACAATAGAAATATGCATTTTGAAAAAAAAACTAATACGGCCAAAGTTAATATTTTCTTCAGCTACCCCAGATTAAAAAAACATCAAAATTGGCCCATATTTGACCGAGATACGTCAATTTTTTCCAAGCGTCGCGATTTCAGATTTACAAATCACGCGATCTCGGTAGCAGCTTCCTCCACCACCGTGACTTGAATTTTGCCTTTCCTTATATACTAATTTTTTATATTTTAGCACATTTTTTCTGAAAGTTTTATTTTACAATATAAAAATATAAATCTTTAACTACTAAAGGCCGCTGGATTTGTTTCTTAATTATTATAAACAAAATAAATATGATTATTAAAAAAAAAAACATCCTAAAGCTACGGTTTTTAAGAAGTGTGCGCGTCGCGCGTCTTACGGCTTAAGCAGAATAAGCTCAGCTTGACTCACAGTCCGCTTCGCGCGGGTCGGTTTTTATGAATTCTCAGTATTCTGTTGAAGTAAACGGATAGTCCAGAATGAATAATGCTATAGTTGCGTTTTTGATCGAAGAAATTGAGAACGATGAAGAAGACTTATTGTTGCTGACAATGAAAGAGCCCAATAGAAAAGTTGATGATTTATTTTCCTGTCGCAAATCCGAAGGAGCGTATGCAGTTACAGTAGAAAGACGACTTTTTGGGAATGAAATAAAATTTCGAGAATATTTCAGACTTTCTAGGGAATTGTTTGAGATTGTTCTAAACTTCATAAAAGAAGATATTGTTAAAAAACCTTGTAACAGATATAGTCATCCAATCACACCAGAAGAAAAGCTGTGCATCACTTTAAGGTAAGATAAATTTTCAAATTTTTTAACCAATTGTAGGAGTTACGGTATTCTTACTTATTTTTAAATGCTAAAACACAATTTCAAGTTATATGCGACATTTGATTACTTTAGAACTTACAATAAAGTAAGAAGTAGTACTTCAAAATTATTTATTTAAAATTTGTTACAAAACATATAATTTACAACTCGTACAAATTGTCAGACGTCGTCATGTATGATTGTGGTGAAAAAACTTGTGTATCGGCACTTGAAGATGCACGAGAATGTAGAGAGTCTTCTTGTACTACATACGTGCTTTCAGACACTAGTGAAAAGGGTGGAGTTTGTATTGCGATATTGTCCAACTCCAACTGGGAAATGACTTTCATTACTTCCAGTTTTGCCTTCGCTTTTAACTGTGGGGAGAATGTGGAAACAGTGGCAGCAATACTTCGAAAAAACATAGATGTAGCAGTGTCAGATTCATTAGATGGAGCAGTATGTTGGTTCACCAATTCACGAAGAAGGGCTGTTCTCTCAGTTCGGCTTTTTTTTTATTTCTTGAAATATTTCTTGTTTTTCATTTAAACGTGCTCGTTTACGAATGACCGGAGTGATAACATCTTTTTCGGCTTCACGCGCGTCAACAGCTTCTTGCTCTATTAATAGATCTTGAGATTCTGGAATATCTGGACGTTCCTCATTATTTTGAGAATCTATATCTCTAAGTTCCTGGGTATCTTCATCTTCAGCATCAAATATGCTACTTGTTTGCTGGGTTTCATTGCTGTTGTTTTCTTCATCGTCGTATTCTTGTATATTACTGTTTGATCTGAAATAATACCCGAAGTTGAATAAAGCAACCAAACATCCAGAAGTGCACGCTTACCTTCTTTCTACAAATGCAGTATTGTCCAAAAATCTTAAATGCTTAAATTTATTCCGAAAATTATCTCCAGAATCTGCAGCTGCACCTGTTCCTTTCTTTACAACTTTTCTTTTCATCTGATAATAATCTCGAATACTTTTCAATCTTCCCTTGCAATCCGCTTCTGCAAAATATGAAATAAATGTATGAATTTTTCTCTTACAGATATATGGCAACAGGAGAATCTTTTAGATCTTTGGCGTTTCAATATCGTATTAGTGTTATCGTAAGAGACGTGCTTCAAAGCATCAGAAATCGTTTGTGTCATATTTATATACCTGAACCAACTCAGGAACGAATGATAGCAAATGCTCAAGATTATTATGACATTTGGAATTATCCAAACTGTTGTGCATCCATTGATGGCAAGCATATTAGAATAATTTGTCCGGATAACGCTGGGTCCCTTTTTTTTAACTACAAACAGTTTCACTCTATTGTACTACTAGCGATGGTTGATGCAAGATACAGATTTGTGGCAATAGACGTGGGTTCTTACGGACGAGAAGGAGATGCAGCTATATTTGCAAAATCAAATATGGGAAAGAAAATAAATGCCAATAATTTTAATTTTCCACATCCAAAGCTTATACCTGGCACAACAAATGCACAACCTTTTGTAATTTTAGGAGATGAAGCATTTTCTCTCACAGAGACAATGATGAAGCCATATCCAAAACGACAATCAGTACTTGACCAAACAAAGGCTGTTTATAATTACAGACATTGCAGAGCCAGACGAACTTCCGAAAATGCCTTTGGTATAATGTGTCAGTATTTTCGAGTATTTTATACATCGATTGCTATTCTAGCCGATGCTACTGATGATCTAATAATATCAGCTTGTATACTACACAATATGCTTCGAAATTCCAGAATTCCATATCCAAAAGAAAATTCTAATAACATCTCTGATCTACCAAAAGACAACATGCTACCGCTAGCTCCAACATCTGCCAGAAGACCGACATTTCAAGCTAGTCAAGTGAGGGATACTTTCAAGGCGTATTTTAACAGTCCAAATGGATCCCTGCCATGGCAAGACAAACATGTTGCACGAATTGATTGATTTTCATATAATTTTAATTATAAATCAGAAAAAGACATGTTTCAATTTTGTAATTAGCTGTAATAGAACGACAAACTGGTTTAATAAATCTAATATGTACTTACCACTTCGTCTAATTTTCTCTGCAATAGCTTTCCAGATGTTGTTTTTTACTTCGGAATCTTTATAGCACCTACTTTTTACCACATATAGTGGTGGGTGTTGCCTCACTAAGTCAATTAATGTTTCATCCTCCTCGGGTGAAAATTTTTGGCTCATAATGTTCACTCTTCACAAGCCACCACTTGATATAATTTGTTTCAGCTTATGTCGACGTCTGCGTCCAAACCCAACGAAATTGATCTCAGCGCACAACTCAAACTCACACTGCTTTGTTAAACTCATCCGTTTAACTAGACAGACTCTTACAAACCGCATGCATAAGACACCTGATGTTAAATTAAAGCGCACGTGAGCTCTGCTCAACTTACTGTCGGCCGTACGCGGCGCATTGTTCTTAGAAACCGTAGCTTAACTTGGCTCCTATTGGTCCAAAAAAGCTTTTTCTTTTTTTAAACTATGTGTTTTGAAGTCAGCTTTCCGAATCTTAACATCAAAAGTTTGTAAAATCTACAGAGAGCGCTGTAGCTTTAAATGTTTATAAAAAAAAGACACCCCTTTTTTTAAAGCAAAATTTAAGGGGTTGAAAATTAATTTTTGACTATACCTCTTGCATAATATGAAAATTGGGACCTTCCAAAAGCAAATGAGATCTTGTGGAAGTAAAGAAGACTAGCCAACAAAAAGTTACAGGTTTAAACATTAAGCGACTTGGGATAAACAATTAACAATATCTCAGGAACAAATTATTCGATTGACTTTTACAAAATTTCATTTTATTACGAATTACAAAGGCTTCATTTTAAGTACATAAAAGTAATAAAAAAGTTGTTTTTTAAAAAAATAAAGAGCATTGAAAAAACGACCATTTTGAGGGGTTTTTTGACTTTTTTGCAATAATAATTGCAACAAATTGACTGTGTAAAGTCTTAAATTGTAGAGTTTTTTATTCCCTACAACTTTTATTTTAAACTTTTTCTCATCAAATGCACACTTTAGTCTGTAGAATTAAAAAACTGATTTTGCCAACTTTGGCAGCTCCCTGCTTATAAACGATACCCTTTCAGAGGTTACTTTTTGTATACAATATATATAGTTATTGCCCTCAGCACAACTGCACCGGTCCGATTCATTCCTAAATTATTGTCAAATATAGCCTGTTTTTCTCTCTATTGATTGGACTAGAAGAGTACAGGCATATCTTGTGTCGGTCATTTTTTAAAAACTATGTTATTATATTATTGTGTACTTTGTTGATATTAAAATGTGTTATAATGAATTATATTTTGTTACAGACTTACTTGAGCACCTTAACTCCTCGATTTGGTTATCCATATGTATACATCCATCAGGGTAATTGCGAGCATATTTTTGTTTTCTCAGATGCCCGATTGGTTCAGAATGACGACTGTCTCAATACTGAAAAATATCCAAAAATCGTTTCGTTTAATAGGGATTCTAATATTAAGTGTGTTTTATGCACAGCTAGGGTTTGTCAGTGGATGGTTAAAAATTGTGACAGATTTCCCCAAGAACAGGTATTTTTATGTACTGAATGCTGTGATTCCTACTTATATATTGACGGTAAAAAGATAACGGACTTTCAACTGTACCCGTATTTTGACCAAAAGTAATGGTAATAGTTATTTTTGGAATGTTTGAGTAATAATCAATGATTATGTAAGTATTATTCGTTCCAAGTTCGTACAGACACACTACTTAACAGCTACCCAGGCCGACACTTCACATCCCGTAATAGAATATATATTATCCCAGTAGGTACCGACTGTTATTTTATATTAGTTTATTGAACCGGGATATGAAAGCAAAAATTTTTTTCGTAAACCCAATAAAATACTACTAATTGAAACGCTTTAATTTACTAATTAATTTATTGGTTAGCATAATATAAACTTATTATAGTATAAATTAAAAAAAAGGTATAATAACAATCAAGTATTAATACCAATATCGATCTCTTCATTTATAATAAATTTTATTTACATTATTACATACCTGTGAGTATTTTAGCTCTACTTGTTCAATGCAACTTGTCTAGTTTTGATTGTCTATTGCAGCAACTTTTCTATTAACTTTATCACAGAAGCCGTAAGTTTTGGAGTTTGCTTTTTGCTGACAATGACCCTTTTCAACTGACCCCAAAGAAGCTCTATAGGATTTAGGACGCAGTAATCGGGAGGTAGCCTATATACTTCATGACCCTCTTGTTTTGCCAAACAGTTAAGGAGATAATCCTTTATGAATGTTTTTGTTTGTAACACTTCTAATTTTTTTGTGTAGCACTTTTAAAAGTAAATATCATACTCGGAGAATACTAGAATTTGTGAATCCATGACAATATAAAATTCAAACCTGTGGAGATCAGGTAACATAGTACAGTGAAAGCGATAACCAGTTGTCGTTAAACCCTCATTAAGATAACATAGGTCAGTGCGCACAACCTTGGAACGAATAATATATATTTACATTTTTTAATCACTTCATAAGTGTCTATAAACTAGATGTGGCTTTAATTTTGATAAAAGTAGATAATCAATATTTATTTATTTATTTATTTATTTACCTAATAAGTATAACCATTAAAACTAGGATTCCAACTACTGGTTAGCGCATCCTTTTACAATGTGTTCACTTATTAACTAGTTAATGCATAGCAACAAATAAATAAAAAATAAGTAGTAATTAACCTTAATGTAATCAAAATAGTTTAAATAATAGTGTAATTAATAATCAAATTTAATTTATAACAAATAAAAAGGAACAGATTTCATAATGTAACATAAAGAAATTTTTAATTATTCAAAAGTCAATTTGTAAAAAGGTTTTTGGACGACTTATATTATCAGTACCAAAAAATGAGGTCGATGAAGTAATTAAAGTGTTTAATAATCAATGTGATTTATTACAATTTGCGGTAGAAAAAGAAAAAATAACTGACTACCATTTTTGGACATGATGATCCATCGAACAGAAGAAAATACAATACAGACAGTATGATATCGAAAACCAATATGTAGCAACAGATTTATACGCTACTGCTCTGAACATTCACCAAAAATAAAAATTAATCTAATACAAGGATACAAACCACCAGAAGAAATTTAGCAGAGGTCGATACAAAACTACTAGGAATATTTTATCAGCTAAGCAACAGACTTCACCGAACAGACTGGGATAAAATTGATGCAATATCATATAGAAGGATGAAAAATGAACTGCAAAGAAACACCGACCGCCAAAAAGACAAATTTGAAAGATTAACGAGAAACATTGGACCAAAGCAAACGCTAGAACAGTGATTAATGTTAACAATCGGAATTTGTCTCCAGATGAGGTCTCCGTACTTGCTAAGGGCGGCAACTTGGCCATAAAGCCAAAAGATGTGCTGAAGGAAGACATTATCGCAAATCTAGAATCCGCACTAAGATGTCTGCCAGAAGAAACAGCTCAAGAATTACGCACCGAATCAGCAAGAATTTTACAAAAGGCCAAACCACCCAAAAGTAACCTAAAGTCTAGGGAGTTAAGAGCAATTCAAGATCTAAACAAGGATGAGAGTATACTGGTGTTACCAGCGGACAAGGGAAATGCCACTGTCGTAATAAATACCGCAGATTATAAGGAAGATACACAAAGCCAACATTCCGCTGCGTCCCATTGTAAGCGCCATTGGTTCACCGACATATGATTTAGCTAAACACCTGTCATCACTCCTGCAACCATACATCGGACTTACTGATTCGTATGTCAAAGATTCCACCCATTTTATTTCAAAAATTAAAGACTTAGTTCTTGAAGAGAATGATATATTAGTAAGTTTTGATGTAGTATCTCTCTTTACAAAAGTGCCCCTAAGCGATGCAATGGAACATTTATATGATAAATTCCCAGAGGATATCTCCATTTTGTTTAAACATTGCCTCACCACTACTTATTTTTCATGGGACAACAAGATTTACGAAATTTATGAATATGAAAAATGAAAATTGTTTTTTTCAATTTGAATTTATTTTATTTCTTTTTAATTTTTATGCAACAAATCGATTAAAAATATTTATTTTAAATTGTAGATTTTAAGTGTGGTCGATTGGCCCAGGTAACCTTACTACACTGCAACCTAAAAGATCTCTTGTGAGGAGGCTCTAAGAAGACCTATCCCAGATATTTATGTCGTTGACTAGCGATTACTCTGCAGTCCCTGTGAATATGTTCAGCGATTTTATCTGTATATTGACAGAATCTGCATGTTCCATTGCCCACTTTGCCCATTTTACAGAGATGGTACCTCAGCGGACAGTGTCACGTGAGAGAGAATTCCTGCGATTACTCTGAGTTCTGGTTTCTGAAGCCCTAAAAGTAGCGCAGTGAAAGCAGTATGTTCTTTAGCCTGGAGTGTTTTTCCAGTAAGCTGCACTGAGTTCCTTTTCCCAATTTCGAACTTTATCCATAGTATGGCATTTTAAGATGCAAGAGAAAGATTCAGGTCCGGTAAAAGAAGTACCAACCTCTTTTTTTGCGAGACTATCATGCAGCAATCTCGTTTCCGACAATTCATTTTTGTTGTGTTCAGCGAGTTGCTTAAGAGACCGTTTGCAGTTCTAGACTGTTTTTGACTCGAACTTGATAGCAGGTTGGGTATCGGAACTATTCTGGATTAATTGAGGCGGTTTTCAATATACTCTTGATCATAGCAGTCTAATAGCACTACTTCCAATGTTGTAGGAGTGATGAGGTCTATTGAGAGCCTAACGTTAGGACCTGTAACCCCTATACCAACTTCTTCTGGTATTTTAGACCCATCAGTGTATTAAGTAAGGGCTCCTTTTATAAATTGTGCGATTCAGTTTTGTGTTAACTAACACTCGTTAACATTTAGTCTTGTTTACTTATAGGCACTTCTCAGAGCATTATTGTAGGGGAAAGGTCTAGAATAACATTCAAGGCTGCACTAGGACACCAACGCCAGTGATCCCTATACAAGCAAATTTTTGCAACTCTAGTATTGCTTTTTGTTAAGTGATTAAGAGTCTGACAAGCGTTAGATGTGACCAATAGATTAGTATTAGTTTAATATCCTATGTTTTCCCAAAAGGCTGACGGCAGGTGCACATGGCATTAAAGGTTATATTGTGAAGTGTGGTTTCCACGTAAGTTTCGTGTCGCGGAGAACTCCAAGGTATTTTACATCTTCTAAGAATAAGAGTGTTACTTCATTCATTAAGTTAATCATTGATTTCCTTCTGTTAGTGAATAAAAAGCTACCATTGATCACAGTCATCAGCATAAACCTTTATTTTAAGCTTTGCTATGAGAACTTCAACTATCATTGACCACAATAAAAGTTACTGGATTTATCTTCAAGGTAGGTAACTATATTCCTAGTGTTCAGCATGGATTATATCCAAATGGTAATGGTAGGATCTATACCCATTTTTGTTGAGGCAGCATTACATCTATAAACGCACATAAAGACACTTCCTTTGTGCCAACAGCCCTCCTCCCTACAACTATTATTGATTTGCCAGATTGATAGGCAAATTGTTTCTCGTGAAGTGGTATCTTTGACAGATATTCACTTCTTATATGTGTTATGTGTGTTAACTATATATATATATATATTTATTTATTTGTAAAAAAGAAGTGTGGCTTAATGGTTCATATGACTTTGGGTTCTCCGGAGGACGTTTACCACTCTTGGGAATAAAGCAGACATTAACCTTTCTGCATTACTTTGGAGAAAGGTTAAGCTATTTAGTAATGTTTTTCTTACCATGGCTTGTGAATCAGTATAGCAACTAGAATTACAGATCGCGAAAGCGATTAACTACAGTTGGTGTACAATAACTTATTTTAACAACATCACATATAGAAAATAAAAAGACTCGGACAAAGAAATGCTTAAATTCTTTATTGTGTTTTCACAATATCAATATCTTGGCCTTCGCAGTAAACATATTTACATACATCTATACAACCTATTCCTTCGACATTATCATTATTAAAAATAGGAACCTGTGGTTCAAATTGTATGTTTTTATCATAAAATAGTTGTGTTACGTTAGCAATATATTCACATGGCCACTTATTATTCGATATACCTATGTAAGAAATATGTTTTGAATTCTTTAAAATAGCTTCAAAATTAATTTTGTGAAAGTTATTGTTATCTAACAATAACGTTTTTAAACTTTTAAGAGGCAAGAAAGTAGATTTTGCGTCCAATGATGAAAAGGTGTTGTTCCGCAAATCTAATATTTGTAAGTTTTTTAAATTCGACATTATTCCCCGTTGAAATTGGTGTTGTGGTGAACCAAATAAACCTATATAATTATTTTTCAAATTTAATGTAACTAAATTAGTCATGTACTGAAATAATCCTACAGATAATGTTTGTATATTATTATTTTGCAGATCTAAGGTTATTAACTGATTTAAGTCTGTAAAAACACCTTCAGATATTTGTTCTATTTTGTTATTACTTATATTCAGTACGTTAAGTCTAGGTAGACCATAAAAAGCTCCAATGTCTAATTTACTAATATTATTATTTTCCAGATTAATTGCCAATACTGTATTCAGACCTATAAATGTGTTAGCTTGTATAGACATAATTTTATTATTTGTTAAATTTAAATATCTAACACTTTGCAACCCTATAAAACTTGCAGGTTCGATACTACTTAAACCAGTGTTAGAAAAATCTAGTGTGGTTAATTCAAATAAATCTGAAAACAGTCCTGATGTTAAACTTGATTTATTATTAAATAAATTTTGTGTATCTAAAAAATTTAGTTCAAATAATTCATTAAGTGCCCCCTCTTCTATATAAGACACAGAGCTATTTGTGAAATAGAGGTTTCGTAAACCGTACATCCTTTTAAAAGTACCAATTTTTAAGATTTTTATACGTGAATTTTTTATATCTAAAGTTTTGATTTTAGTATTCCAAATTTGTTCTGGTGGAAAAGTGTTATTAAAACTCAATTTCAGTTCGGTAATTTTGAGTTTGTTTGAAAACCTATTCATGTATTGTATGGGATTATCAGTCAGATCAATTCTTGATAGTTTTGGAGTTTCTAAAAATAAATTTTCTGGTACAAGAACAATTTCATTTTTGGACAAATTAATTTCTTGCAAGTTGGATAACTTATGAAAACTGGCAGTTGATAAATTTTTTAAAGAAACTCCCGACAGATCTAAAGTAACAATATTATTTAAATGGCTAAATGCTTTTCCTTGGATTTCTGAAATTTTATTGCCGCTTAATAATAAATTGTTAACGGAGAGGTTTTCGAAAACATGAGATTCTAAATGATTCAACCGATTGTTACTTAGATCTAATAAAGTTAAATCATGGAGATGTTTGAAACTAAACAAATCTATAGTTTCTATGAGACAGTGTGACAAATTCAAAATACGAGTGTTCATTAATGAATGGAAAAACCAACTAGAAACTATCAATATCTTATTATTCGATAAATCGATACTTTGAATTGAAGATCTCAAGAAAATATTTTTAAACGTTGTTATTTTATTATTGCTTAAAATTAATTTTGAGATAACAACATCGGTAAATGTTCGTTCTTCAATGATTTCTATTTTTGAATACGATAAATCTAAATATCGTATAAAAGAATTTTTAAAACTATTTCTTATAAGAGTGTTTATGTTATTAAAACTTAAATTGATATATTTGCAATCATCTATGTTAGCAAAATAATCTTCGGGGATAAAAGTAATTGAGCAATTTGATAACTCTAAATAATTTATATCAGTGTTATCATAAAGTTCTCGTAAATTTATTACAGATTTACCTAAATGTCCAAATTTGTTATTCTTTAAAATTAGTGTATTGGATATTACTTTTACTTTAGAAATACCCGTTATAGCTGTTAAATTTATATGTTTAACTCTAACTTTCTTAAAAAATTCTCCGATTTTGCAATAAGCCAAATTCAAATTATTCTTTTCATTCCTAAAACTGATTGAATTCAGATTATTGTAACTTAAATCTATAGATTCTATTGAGGAAGAAAATGTATATTCATTATACTCAGTAATATAATTTTTACTTAGATTTAAACTTAGAATATTAAAAGCATTTTCCTTGTATATAATTTCAATTATTTCGTTGTTATTGACATTAATATTTTGTAACGGATTCAGTTTGTCTAATTCTAGAACTTTGAGATAATTATAGCTCAAGTCTATTGTTTTTAGATTTACTTTGGTTTTAAAACAAACTGTTAGGTATGTTATATTGTTATTATTTAATAATAAATATTCTATAGCATCAGGTAATGTTTCGATGAAGGTGAGCTCGTTTAAATGATTGTGACTTAAATTTAATTTTTTCATTTTGTCATATTCGTTAAAAGCCCAGTTGGCGATTGTTGTTAATTGAGATTCTGAAATAGTAACAGATATTATTTCTTGTTTAAGTTTTGGTGGTTTGATTAAATAAGTAATGGTAGGTATGTTGCATCTTAAGACAATAATCTTGCTTATGTACTGTAATTGCCACTTCTTCTGATAAAACATCTTGTGTATATTGCCAATAGTCTCATTTTGACATGTATAACAATCCTCGTTTATTGTACAAATTGATAATACCACTTTGAAGTAATTGATGAGAATCAATAGAACCAAACATTTGAACATCTCTGAAAAAAAAATATATGTTAGAAGTATAAAAGAATAGTTCACTTATTTTTTCTAAAATTTATAAGCGTAATACGCAATCTGCTAGTTAAGTGTCACATACATTCAACATTTAGTTTCGAATCAACTTTCATTTTTAGATACAGAACAACGTCTTTCTGTTGTCTAACATTTTTTGTTTCTAGAAAGTTTTTATTAGACATGTCTCTACTCATATAAAAGTTATTATAAGCCTTTCTTATAGAATTCTCGTCCTTAAGCGTGTGATTAATCCCTCTCCTTTTGTTTCGGAGAATATAACCGCGTTTTGTAGGTTAGAATGCAACAAAAATCGTTGCGACTACGAGAATACATTTCTGAGAATTTGATCAGCTCACAGCGACTGTTGGTCACGTGGTTACACCTGTTGTTATGCTAAATCTTCTTTTTAGTTTCTTTTTGGCGCATAGAAGAATGGTTCATAATGTAGCGTAAATAGAGCGTTCGCCTGAATTCTTGATCTTATCTTTCCTGACGGAGAGGCTTGTTAGATCCACTTCGCAAGGGGTGTAGATAGATAGATAGATAGATGGGACACTCGGCGAAGTTTACTGCAGAGCTGCTATCAAAAAGGCGAAACCAAAGATTTACCTTAATATGTGGGAGAAAAGATGTCAGAATCATTGTCAGTCTCTTGACAGGACATTGTAGGCTCAGAAAACACATGAGTCAGCTGAACTTAGCAGATGAAGACATTTGTCGATACTGCCAAGGGGAAGAGGAAACCGCATTTCATGTCCTATGCCAATGTGAAGGCGTTGCAAGGACGCGGTATCTAGTACTGGGAGAGGAGAAACCGGCTGCTCCAAGTACTGCGAAGTGGCCACTGTCAAGGCTATTAAGTCTCATTAAGAGGGCAGAGCTGGACAAGGTGCTCTAATCCTATTCCACAGATAACGGGTGTCCTCGTAGGTATACACCTAAATACAAATATACCGAGAACATCTATTGGGGCAGAAGAGACAATTTATTAATTTGGGATTTAAAGGCCTGCAAGTTAGGACGAGTGGGGAAGACGTGGGAAGGTAAGGAGTTCCACAATCTGGAGACCCTGGGGATGAAGGAACGATCGAATCGATCCGTTCTCGTTGTCTGGCACTGAACAGTATAAGGGTGCATAGAGTTGGCATGTCACGTTGCTCTGGTTGGTCTGACAAGTGGAGGCATTATAGAGCAGAGTTCTTCTGAGCAAAATCCGTTTATGTATCGGTAAAACAAGGAAAGATCAGCTACTGCTCTTCGAAGGGATAATGGGGCTAGGTTTTTGGTGATACTGGTGTCGTTTATTAGTCGAACTGCTCTTCTCTGTATTGCATCAAGAACTCCGAGCCTTGATGGAGCCGCCGAAGCCGATACATGCGAGCAGTATTCAAGATTAGGTCGTTTTTGGGCTTTGTAAAGATTAGCTAAGTTGGATGGAGAAAAATATTTCCGTGCTCTAAACAGAAAGCTTAATTTATTTCCTGCTGCGGTTGCTATGGATGCAATATGTTCGTTCCATAGTAAGTCCTGGAAGATCGTTATACCAACCAGCGTAATGGAGTCGTCCGCTACCAGTGTCTGATCGTTGATTGTAATGGATGAGTCGCATGTTTGCCTCTTGTTGGAAGCGTTGAAATTAACAAGATTCTTTCTTCCCCACTCGTCTACAATTCTCAAATCTTGATTGAGAGAAGCCGTTGTGGATCTTTTGTCCTCTTCCAGAATATCTAGAGGTATGGGACGGTTGTGCACTTTGCTACAGTGTAGGTTGCTATCATCTGCAAAACCATGTATCGGGTTATTAGTGGCTTCTAGTATATCATTAATGTGTAATAGGAATAGAGTAGGAGCTAGAGCCGATCCTTGGGGAACTCCAGCGTTGATCTTGTAGAGGTTGGTAGAATGTCCATCTACAGCAACTTGGATGTGCCTGTTGGAGAGAAGTTGGATATCCATCTGCGAAGGTTTTGCGAGAGTCCGTATGAAGGCAGGTTGTTCAAAAGAGCTGCATGCCATACTTTATCAAATGCTTTTGAGATTTCTAGTGATACTATTTGTGTCTCTCCATAGCGGTGGATGGCATCACTCCAGACATGAGTTACATATACTAGTAGATCGGCTGTTAACCTTTGTTGGCGAAAACCATATTGCTTGTCACTTAAAAGGTTGTGTGTGTCAAGGTAGCTCAGGATCTCGTGATTGACGTATTCCTCCATAGTTTTGCTAATAACAGATAGAAGAGCTATAGTTCTGTAGTTAGAAGGCTGGGTTTTACAGCCTTTCTTGGGGACTGGTTGTACTCGAGCAGTTTTCCAGTATCATATGATAGTTGAAATAGCTTAGTAAAAACTGGCGCTAGTTCAGGAGCACAACATTTTAAGTGTAAAGCAGGTATTTTATCAAGGCCGCTTGCTTTGTTGGTATTTAGAGTAGCAAGGACTCTCTGCACACGCTTAAACCTAAATATGATATTTTTCATTGTGTGGGAAGCCCGTGAAATAGAAGGTAGTTCCATGTTTCCCGGTGGGTTAAGTGTCGAGTTCGAAGAGAATATTTTGGCAAATTTGTAAAATGGTTGTTGATATGTTTGGCGAGAGTCCAAAAGGACCGGCTTCCATTAGGGTTTGACATTAGTTTTTCTCTCATTCGAGCGTCAAAGAGACTTTGGAATTGGAAATAGTGGTGTTGTATCTGTTTCTAGCGTTTATATCATCCTGTTTTGTTTCTTCTGACGGATTTTATATAAATAATTTGTGGGATTTGATCTTAGCTTTCCTAGCTACATCGTAATCTTTATTAAACCATAGCCTCTGTTTGGCTTTTAAGCGTCTGGTAAAGTGAGGGATGTAAGCTTCCATAATAAGATAAGCTTTGTTTTCTATATTTTTTTGGCAATTCTAAAGAAAGATTCTGTTCATAATTACAGAACTGAAACAAAAGAACCAAGTAATTTGCTCACTGCGTTCAGTGTTTTCGTTAAATACTTACATTTTTTTTAGTATTGATTCGTTAATAACTTTTTTTAATTGCTTTATGTATGAAACCACCTCTTTTTATCAGTTCAACCAATACACCATTTTGTTTTATGTCGATTTACTTGTTTTTTTTTTCTATACTTTGTGTCCGTCTTTGTAGTTATGCCGCAGTAACAGTTATTAAGCTCGTTACATACCTTTTTGTAAATAATCAGACTCAACTTATTCGCCTTATAATTGTTTGTTGTTATCGTTAATACAGTTGTTATCTAAAATCATAAAGGTTTCTTTCATTGAACGAGTTCAATAATAACATCTCTTTCAGAATTTTGAGCCTAAGGCTACGGCCACATTAGCGGGATTTCAAGCTGCGTTTCGTTCACGCAGCGTGAATTCCCGTCATTATAAAAATAATAGGCCACACTTGCAGTTTTTTCACGCGCGTGAAAACTAGCTCATCCCTTGTCACACACGTCGGTTTTTAGTCTTCGCGTCTCGGGAAGCTGAGCGAATTCCAAAATGAACTAAAGTACTCTTAACGAAAATCACGCCGCGTAAAATTCAACCTGTGTGTCAACCCAAGACAGCGTGAAAAGATGCTCGAAAATGGAACCAGTTCTATTCGTGAGCGGGAGACTTTGAAGACGCGTCTTTCTGGCGGCCCAACTGACAACAGTATAGCCTATTTTTTTGGCGTGTTTTCACGTAAAAACGTCGCGTGAAATCCCGCTAATGTGGCCGTAGCCTCAGAAACAAACGGTAAGCGTGTGGCTATCAATTTTACAGAATTTTTGATAAAATGGTATTTTCTTCATATGTATATACATATTTAACATCCCTATTAGTACTTTCATTTTTTCTTGTTTGTATAAAAATAAGGTGGCGCCCTATGTATCATCCATCTAGGTATTTTCTTTTTAGTTTAACCGCCAGTGACATCTTGAAATCACGATTCGCTCTCCCCCTAACCCCTGAGTGCCGTCCAAAATTGGTGATCTTCTTACTCTCTGTTTCTGTTCTTATGTATTCATAATCAGATAAATCAAGAGATAATAGAATAATTTGTCTATGGATAAATCAATCTAGCCATTTTTTTAACAGTTTTATTGACACCTTAGAAAGCGGAGAAAAGTTGGTATAATATAACAGTCACATCTTCTGCTCATTACAGTGATACCAAAGCTATGTAACTACAGAAGAATAAATCTGTCTGCTGACTTCATACATGCCTTATTATGCCGATTACCAGATGATATTTAATGAATTCACCTCAAAGTACTCAAATAGGTATGTTCCTACTAGACAGATGATGTAAAAGTTGCATAAAAAATTCCAAGAAACTGGGTTGGTATTAGAGGCCCAGCGTAGTGCTTGGTCTTTTTGAGTCGTGACAGATGAAAATACAGAACTCGTGGCTCAAATATTGTAGATACATCCAATCAATTTGCAGTTTGTACATCGCTTCAATTAAGTATATCTGACTTGACGTGTTAAGTCTCATTTTAAAGAAATTAAATTATTACTGTTATCGTCTACGTTTGATACATGCGCTAACGGAAGACTACCCCAACCTACGACTGGAATTTTACAAGTGGTATATTGGTTATGCTGAAGACAACGCAATATTTTATAAGAAAATTCGGTTATTCTACTGTAGTGTTCGCACTTTCTCTTTTAATATATTGATAAGAGATATCTTTCGGAGTTTTTTTTTATGTATTCTTTTTTTTTTTAAATAATGTTCTTATCATTTTTCTTATTATTTCTGTGTAATTTAATTTTATTTAGAATTTTTCAAGCTTCCGTAGATTTTGAGCCTCCCAGATTCATTTCTTAACTCGCTCTTTCGCGTTTTCCCTTTGGCTTCTAATACAAGCTTTTTTGCTCCCGTTATTTTCCTTACCTAGTATTTTTTTGTTGATTCACTTTTCGTACTTATCCGGTTGAGGTACATGCTTTCATTTAATTCATCGGTTCTTTATTTCAATCTAACGGCTTCTTCTGCTGCTTCGTTAATTCATCCTGTTATGAAAAATGTAAATGATCAAAGACAGCTTTTATAACTCCTTTTTATATGCAGAATAGAAATAGGTACCTCTTCTGTCGATGAGTTCCACGACTGTTTTTTTTTGTTTATAAGTAACTGTCTAATAGTGGGCTAATAGAAATTCCCTGTCTTGAGTTCAACAAACTGATTAAAACTCTTTAGTGTCACTTTTTCACATTCGTCCTTTACAATATAATATTACATATTTTTTTATTTAGTTAACCGTTTTAAGAGTTTTGTAGGAGATACACACGTCCTGAAAAGCAACCTGAGTTCTGAGTATATAAAGTTTTAAATATTGACGTTTTTTAATGATCTGGTGATGCCATACACCAACCATCAACTTATGTGTGTAGCAAAAACTATTCTAAGCATATGGATCAGTGTATCAAAAACAGACTTACCTAAACTAAAATGTAAATATTTATTTTAATTTATAGTTTATATCACTTCCATAGTCATGAATTATCAAAACTCATATTTTAGTAACCAAAGATTCTGTTGTGTTGTTAATGTTTTTTATGATAGTTTACTGTTTAATTGATCTAACTGTAACCGCAACTTTTAAATCAATTCTAGAACAATTATGCGTTTACTATGTAGTCATGAAATTATTAATTCCAAGAATATAGGCAGCAAAATAATTAAGAATTTATTTCACAAATTAAAATTGCTCAAATGTCTCATTTTATGATTTAAATTAAGATTATTTATAATTGTAATATTAGTTTTATAATACTTCATCATAATTTTCTAAATTAGTCTATAACAATAATTGGATAAACTATATTGGCCTTGGTATCAATTCTTTATAGAATTTGTTGACAGAGATGTGTTTTTTTTTTATTTCAAATACAAAAAAAGTTGCTGCGGTAAATATTATGAATATTAAAACAAATAAAGACGAACATTTTATATTTGCTGTCGAACTATCGAACTAAGTTCTAACATTGTCATTTTCTAATATGCGCTTTATGCGTGGCAATGAGGTAATTCACATGGACGGTACATATAGTTACTTTGCTCAATAATTTAAGCTTTTTTAACTTTTTACAATACATGTATTTATCAACGGACTTTATATACCAGTGTGTTGTTTACTTCCCAACAAAGCGGAACACAGGTATGTGAAGTTGTTTAATATTTTAAAAAGCAAATGTGACGAAGTTGTTGGCCTGAAAATCAATCCAAAAATTATTTTCTCCGATTTTGAAATTGCTATCTACATTGCTGCGAATAATATGGGTAAATCTGTCGAATCACGGCTCCACCTAAAAAGTGCTCCAAATTTTTTTCTATCGTTTTTTATTACTAGTATGGAGTATCCTGAGTAATATTAAGGAGGCGCATGGCTTTGGACCCGTAAAAAAAATTGAAAAAGTCATAATATGAAATGCACAATGTTGACTTGAGACGATACTTGATACATTTAGTTCAATGTAGAACACACTGGCACTCTGGTTTCTCTTCAAAGCGAATAAATCTTTCGCTTTTTAACTAAAGATTTCCGTGTAGAGGAACAACTCAAATGAGTCTATAACACTGGGATAATATCATTAACATTGTGCATTTCATATTATGACTTTTTTAATTTTTTTGTGGAATCATAGCTCTACCTTAAAACACCTCCTTGTGTTTGTGTGTGTTTTTGTATGTGTGTTTGTGTGTCGTTACCACTGGAACTCACTGGGACCCATTGGTAACTGGGATAATATCAT
The DNA here is from genome assembly GCA_964028335.1 of Altica lythri. Classification (NCBI taxonomy): domain Eukaryota; kingdom Metazoa; phylum Arthropoda; class Insecta; order Coleoptera; family Chrysomelidae; genus Altica; species Altica lythri. Next base: position 22,370,337 of record OZ034803.1, on the reverse strand, counting down.
TAACAGTGTGCATTTCATATTATACCTTTTTCAATTTTTTTTTACGGGTCCAAAGCCATGCGCCTCCTCAATATTACTCGGGATACTCCATATTAGTGGTAAAAAACGAAAGAAAACAATATTTGGAGCACTTTCCAGGTGGAGCCGTGACTCGACAGATCTCTGGATTTACCATAATGTGTCGGTTTCCAAGCAGTTATATCCACAACTAAAAGAAGCAAGAGAGAAAGGATACAAGGCATTTATTAGATATAATAAACTCATTATAGATAACAAACCAATGGAACAAAATAAAGAAGGTAAGATTGAAGAAATAAATATAAGCAAGAAAAGAACAGCCAGTGATAGGTCGCCAGGATCAACATCGCTAGACGATCAATTACGTAAAATAAATAGACCTAATAGCTCAAAAAACTAACACAAACGCCCGCACAAAATGACGAGGGAAAAGAAAAATATGATAAACAAAAAATTAAAAAACAAAAAAATACAAAACATAATTTTAACATACTATTCTGGAATTGTCAGGGAATAAATACGCTCAATGATTTAGATAGTGTAGATTATAGCTATATCTGTCACTTCCCTATTATCGGCTTCGTCGAAACCTGGATCACCGCAGATGAACCCAAATTACCACAACTATTAACAAATTACAATATTTATCACAGCCCAGCGGTACAGGATAAAGAAAAAGGAAGAGGTAGTGGGGGTATCCTAATTCTCATTTCAAAAGACATAACAGGCCTCACATCAGTAACTATAACTGAAAAATGTAACATGTGGTTATTTATCAGATTATGTATAAATGATATTTTTTTTATTTTAGGTGTTGTATATTTAAAACCTGGATTGGATGATAATATCTGTATAGATCTTCTAGAAGAAACAATCAGTGACGTTTGCAATAATTATCCAACTGACAGTATTTTTATTTATGGTGATTTTAATGCGAGGATAGGTTGCTTGAACAGCTTCGAGGACTATCACCTGCAGAATTCTGTTTTGCCTGTAGAACCACGCGAAACCATGGATAAGGTACTTAACCACCGTGGAACATTACTGGTAGATATATTTGAAAACCTTGGTTTTTCTGTTCTAAATGGAAGATATGACGATTATAAAGGTAATTATACATTTCTAGGACAGACCGGTAGTAGTGTGATTGATTTAATTTGGGCAAATACAAATGGTAACGATTTAATCTCAAATTTTTTTGTAAGTGACAGATTAATATCTGACCATTTGAGCTGTATATTAACTTTATTAATTAATTTCAAGAGTATAAAATCTAATACTCCGCCTCAAAGATATACTAAGAGTATAACAAAGTGGGACCCGTTAAAGGCAAACTCATTTCGAAACATAATTTCACAATACGATTTTAACCCACAACTTAATTTAGTAACTGAATTAGATAATCAAATACATGATGCAATTAAATTAACAACTAAATTCCTGGGAATGGAAACGGAACGAACTTTCAACTCTAAACCTATTTTTAATTCTAAACCTTGGTTTGATCAGATGTGTAGAGAATCTAAAAGTAATCTGAAAATTGCAAAAAAAAATTTAACCAAAGCAAACTATGACAAACATTCCATTTTAAACTATAGGGCAACTAAAAAACAACATAAATCACTTTTGAAAAATAAAAAATCTATCTATGAAAGAAACATTAAAAATAAACTTGAAAATATTGATAGTCCTACTGAATTCTGGAAATACCTTAACTTAAAGAAAAATGTTACAAACAAAAAAACTAACATTGATATAAACTTAATGATTAATTACTATAGAAATTTTTATAAACCCGAAATAGATATTACAAATACATACATAGGCGTAACCCACCCAGTTTTGGATATACCATTTACCAATTCTGAGATCTTTCAAACACTAAACTGTGCAAAAAATAATAAAGCACCAGGAGAGGACAATGTGTGTAATGAATTTTATAAACATCTATTGTCGATTGGATCATGCATCTAAAATATCTTTTCAATAAAATCTTTTTGGAAGAACAAATACCCTCTCACTGGACTAATGTAAAAATGATACATCTTCATAAAAAAAGACCAAAGGATGATCCAAACAATTACCGTAGTATAGCGCTAATTAATCATAAGACAAAGTTATTCACACAACTTATTAATAATCGCCTAACAAAATTAGTTGAACACTATGAATTATTACCTGAATGTCAAGCAGGCTTTCGCAAAAATCGAAGTTGTGAAGACAACATTTTTGTATTGTCAACAATTGTAAATAACTACCTACGTTTACCGTCTAGAAAAGTGTTTGCTCTCTTTGTCGATTTTAGCAAGGCATTCGATTCTTTGAGTTATGATTTATTATGGGATAAACTATACAACAGTGGAGTAAGCGCTAAAATAGTTAGAATTGTAAAATTGTTATACGAGTCGGCCTTTCTTTTTATGGAACAGAACGAAAATAAATCTGACCCAATTAAAATAACCAAGGGCGTCCTACAAGGCGATACCCTAAGTCCCTTATTATTTTCTTTATTTATTTCCGATATAGATCTATATTTTAAAAATCATGGAGCTAAAGGCGTGATTCTTGATAACGGAAAAAACATTAATATGTTACTCTATGCAGATGATCTTGTATTATTTGCTGAATCACAAATTGAACTCGCAAAAAACCTACAATTGCTCGAACGCTATTGCAATGGGCTAAGGCTAGAGGTTAATGCGATGAAAACCAAAATAGTTGTCTTTCGTAAGAGCCCAAATATAGGCCACCAACCTCAATATAAATTTAAAGATAATGTAATTAACTCAGTCAATACGTATGAATATCTAGGTGTTATTTTTTCATTTAACGGACTGTTTCTAAATAACCTTAAATACCGCGAACAAAAAACTAGATTCTCTCAAGGAGCTTTGATAAGAACAATAAATTCTTCAAAAGTTTCAAGTATTGACTCTATCAAACTATTATACCACAATACTACTTTTACGTATGCTAGTGGTATATGGGCTCTCCGTTACTTGGAACAGTCAGAAAAAGTTCAAAACAATTTTTGGAAAAACCTTCTGTTTATGCAAAGGTCAACAGCTGAACACATAGTCAGAACTGAAATTAGCTTATATAAAATGGGTTACTTTATTATAAAACAAGCATTAGAAATACTCCATAGAATAAAAGATAAGAATCCTAACCGGTATGTTCACCGAGCACTAGTTCGACAAATAAGTTTACAAGGAACCACTCTTGGTAGTTTAAAATACAATTGGGCTGATCAGTTACGACATTGTCTTGTTAACTACTGTAACACGGAAACTAACGTTAATGATATTGACTTAAATTCAAAGCATACAATTCTGAACAGTTACATTCATAGAAATTACGAAAAGGATTTAAATAAAATTTTAATTAGTATCCGTCATCCTCTTTATAAACATTTGTTACAAAATAATCTTGAAATTAATTACAATTATCTAAATAGTACAATTCCTTTACATACTAAAAGGCTGATTGCTCAACTCAGAACAGCTAACATAGAAAAACTATATATATGTATATATATAGGATAGGAATGATTGGGTTAGCAGCAATGAAACGATAGATTATGTGTGCTCATTTATCATACCAAGCTTTCGGCTACGATTGTAGCCATCTTCAGGGATCTACAAAAAGTGTTATTCAGTACAACTTATATAAAGAAAAAAATGAAAAGATTGTTTACCGATAGTCGAGGTTGTATCTTTATGTGTTCTAATGGAATGACTACGGTGGTAAGTATTGTTTAAATACCCAATATTATGGTTACAATTGTTATAATTATTATTATTAATATCAAGGTACACAGACCAACAAATTCAAAAAAACGAAGTTTAGTATTATTCGAAAGCCAAATTCTATGGTAATATAGTTACAGATCTTCTTATCTCGGTACACAGACCAAAAATTTCTACAATGAACTATAGTAGTACTATAACTACAATATAACAAAGTCCAAAAAACGGAAAGCTCTCACAACAGGTATGCCGATAAGGTACCTTCACAATTTTCAGGTAAGTAATATCAACAATAATTCTTTCCCTTAATACAGAAAATTATAAGTATTTCTCGATAACAGTTCTATTATCTAACACTATAACAATATAACGCAGCACGAACTTAATTTTAAAACACGTGTAAATCTTGTTCTTTGGTTAACCAAAAAATTTTAGTAATGTCAAAATTGTCAAAAACATGACAGCGACCTTGATCAGCAATGACTTAACAAAACGAGTCTTTACAATTAAAATTAATTCAGGTTTGATTACAGTTTTCATCAATTTACAATCTACAAACATTATCTGACAAATATATTAGTTTTAATAACATTAAGGTTCTCACAAATTCTACTAGTAAAATTATGTTTTCTATTTTTTTATAGACAAATAAGTAATGACAAATGCCATGAAAACAAACAATAGGTACCTATAGTACAAAAAAACGCATCCAAATATAACATTGACATTTAGGTTATCTTTCAAAAAAGATGTAAACAACAACCACAAAAATTATAAACTACAGCAAAAATTGAGTAGAAAACTGATTGAAAAAAAGGGGGTTTAGTATCAAGAATCCATCACAAGCAGGTAAGCATATATCTCACTTAAACTCTGAATATCCGATCTATTATTCATACATAATTCACCGATCTTAGTAATATGAGCCATTTCTAGGAAAACACGCTTAGATGTGTTACGTTCTCTATCCAAAACTTGAACATTATTATAATCTGCTGTATGATTGGAAGCGGCTATATGTTTCCCTAAAGCTGTTCTATCAGGGTATAAGCGCACATCACTTTTATGAGACACTAATCTGTCTTTAAGTCTTCTTGAAGTTTGTCCAACATATACTTTATTACACATTCCACAAGGTATAGTATAAACTACATTGGATTCAGATAGTAATTTCGTTTTATCTTTTAGGTAAAAGATAAAACGAAATTACTATCTGAATCCAATGTAGTTTATACTATACCTTGTGGAATGTGTAATAAAGTATATGTTGGACAAACTTCAAGAAGACTTAAAGACAGATTAGTGTCTCATAAAAGTGATGTGCGCTTATACCCTGATAGAACAGCTTTAGGGAAACATATAGCCGCTTCCAATCATACAGCAGATTATAATAATGTTCAAGTTTTGGATAGAGAACGTAACACATCTAAGCGTGTTTTCCTAGAAATGGCTCATATTACTAAGATCGGTGAATTATGTATGAATAATAGATCGGATATTCAGAGTTTAAGTGAGATATATGCTTACCTGCTTGTGATGGATTCTTGATACTAAACCCCCTTTTTTTCAATCAGTTTTCTACTCAATTTTTGCTGTAGTTTATAATTTTTGTGGTTGTTGTTTACATCTTTTTTGAAAGATAACCTAAATGTCAATGTTATATTTGGATGCGTTTTTTTGTACTATAGGTACCTATTGTTTGTTTTCATGGCATTTGTCATTACTTATTTGTCTATAAAAAAATAGAAAACATAATTTTACTAGTAGAATTTGTGAGAACCTTAATGTTATTAAAACTAATATATTTGTCAGATAATGTTTGTAGATTGTAAATTGATGAAAACTGTAATCAAACCTGAATTAATTTTAATTGTAAAGACTCGTTTTGTTAAGTCATTGCTGATCAAGGTCGCTGTCATGTTTTTGACAATTTTGACATTACTAAAATTTTTTGGTTAACCAAAGAACAAGATTTACACGTGTTTTAAAATTAAGTTCGTGCTGCGTTATATTGTTATAGTGTTAGATAATAGAACTGTTATCGAGAAATACTTATAATTTTCTGTATTAAGGGAAAGAATTATTGTTGATATTACTTACCTGAAAATTGTGAAGGTACCTTATCGGCATACCTGTTGTGAGAGCTTTCCGTTTTTTGGACTTTGTTATATTGTAGTTATAGTACTACTATAGTTCATTGTAGAAATTTTTGGTCTGTGTACCGAGATAAGAAGATCTGTAACTATATTACCATAGAATTTGGCTTTCGAATAATACTAAACTTCGTTTTTTTGAATTTGTTGGTCTGTGTACCTTGATATTAATAATAATAATTATAACAATTGTAACCATAATATTGGGTATTTAAACAATACTTACCACCGTAGTCATTCCATTAGAACACATAAAGATACAACCTCGACTATCGGTAAACAATCTTTTCATTTTTTTCTTTATATAAGTTGTACTGAATAACACTTTTTGTAGATCCCTGAAGATGGCTACAATCGTAGCCGAAAGCTTGGTATGATAAATGAGCACACATAATCTATCGTTTCATTGCTGCTAACCCAATCATTCCTATCCTAAATAGTGAACCAGCAAATATTACTGTCTATATGTATATATATATATATATATATATATATATATATATATATATATATATATAAATAATAGCTCTCACAAAATTGATACTACCGCTATATGCTCAATTTGTAACTTTTTAAAACCAGAAACCCTCGAACACATACTGCTGGTCTGTCCAATATATAAGAACCTGAGAGACAAACTGATTAGCCCTGCGGGACGATCAGACGACCTGGACTTACTTCTATCATCTACGGACAACTTCACCCTTTGCCAATTATACCGATTCGTAAGTGAGGCAATGAAAATAAGATCGTTTATAATTAATGAATGAACGTTCCCAGATATAATCATCCAATCAGAAGGTACTACAATCTTTATATCTCTGTATATATGTATATGTAGATAATGTATATGTATTCTTTAATTCTCATCTTAGCACTTTCTATTTTTGTTACTTTTCATATATTTATATTTATTTTATTTGTTGCTACCCTTGCTGTAAACTATAGTTTTAAAGGCAATAAACTTATTATTATTATTATTATTATTAGATTCAATTTTTAAACACTACACTTATTCAATACTTTCGAAAAATATAAAATAACATTAAATAATTAAGAGTTAATACAAAAATATAAAATAACAGACTGGTCGGAATATTGATTTTAATCGATTGATATAGTATATTTCCTGCTGAGTTACTTAGTATAATTTTTCATTAATCGTTACCCTCTGACTATTGCTAAGTTTGGGTTTATTTATTATTTTATTGTAACAACTCCATCCCCTAAGGATGAAGGGACGACCAAAACTTTTTCTTTTTCCTGCATTTCATCCCCTGTTGGTGGTGTTTTGGTTCCGGTACTTATTATTTGAATGGTGATCTTGTAACCTATGATGTATATTATAATTTTAATGGTAGAAATGTGTAGCTCGTCTTGGTGAATTTTCTCTAGTTTCAATGGTTTCGTCTTGGGTGAACTATGAATGTTAGTAACCTTAATGGTTCGAGATGTAAGAGAGAGAAGTGAAAGATAAATACGAGTACATAATTTGTGAGGTAGGCGTCCACTCCAAAGGAGTTCGTTTTCCGGGTGATGTTCTAATAAAGTGTTAGCTAGCCATCTCATTTTCTCTTCTTTAATTAAACTATTGTGCAGTATATTAGTCTTAGTGAGGGTTACTACATCTTTGAGATCAATAGGCAACTGGTAGATAACTCCTAAGACAAGATTTAATTGGTCCAAGACGTTTCTTGTTTGCATGTAGTGTTCAGCTGAGTGTTAATGATTTCTGAGTGTTAATGATTTATGTTTTTTCGTCCATGGCCCTTTGATTGTGAGAAAGCAGCGTTAGTGTCCCATTAAAATTTGCTAGGACTTTGTTGTTCAGACTTAAATGGGTGTACTTGAGTTATGATATTATTCTGGTTTTCTTTCAGTGTTTAGATAGCTTTGTTGTAATACTTATCGTCTTCTTGATCAAGGTTGCCAGAAATAGCCTTAATGATGCTTCCTATTCCATTTAGAAGTCATCGTTTTGTTTTTTGAAGTGGTCAGATGGCATAAAACTTCTCTTATACCTTATACGGCTTTTAATTGGTACGTTGTCAAAATTTTGCAAACTATTAAAATATGGATAACTTAGGCCATTTTAAGTTGTAACGGTATTGTATGGGGTTTCTATTGCTAAAATTTTGTCTGCTATCGGTTGTAGTTGATAGTAATGGATGAAGTCATGTGTACTGATTTGAACCCATGCTTGCTCAGGTTGAGCGGAAGAATGCCCGGGTTTTCTGACAAGCTTTTGTATCTTCACTTCTTGTGCTGCTGATACAGTCTGTGAACAAGATTTTGGGTGATTTGTTGAAAGTGGTTGGTGTTTGATGTTCTTCTTCTGGACACTTCCTGTTGTTGTGTCATTTGTTACATTATTGTCGTTTTTGGTAATTTGGTGTTAATTTTTAAAGTAGTTTGTTTCTAGTCCATGTTTTTCAGGTATAGACATTTTAAACGGTTTTTAGGTGATTGGGGTAGTTCTGTTTTTTTCTTTTCTCCGTGGTTCGTTCCTTTGTTTCCATGATTTTGATATTAATTTATTTTGTCTTTTCTCGGTGTTGTTGTGTGTAATTATTTATTAGTGTTTTGTTAACGTCCAAATCGAACAGATCTTTTGCATCTAGAGGACCATTGAGAGTCTCTATAGGTTTTGTCGTGTTGTCGTGTGCACTGGACTGTTGTATCCTAGAATAGCATATGGTATCTGTCCTTTGATATTTAAAGTGGGTTTTGTGTTCCGTAGAATTCTTAGATGTTCTATTAACGTGGAATTAAATTTTTCGATTAATCCGTTTAACTGTGGATTGTCTGGTGTGGTATAATGGATTTGGATCTTATGAATGTGCACAAATTCTTGCATAAGCCCATATTTGAATTCTGTTCCACTATCGGCAACTATCAGCGAAGGGACTCTATGATGAGTGATGAAAACTAATAAAGAATTTTAGATGTTAACTGCGTTTGTTCCATCGATAACCATATTTTGAGAATGCATCTACCACTGTAAAGAACTTTTGACTATTTGCCTGGAATGTGTCTACATGAACAATTTCTAGTGATTTCGTCGGTGTTGGTTTTATCATATATTTCGGTTTTGGGGGTGATTGGTCATATTTATTGATTTGACATACTTTTTTAGTTTCGATAATTCCCCTCTGTTTAGTTTTTCCATGGTGGTAATTTTGTAATATTTCTTTTTATCTGCCGCCATTATTTACATCTTCTAATAGTATGTTACAGTTTACAGGATCGTATGCTGAATTTTTTAAAGGTCTTCAAGTGTTTTACACATGATGTGGAAAAGGTAATCATTTTAAAAGAAAATAGCGTATATCTTTTTAGGTTGGGAATATTATGTGGAGAATTTGATAATGTGTAACTGTAGTTCTTCTATATCCAAAGTAGATCCTGGCGGGTTAAATAAGGAGAGATTGTCTATTTTTATTTACGAAAAAGGTTGTTGTTATCTTGAGTCTCTTTCGTGTGTAATTTTATTCTCTATAGGGCATCAGCATTTGTGTTCGTTTTTCCTTTCTTGTAGATGACATCATAGTCAAATTCTTCCAGTTCAAGTCTCCATCTTACTAGTTTAGAATTTGGGACCTTAAGCCATTAAAGTGGTTTATGCTAAGATAAAATTTTAAACTTCCTTCCAAAAAGAAAAGATCAGAAGTACTTTGTGACCCAAACAATTACCAACTTTTTTTTTAAATAGATGAGTACTTTAGTTCTGTTTCGTTTAAAGTCCTCGATGTATACGCTATATGGGTTTATTTCTGCCAACTGGCACTTGTGATAAATGGCTCAGACTGCTACGTTACTATAGTATCGGTTGTTAGATTAAATGGGCTGGTGAACTCTGGGTATAGAAATGATGGTTCCTTAATCAAGATATTTTTACATTTATCAAAACATTTAAGGAACTTTTAGGTGTGTGGCGAATTTTTGCGTATTTCTTTAGGCACATTGTTAGAGTTTTGGTAATTTGGGCAAAATCTTTATAGGGGTTGAAAGTATTCATTTAACTTGAAATTGAGGCTATATTTCATTAAATACATGTTTCATGGTGCAAATAAGGGTTTGAAACTTTGTATGGATAATATTTAAAAATTACTCCGTTTTATATGAAAATTATGATGCAGACTCCAGAAGACACGTTATTAAAAAGGATAAAAACACCAACTACCCACTATTAAAACACTTAGTAAGGTAGGTAATAAGTACCTACTACTATTATTATTCTTATTAAAGCGGCGCGCGCACTACACGCTTCTGTCTTCATTCATATCGTCGTCTTGGAGGAGAAGTGAGCTAAGCCACACAACTGCTCTTTGAAGAAAATGAACAGTAAAGTTTTACTTAATAATTATTCATTCGTATTTGTTTATTTACTTACCTTGATTTAGTCAAACCTTGCTCTCATATATTAAGGCCGTCTTCTTTAAAACTGACAATATTAAAAAATGTAAAAAAATTATTATCACTGGTGATAATAAGATAATTAACACTTAGCTTTTTTTACCACCCAAATATAACTAATACCACATAATTTATGTTAATGCATGTGAAAAGAGCTAAGTGATAAGAATAAACTATTATTATAATCAGTTACCCCACCAATTATCGTAGGGCATTAGTAGGTATGGTCATAAATGGTCTTTAAACCCTAAAAAGGCACATTACAGATTATCAATAATAAACTTTCTTTATTTAAATGAATATCATAATAAAATTTAAAATTTATAATTATATCATTTACAAAAAATATATTTAAGGAAGTCATGTAAAATGATTATTATATCTACTCAAATCCATTAGAGTCAGAGTTGGTGCTTCCAGTAGTTTTGATAAAATTGCCATCTACATTTTTATTTCTATTTGTTATTAATTGTTTGCTATACGATTTAAAATCTAAGAATTGAGTGTAATCCATTTCCTTCACAGTATACGGAGGATTACTCAATTTTTCAGTTTTTGCCACTGTATACCACTGGTCTGGAATGAATATATCTATTTTTCTTCCTCTATATTCAATAGTAGAATGCGGACAAGGTCACATTCCATTTCTGAATGTCCAGACTCCATAAACTTTTGATTGATAACTTTTAAGCTTTTATAAACATAAATAGACAAAATCGTATTTCGATTCTGCCCAGAAACGGTGTCAGAATAAAATCGCACTTCAGTTACTTCAGGAGGTAAATCAGAAAGCAAATGCTACAAACAGGCAGCTACTTCTGATGCTCCTTTAGTCCCATCAGTATCGTGCCATATGAAATTTGAGACAGTTCCATCTGCAAGTGTATAAACAGTAAAATTATATGTTTTCAATTGTTTTTTGTGGTACAATTGACCAATTCCAAACTGAGGTGTATGACCTGAAGCTTGTATCATTACGAGCCTTTTCTTTGTCCTCTTTTTTGTGATCTCGGGCTTCTTATTTTCTTAAAATATGTAACTCAAAATCATGTTGACTCTTTAATTTTTTATCCTCTGATTTATTTTTAAACTGAGTGCATTGATCTTTCTTGGGTCTGTGGAAACCATAATTATATTCTGTAGTGAAAATATGCTTGTAAAAAGAAGAAGTGACTGGTGTCTCGTTGTGATCTTCGCAATATTTCAGATAATCTTGATAAAAGCGATTTTCTGATAACCCAACCAATTACTTGAATTGAATTTATGTGATTTCGTACAATCTCTTTTCGGTTTTCTGAAATTTTATTTGGGGCTGGGTTGAAACGTCTTTTGTCTTCTTCTACAACTCCTGTATCTAGGGTCTTTTTCATCAAAGTTTCGATTTTCTTTCCAGAAATATCTAAAGTGTCGAGAAAAAAGTTTATGCAAACTTGTTGTTTTTCTGTTGAAGATGTCAAAGAGTACACCAGGGTATATTGTCATTAAGTATTGCATACCGCCTTTTCGGCACATTCTTTAAAACACATTTGCTGATAAAGCTCCACCTTGATCTTTCATCTCTTTAAGGGATAAATAGTCATGAAAAATTTGTTCTCTATCCTGTAAGCTATATTTTTCATTACAGTTGTAATGACATTTAACAGCTTTTTCTCTCACAATATTTTCTTTTTGAGGTAAGTGTTCTTTACCATCCAAAGGTTTCGTTGTATCTTCCAAGTAGGTATGTGTCAAACACGTTTTCGCTTTCTTGTTAGTTTATTTTCATCTACTTCACCTCTTGTTAGTTCATTTTCTTCTACATTACCTTTTTGGTTCTTTTTTTTTAACAATCTTCAGATTCTATTGATGTGTTGTTGTTAACTCAATTTACCCAAAAATGTGGCTTAGCTCTTTTCACCACCAAGGCGACGATAGGTAAAACGAAAACACCTGAGACACGCTGCGTCGATAAATTACAAAATACAACAATAAAATAGTAAAAATGTTAAAACTAGCGAGAAAATTTGATGTAAACAAACAAAAAAATAATAAAAACAATAAAAAAAATTCGAAAAGAGGCTGACCTTAAAGGCCATCCTTGCAACTTCCCGCTAGTTTTAACCGCAAAGCTATAGTAACGTGACGTATTTTGACGTTTTTGACTTTTTTTAAAATGTTTAAAAAGCCATAACTTTTTAACGCCTTATTCGATTTTGATGTTCAAGATGGCATTCGACGCAGTTTTTTAAGACCTAAAAACGTTACCGAGAGTGCAAAATCGGTTAGTCAAAAAATCTCTTAAGTTATTGAAAAAAAAAAAACACTTTTTTTGAAATTTTTAGACAACGATATCTTACGAACGAATCAACCGATTTTAATTTGCAAAACGGTATTCGACGTGGCTTTTTAAGCTTGAGAGCTGATTAGGTTATGAAATTGATCAATGCAATAGCCAAAAAGATATACCCAAAAAACATCATTTTTACCAATTGTTTTTTTCGGTTATTTTAAAATTTCTCGAAATCTACCAGCTCGAATCGGTTCAAACTTACAGGGAATCTAAGTTAGATGGAACTCTTTGGAATGATTTTTATTTCATTCCGATCGGTCAAGCCGTTCAAAAGTTATAAGAGGTTTACATACATTCACACACACACACACACACACACATCCACACGTACATACAGACATACAGACACCCTCGTAAAAATAGTCAGGGGAGTTTCCTAAGACCTCAAAACGTTGAGATCCGATGAAAACTCGATTTTCGAAAAACGGGGTGAAACCAATAACTTCCCGATTTTAAAAAAAATTTTAATTTTTTTTTAGCGGGAAGTTAAAAATCGAAAAGAGGTTGACCTTAAAGGCCATCCTTGCATCTTCCCGCTAATTTTAACCGTAAAGCTATTTTGACGTTGGAATGTTTAAAAAGCCATAACTTTTTAACGCGTTATTCAATTTTGATGTTCAAGACAGCATTCGATGCAGTTTTTTCAGACATAAAAATGTTATATGTAGTGCAAAATTAATGGGTAAAAAAATATCAAAAATTCCAAAAAAAGAAACATTTTTTTGAAATTTTTCGACAACGATATCTCATGAACGAATCAACCGATTTTAATTTGCAAAACGGCATTCGACGTGGTTTTTTAAGTTTAAGAGCTGATTAGGTTATGAAGTTCATCGATGTAATAGCCAAAAAGATATGCCCAAAAGTCATCATTTTTAGCAATTGTTTTTTTCGGTTATTTTGAAATTTCTCGAAATCTACCGATCCGAATCGGTTCAAACTTACAGGGAATCTAAGTTAGATGGAACTCTTTAAAACGCTTTTTAGTTCATTCCGATCGGTTAAGCCGTTCAATAGTTATAAGAGGTTTACATACATTCACACATACACACATACAGCCACACATACATACAGACATACAGACACCCTCGTAAAAATAGTCAGGGAAGGTTCCAAAGACCTAAAAACGTCGAGATCCGATGAAAACTCGATTTTCGAAAAACGGGGTAAAAACAATACCTTCCCGATTTAAAAAAAAAAAAAATTAATTTTTTTAGCCGGAAGTTAAAAATAGGCAAATCGTAAAAATGGGAAAAAAAGAAAATGAGAAAAAAAAAACACTAATTGGTAGGCGATACAGTTAGTTGTCAAATAAGATTGTAATACTGGATAAAATTTTAGTAAAAGTTGTGTGAGAATTTGATGTTTTAAATTTTTTTGTGTTGTTGATGTAAATTTTTATTAAAGACCAACTAAAGTTTTCTTGATTTTTTTCTTATTTGATTAAATTTTTTAGTAGGTTGTATTATAAATTTTACCAGTTATAAATAATATTACCTATAATATTGTATCTGGCAACACTGTTAATACATATATCAATCGGTGTAACGAATATAAGTAATAAAAATACAAAAATATTAGGCCGAACAGCTTCAGTAGCTGAGGCCTTTAAACGAAAAAGAAGAAGAGGAAATAAAAATATTGACATATAATCAATGGTTATGTTAAATTGTCAAAAACGAAATGTTTTTTTAGAAGGTAAACTGTATAATTATTTAATTTATGCTTTATCATTAATAAATTATGGTTGTACTAAAGAGTATAGTGAGATGTTTGTTTTTGTAGACCTTTAATAAAGGCCTCCAGTGAACACGTTAATATAAAGTACTCAATTAAATATTTATTATCAAAATGAATATAGAGGAGAATAATACATATAAAATGACCCCAATAGATGTACCCAAAATTATACCTGAAACAGTCGAGATTTTACCTTTAGAGGTTCTAATAAAGGAAGAGCCACTATTCGAATGTTGTACTGAACTGCCAATCAAATGCGAAAATTTTGAATCTCCGAACATAAAGTGTGAGCCAAGCAATGTATTTCCTGGTTCTAATAAGTATACTCAGAATGAAACCATCACTGGTAGTGGCAAGATTTGGAAGAGTAGCGAAGTAAAACTATTATGTAAATTAAATAAGAAGAAATTTTTATGTCCGATTTGTAAAAAAAGTAAGTAAGATATTCTATCTTTAGAAAATTTTAATATATTTTAAAATCTAATTTTATTAATGGGTAATGTCTTGCATATAAAGTAAATTAGAATTTAGATACATTTTTTAATTCACTTTTACTGGTAAATTGATTACTACTTTCTGTATGAAACAACTATATATTACTGAGTACTGTATGATCTGTAGATGACAATATAGAGTCTAAATCGTCTGAGAGTCCTCGAGGTTGAATAAAATGATCTCGTAGGTTTTTATACATCGGACAGACTAGCAGTATATGTTCGAGGGTTTCGGGTACTAAGTGATTACAGATAGAGCAAATAACATTTATATCTATCCTATATACGAATTATTATTTACATAGATATATAACTTTTCGGAGTTTGATGTACGGAGTTGAGCTACTAGTCTTTTAACATGCAGAGGAATTGTGGTATGTAAATAATCTTTACCGTTAAAATCACCATGCAATAAATATTTAAATGATGGATGATGCGTGCTGAGTAATACTCTATTTACATCTTCTTCAAAGTTTTTGTTAAGGTAATTACTAAGTAGAGTATTTTTTATGGTTTGATTAATATTATTAATATTTACATTCGAATCACAGTAAGCATTTATAATGTGGACTAACTGACTTGCCCAGTTGTATTTTAGGTTGCCGTTATTGGCCGCCTCATGTAGTTTTATTGTACGTACAAGGGCCCGGTGAACATATCTGTTATGGTCTTTACATTTTAACCTTAGTAGCAGTTCTATAGATTGTTTTATTACGTGGTACCCAATTTTACATATACCTGCTTCGATTCTTATTATGTGTGCAGCTGTTGATTTTTGCAAAAATAAAAGAAGCTTCCAAAAATAGTTTTGAGTTTTTTCGACTTTATATTGTTGTATAACAGTTTTATGGATTCAATTGATGAAACTTTTGAGCATTTTATAGTGTTTAATAGAGTTCCTTGACACAATCTAGCTTTTTGCTCTCGTTGTTTGAGATTACTTACTCAGTAATATATACAAATTTATAGGAGGAGCAATGAAGCTTCGGTCATTTATTATAAACGAATAACCTATTAATAGAATCAACACAATCATCCAACCCGTGGTAGGTATGTTTTGACTGTAGTAATTATGATTTAATTTACCTGTTTTCTTTTTTTTTACTATGTGTACCTAACTACGAATAGCCACTCACTGTTCATGTATTTACATTTACGTGTGAACAATAAACATTATTATTATTATTATTATTATTATTAAAAAAAAAAGTATGAAACAACTATTAAGATCAAAACTGATTTATTCATGACTGTTGAATCTGTGAATAATGTTAAACACAGATACAACAATAAAACTCAGAATAATATATTATTCTGAAAGTAGTCTTTGCTGACTAATTAAGAAATAAAACTCAATGGAATATTGGGTATGCAGCAATAATTATGATGAGAGTACTCTTTTAAGATTCTTTATTCCAAGCTTTCGGCTAGTAATACAGCCATCATCAGGGAGCTACAATAATGTTATATGAGAGAGATATAATTTAAAATTACTGGTATTTTACTTACAACTTGTTGAGATTAATTCAATATTGATGTTAATTTGCAGTAATTAGATGAAAACATTTAAGTCACAGTGTAAATTATTAAACGATGTTAGACAAGCACATTTTTAAGCTTGGAATAAAGAATCTTAAAAGAGTACTCTCATCATAATTATTGCTGCATACCCAATATTCCATTGAGTTTTATATAAAAATATTTGGTGCTGCTTCTAAAATTGAAAAACTTCAAAAATTCTTCCCATTTATTGAACTTTATAAGAGTCATTTGACACGGAACTAATTTAACAACTTAAAATTTATTGCGAGAAAACTTTGTATACAAGAAAAATACCGTATGTGATAGTAAATAAATTTAGTATACGCGAATAGACACAGAATCTGGTAATAGGTCAATATTGTTTTGAAATTTAATTTTTTTGAGGATTTATTAATAGCGATGGCAAAAGAGAAATATTTATTGTTAGGAGCTGTATTTAGTATTATTTTAATACTATCAATCCTGAAGAAGAAAAGATATGCTATAAAATGTCGAAAAAAAAAGTTTGGCACAGAAAATTGATTGGTAGAAGAGCAGAAGAAAAAAAACATTTGAACTTTGTTCAATAAGGAACTGCTACTTAAGGATATTCATTCAGCGCATTGCATGTTTATCTTTATACTCTTTATTTTTCGTAGCATACAAGCCGGATGTGATTTATATAATTCTATGAGCATTTTCAATTGCTGCAGGCTTCAAGACATAAACAGAATACAAATTCACGTTAGACACAATACAAAAGCAATTTTACTTTTACTTATATTTTAATTCATAACCTTAAAATCTGATTTAGACGAATACTGCGCATGTTTAGCATGATTTGATACAAGAAAATAGAACATGTTGTTTTTTATTGTATGCAAGATGACTCAAAATGGCGCGCGCATCGAATCGTAGACAATTTAGACCGAAATATTGACGTAGGTAAAGTTAGCAGTGGAAGTATAGCAGTTTTAAAATTTGACTAGATAATTTCAAAAGGCTCATTAAAGGCTAATTTGGTACCCCATTGCGAAATTAAGTGCTCCAATGGTTTTCGAAAAAATAAGGAAACTGCTAACTTTACGTAAAGTTAGCAGTGGATTCTAGAAACTGCTATAAAAATAGATTTTCAGAATTCAAAAATGGATAGATAATTAAAGGCTCTAAGAAAATGCAAAAATATTTATAACTTTTTGTGTATAAATAGTATTTTTAGCAAAAAATGAAAAACTGCTGACTTAACCCTATATGACAATTGCCAAAATCCATTAAAGCTCATCTTTTCTAATTACACATGTAGTAAGTAATTAAATGCTAATTAAAGGCTCTACGAAAATGTCAAAATATTGTTATAATTTGCTAATTATTAATATAATTATTTAACAAAAACTATTCTAGCACCAACTTCAGACCGCTACTGTATTTATTCAAATAAAATTAAAAATAATGTTTTTTGTAAAATAACTGTCAAATAATTAAAGGCTGTCATTTTCAAAGATAAAAAATTCTAATGATTTCTAAAAAAAAATATTTTTATTTTTGTTAGGCATTTTCAGTTTTAAAAAACGACCCTTGACAAATTTAACAGATCCATCAGGATTAATAAGCAAGGGTCATTTTCAAAATATTGATTTATATTTTTTATTAGTTTGTTTTTAGTGGCAAAAGTTCCCCAACTAAAGAAGTAAATAGATATTACAATCATTCTTCCAACATAAAGCTTATTTCGTATTTAAACGGCATTTGTCACTTATTTTTAGATTTAAAGGTCGACACTTGAAGAATCTGTCGAAATATTAACATTAATAAAAATGTTTTTGTTGTTAGTACTGAAAAGGCGATATAGTTAATAATAACACCCAATTAAGTTTCTCATTGAATCAGTGGCGTCGCGTACTTAGTGGTATGTAGTATGTCAAATAAAAAAGGTGGAAAAATGGGGGCACAGGTAAAACGCCGGAGGAAAAGAATTTTTTGGGTGGCATCGCAACTCGAGGATTTTTGGCCTTATTAAATGGCATTAAAAAGCTGAGCAAACAGCATCGTGGTCATTCCATTTTAAAAGTGTCCAAAATCGTACAATAGAGGTACCGTTTGCTAAAGTTTAACGGTAAATTATGACCATCTGGAAAATGTTAGAAATGTCACTTGTTTCATTACTAATAACAGACACGAAATTTGAAGAGGCAATTTCTATTTTGATATGTTACTGACTCACGGAAAGCATACATTCTAAGTCATTTTGAATATCTTTTTATGTACCTTTAAAAACGTTAATTTGCTGTAGATGATCTGTAACTGTCAAGGCCAGTTCGGCAGAAAACATGATAAGACCTCTAAATACTCCAGGGATTATTGAATTTTCTCGCTCGTCATGGCCGCGGAGAGCAAGTTCAAAAGCACCACAAAATTTTATACAGTTTATAATTTTGGATAAAATATACCTGTTCTTTTTCACTTCCTCGTCATGTTTTACGATACTCAAACGTTTTGCACTATTTAACTGTTGCTGTAAATCTTATTTACCTAATAAATTAAATCCCAATTTAGCATATATACGTGCCTTTGTAGATGTAAATTTTTTTCGGATAAATGTACTAAGTTGTGACCCCCGGTTTTGTCCATGCTGATGCTTCATCGCCAAATAGTAAACACGGAAATAATAAAAACTATTGCTAAATTCACTAAGGCATAACCAGTCAGTATTTTTATATGTCAATTTTAAAAGATCGTTTATAATCCCGATTTTTTCCTTTACTTATTTTCGTTATTTCCAAACTCGGTTTTGAGCGACTCTCACTTTATATTATATTTTTTTGTTCTATTGTTAGTGAATTAAATTTAATTGTCTTTAAATATTGAAGGGCCACGTCGTCGCAAAACTTTTTATAGATCGCCGCATCTTCGTTAATTATCGCGTAATCGTAACGTACGCGTAAAAAAAACTCGAAAAGATGAACGACTGTACTTCCTCTCTGCCGAGAAATCACTGAGATCACAATGCCACTGTGCTCTAATACACTTTACAACTAGGCCACTGTCACGGGAGGTACGGAGAGATGCGATCTACCGTTTGAACGAATCAGCTATATCGCATTGAGCACTGTACGCGGAATACGGAATACTTTATGGCGGCTGTACACTCTCGCCGAGACAAGACGAGCGCGAGAGTGTACATGGTGCTCTCGCCTCGCCTCGGCATCTCTCGGAGTGCCTCGCTCGCTCTCGCTCCAGAAGCGGTTTTTTGAGCCCGTGTCAATGGGTCTCGACTTCTCGACGGCATTTCAAGACTATCGGAGAACATTGCTGTACAGTGTACACTCGCCAGTTTCGCGCTTTCAGATTATAGTGCACTTGCAACATAAACAATAGGGTGTTTCATTTTTAGGCTTTTTTTTTCCTATGTGCTATCTGAAAATTTGAAACATTATATGAAATAAAAAAAATTACCGCTTAAGAAAACATTCTAAGTGCTTTAGTGACTTAGCTCTTTCAGAAATTCGATTTTCCATATAAATAACACAGGGATTTTTTTTTTGAAAAAAATTAATGCACAGCTTTTGTAGGGTAATAAATTTGCTACAAAAAAGTTTATTTGGGCAAATGGTGTTTGACCAATAGTTTTTGAATTATAAAGCTTTAGAGATAAATGTTTATAATAATTTGCATCAAATATTTTTTCAGTTGAAATTTATAGTTCTTACATTAGAAATTAACCTTAAATAAATACTAAGAAGTTATTAAATTCTTATTCCAGTGACAACTTTTTATTTTAATATATAAATATTGATTATAATCAATGATTTCAAAAAATTAAAATTCATATCGTATTGGAATTTGAATTTTGTTGCATTTTTTTTTGAAATCATGATAAAAAAAACTGTTGGTCAAACAGGATTTGGCCAAATAAACTTTTGTGTAGCAAATTTATTACTCTACCAAAGCTATGCATACATTTGTTTCAATTTTTTTTTTCATCCCGAAGGATCAAGTTAAAACAAAAAAACGAATTTTTGAAAGAGCCACGTCACTAAAGCACTTAGAATGTTTTCTTAATCGGTAAAATTTTTTATTTCGTATATGGTAACAAATTTTCAGGTAGCACGAAGGAAAAAAAAATAACGCCTAAAAATGAAATATCCTAGTAAACACGGTTTGTAAGGTACGTGTAAGTAAGTTATACACGATATATTGTAGTTAATTTCACCACCGCTGATTACAACAGAATAAGATGTGGAATAATGAAAGTGAATTAAATTTCATAGAAATTTATCAAACAGAATCTGTTAAGGCCACTTTAGATTAAGTAGTTAGTAACAATTGTTTTGTGATATATAAATAAAAAAATGTCAATGAATAAGTAATTAATGTCATACATATAAAAAATTAAATAAAAAGTAACTACAGTCCACAATTGAATCGTTATTCGTTATACAATAAAACATTGGTCCAGACGAGCCGGATATTGGTCCATCAGCGCTTAATAAGAAGTTGAAGCCAGCGTGGTGGATTTTCGTCTCGAAAATAATTGAAGATAAGTAAACGCCGAGGTCCGAAATAAAAATTGGTCAAGTTGGAGTACTGTATCCATCACGGAGTCTCGAGCGTTCCTCTAAGGTAAGAGGGTTTAGGAAATAAAATATTTTATCTACTCTACCTCATATTATGTATCAATTTTTAGTTCGTGAAAACTGCCATTATAGACAGCAGTGCGTGAAGTAACAATGTATTTTAAATGGGATTTACTTTTTCGCACTGTTTTTGACACACCTTCATATAATCAAATATCCTTAGCATTCGCGTTGTCATGGTGTTGCTATGAGAGCATTAAATTTCAACAAACGTTATTCTGACAGTTTTGTAGTTTAAATTTTTAAATTTGAATTTGTAATTATTTTTTATTTGTTTATCGTAGATAAAATATTGTATGAAACTGTGCGTGAAGTGCTTTTTGCGCACTTACGCGATATATAGCACTTGCTTCGCTCGTGCTCTAAACATCGCGTGCGTGCGCAAAAAGCATACTTCACGAACTGTTTCATAAATAACTATTTTGATTCGGACCAATAATGTCTAATGCGTCAAACTTGAAGGCTAGGAAGGTCTCACTAAAGAGCAAATTAACTAGATTTGTTTCATTCTTAGATAAAAATGTAGATATTACAAATGAATTTATTGCTGAGCTAGAATGTCGACTTGAAATAATTGAACCAACATTAAATGAATTTTGTGAAATAAGTTTAGAGTTAATGTCTGTAGAAAGTACTCATAATGAGGAAATTCTAGCAGAACAACAAATTTTTGAAGATAAATATTTTAGTTCGATTGGTCGAGCTAAGCTCTTATGCAAGACTTATCATAATAATAGGTCAGAAAATAATTCTGCTGCTAGTTCCGTTGAAAATATAAATAATAATATCGTTAATAGTAATAATATTACGGGTGGAATAAAGTTGCCTGCCATAACTCTACCAACATTTAATGGAAATTATTGTTCGTGGTTAGAATTTAAAGATATTTTTACAAGCTTAATAGATAAAAATGAATCGTTGAGTAATATACAAAAATTTTATTATTTACGAGCTTCATTAGATAAAAATGTTCAGGAGGTAATAAAATCAATTGAGGTGTCGGCTGCAAATTATTCAGTAGCTTGGCAATTTTTAACTGATCGCTATGAAAATAAAGCATTAATGATCCATAATCACATACGTGGTATATTTGAATATCCAGCGTTGACAAAAGAATCGCATGTTGCCTTAAGAAGCTTATACGATTCAACAACTAAACATTTAAGATCTCTTAATAGTTTAGGCGAAGATACCACGTCATGGGATCGTATGATTATTTATATTTTAGCAAATAAATTTGATTCCGTGACACGTCGTGACTGGGAAATTTATGCTTATAAGGGAATTCTGCCTACTTTAGATGATTTGAATATGTTTCTCAAGACAAAGTGCGATGTTCTCGAGAAATTGGAAATTACTGCTTTGGACCATAAGGGCCACAAAGAAAAAAAATCTGGTAGTCATGGGTTTTCTGCTGTAGATAACAGTAGTAGTAATAGTAATAATAAAACCTTTAAGTGCTATTATTGCTCTCAGAATCATTCTATATTTAAATGTGACAATTTCTTAAAATTGTCAGTTGATAGAAGAATTGAGGCAGTGAAACAATTAAAACTCTGTCTAAATTGCTTAAGAAAGTCGCCTCCATCATGGAAATGCAAATTAAATAAATGCTCAAACTGTAGTAAGCCACATAATACATTACTCCATTCAAATAAGGTTGCAAATAATGTGGCTCCCAATGAGGAAATTAGAGCAAATGAATTGTTACCTAGTTCTTCAACGATAACCTCCAGAACAATAGAAGATGTTCCACTGGCAGACACTAGTGTATCTGTACATGCTAGAACCGTTTCGGAAATACTTTTGCCAACAGTTCTGTTACATGTAAGACAGCATCAAGCTGTCATTAAATGTCGCGCACTTTTGGACAGTGGTTCACAAAGTAATTTTATTTCCAGTAACTTCTGTAAAAAATTGAATTTAAAGCCTAACAAAGTAAAACATTGCGTGCGAGGAATTGGTCAATCGTTAACAAACATAAATAAACAAGTTAATATAAATATAAAGTCTATAATTAATGGCGAATTCGAATTAAATATAAATTGTTTTGTACTAAATAAAATAACAGAAAATTTACCTATAACTACTTTTAACAAAGAACACCTTGATATACCTCCACATTTAAAATTAGCCGATCCAGAATTTTGCGTTTCTGGGGAAATTGATATGTTGTTAGGATCGGAAGTATTCTGGACAGTAATAAAATCAGGACAAATATCGCTTGGTCCTAGAAAACCTATGATGCAAAACACGGCATTTGGCTGGGTTATTGCTGGTAATATAATGTTTGGCATACAAAGCTCTAGTGAATCATTTAATTATTTAAGTACAATAGAACAAGAAATAAATAAAAATATTGTAAAATTTTGGGAGCTGGAAGAGGTATCCGTTAAGGAACGTATATTATCGGAAAATGAGAAACTGTGCGAATCTTATTTTGAAGAAACCACTACAAAGGATGCGTCTGGTCGTTTTATTGTAAGAGTGCCGTTTAAGAAGACAGTTTCAAATTTAGGACAATCCAGAGAAACTGCATTAAAACGGTTTTATTCAATGGAGAAGAAACTTATTAAGAATTCAGAGTTGAGGATTGAATATAGAAAATTTATGGAAGAGTATATTAGTTTAAATCACATGTCCGAATATGATGATACAAATAAAGAAAATGATGGATATTACTTACCTCACCATGAAATAGCAAAGGAAAATAAAGAAAATGAATTAGTAAGTAAAATAATAAAACGGGATTTTTACATGGGTGATCTGTTAACGGGAGCTAATTCTAAAGATGAAATTTTATACATTCAAAGAAAGGTGTCAGAACTTTTGACTAAATCAGGATTCGAATTGCGCAAATGGTTATGTAATGATAAGGAATTATTGAATGAATTCCAGGTTAATAATGATTTAAGTGTTAGTATCTTAGAAATAGAAAACGAACCAAATAAAACTTTAGGAATTTTTTGGAATGCATTTGATGATACAATAAATTTTAAGGTTAATATAACACAAATTTCGCCATATAAAGTTACGAAAAGATCAATTTTGTCAATTATTTCTCAAATATACGATCCACTAGGATTACTAGGACCTGTAATTATAGTTGCTAAGCTGCTTATTCAAAATCTTTGGAAAATAAAATTAAGCTGGGATGATGAGGTACCAGAAATAATAATAAAGGAATGGAATAAATTTCTAAATAATATAATTTTATTAAATAATTTAAAAATACCGCGACAAGCCACCTTTTCAGAGTATGTTTCAATTGAGTTGCATGGTTTTAGCGATGCCTCTATAAAGGCATACGCGGCTTGTATCTACTTGAGGTGTGCAGTACTATCTAGAAGTATTAATTCAAATTTATTATGTGCAAAAAGTCGCGTTGCGCCTTTGAAACAAATTAGTTTACCTAGATTAGAACTGTGCGCTGCACAATTACTAGCAAATTTAGTAATGAAAGAAATAAATTATAATAATAATTATTATTGGTCGGATTCCACCATAACGTTAGCCTGGATCAGAGGCGAACCTTCATTGTGGAAAACATTTGTTGCAAACCGTGTCAGTGAAATCCAAAGCCTTACGGATAAGTGTAACTGGCACTACGTAAGTTCAGCTGAAAATCCAGCAGATCTATTATCACGGGGTATGAATACAGAAGCTCTTATAGACAACAAGCTGTGGTGGCACGGTCCTAGTTATCTTTTAAAGGAACATTCATTTTGGGATGTTTCTGAACATACACCTAACGAAATTCCTGAGATAAAATCTGTCTCTTGCACGCTTTTTGAACATTTTAATTTGCTGAATAGGTTGTCAAAAGATGGCTCGTCGTTTTTAGAAATTTTACACATTTTATCATATGCAAGACGATTTATTTTGAATCTAAAATCAATCAAAACAGATCATGAAGTAGTCGAGGGCGCTCTGAAACCTCAGGAAATAGACTATGCATTAAATTTGCTTATTAAATATGTTCAAATAGAAAATTTTCCTACTGAGTATGATTGTTTAAGATCTAATAAATCGATTAATCAAAAAAGTAAAATTTTATGCCTAAATCCCATTTTAAAAAATGATCTAATTTGTGTTGGAGGTAGATTAAGAAATGCCAATCAGTTTGATGAGAAAAAATATCCGATAATTCTACCTAAATATCATTCATTAAATAAATACATATTAGAAAATGAACATAAGCGCCTTTTGCATTGTGGTGCACAAATGTTATTATACTCAATCCGAGAAAGGTATTGGATAATATCCGGCCGTAGTGCATGTAGGCAAATAGTAAAAAAATGTTTAAACTGTTTTAAGACTAAACCCAAGGAACATCATTATCTAATGGGAGATCTTCCCGCGATTCGGGTAAACTCTTTCGGAATATTTGAGAATGTTGGTACAGATTATGGTGGGCCATTTTATGTAAAGGATAGAAAGGGCCGAGGTTCTAAAACGACCAAAGCTTATATTTGTTTATTTATTTGTATGTGTACAAAGGCAGTTCATCTGGAACTAGTATCAGATTTAACTACTGAATGTTTTTTGGCTGCACTTCATAGATTAACAAGTCGACGAGGTAAACCAAAAAATATTTATTCAGATAATGGTCTTAACTATGTAGGTGCAAAGAATGAAATTTTTAATATTTATAAATTCTTACAAGAAAATGCGGCCTACATCGGCGGTAAATTAGCTGATGAAGGTATAACGTGGCATTTTATTCCTGCCAATTCTCCAACGTTTGGGGGAATTTGGGAAGCAGGGATTAAAAGTGCAAAGACACATGTTAAACGGGTTCTGGGTAAACAGACTTTGACGTTTGAAGAATTTGCAACTTTATTGGTCCGAATTGAATCTATTTTAAATTCTCGACCCTTATGCCCTTTAACTGAAGATCCAGAAGACTGTGCCTCACTGACTCCGGCACATTTTTTAATTGGTCGAACAATGACTGCACAACCTGATTACGACCTTACCAATGTGGCTGAAAATAGGCTCTCTAGATGGCAATATATTCAAAGTATGGTACAGCATTACTGGAAGAGATGGCAAAAAGAGTATCTGGGGGAACTTCAAACACGAATAAAATGGAGAAAGAATTACGAGAATCACCTGAAGATTGGTTCACTAGTATTAATAAAGGACGACAATGCTCCAGTACTTCAATGGAAGCTGGGACGCGTTGTTGACCTTATTCATGGTGCAGATGGAATAGTAAGAGTCGTAAAAATTAAGAATCGAACTGGTATTATAACCCGTGCGGTAACTCGAATTTGTGTGTTGCCAATAGAAACTGAGTGAAATAAGATTTATAGTTTATAGTTTATTACAATTAAAGTTCTGTTCTGGTTGAAAGTGCATGGACTATGTCCTTTCAAGGGGGGCGGCATGTTAAGGCCACTTTAGATTAAGTAGTTAGTAACAATTGTTTTTTGATATATAAATAAAAAAATGTCAATGAATAAGTAATTAATGTCATACATATAAAAAATTAAATAAAAAGTAACTACAGTCCACAATTGAATCGTTATTCGTTATACAATAAAACAGAATCCATCCTAATCAAAAATTTCACAAAGACAAAAAAAAATTACATGATGCTTGGATTAGAATATCGGAACAAAGTGGATTCTCTGTGAATGAATTAAAGAAAAAGAAGGACTCTTTAATGGCAACTTCTTTTTTATTTCTCTTTATGATACGTATTTACATACATATAATAATTAATTGCGCATAGCGTAACAGCGGAAGCTAATTCTAACGCGTCCATCTTTCTTAATTTTACGACTTAACTGGCCGAGCCGAGACTGAGAGTGTAGTGTCACGCTCGGATTAAAGCCTCTCGTCCGAGAGCCTCGGGCGAGTGCTCTCGGCGAGAGTGTACAGCCGCCATTATATAGCTAGAGAGTGCGCCATTTTTTATTAATAATAATACATAAATAGAATAACCTGTTTTCATTTTTTTACGTTGGATGTTAATACAGAAATAGAATAATATGTTTTCGTTTTTTTAATGCGTATTTTTCACTTTGGGGTTCACGTGGTCATGTGCTCTTATGAACCAACAGCCACTGCATTTAGGTAAATTAAGTAATTGCAGTAAAATTAAGTATAACAACGTCAAAAATATTACGAAAAACGATAATTTTATATAAAATTATGAAATTTAAAATTTTAAAAAATAATGTACAAAAACAACTTACAATATTAACTTTAAATACGAAAATTAACCCATTAGTGTAAGTATAAATATACAGTTACATTAAATGAGTAATTATTTAATTTTGTGGAGCACTTAATTAAACATTACGGTATCATTAAAATTCATGATATTATATCTTTTTATTTAAATATTCCCTATAAATTATATCTTTTTGTTTCTTGAAATATATAAAATATCATCTTAAAGAAATGTATATTTGGTTTGTTTGTTCCTCTCTCACTCTGAAACAAAAATGTTTTTTCATTTTTAACGTCGATGGTGAGATTGTTAATAAATATTCCCCAAGTCGTGTTTTTGTAAAGCTATAAAAATAACAATTTTGTTCCAGATTCCCTTTGTTTGAAGAGATGGATAAAACATTTTGACGTACATTTTGGAAAATACAGCGAAATCTGTTTACTTTGCGGACGATTTTATATTCATAAGATGCAGTTTTTAAGACATTTTTTTGCCCGACATGCTCTGAAGCAGAAATCACGACGTTTTAGAAAGAAACTACTGGTAAAAAAAGATAATAAAAAAATACCTGACAAACCGTTCAGATGTAGTGTGTATCCCAGATCATATAATCGGTTGAAAACTCATTTACGAATGCATACTGTAGACAAATCTTTTAAATGTAAGTTTTGCCCTGAAGTTTTTAGTAAAAATTGGAATTTAAAGGAACATTTAAAAATTCATACAGGAGAAAAGCCATATACATGTACGGTTTGTTTAAAGTCATTCGCACAACGTCATACTTTAATACAACACATTCGAATTCACAGCGGAGAAAGGCCGTTTAAATGCGAAGTATGTTTCAAAACTTTTAAGCAAGCATCGAATTTAAGAATGCATAATATAAGGCATCACATTGATATAAAACCATATAAATGCAAAAGTTGTGACAAAGCATTCGTAACACCTGGCCAACTGAACAGACATTCAGTAAGTCACAGTGATAAGAAAAATTTTAACTGTTATTTTTGCCCTAAGTCTTACAAAATACTCTATAATTTAAAAATGCACATGAAAACCCATACCGGAGAAAAGCTTTTTAAGTGCAAATTCTGTACCAGCACATTTGCACAAAATGCCTCTCTAAAACAACATATGAAGATACACACTGGGGAAAAACCATTTTTATGTGAAATTTGTTCAAAAAGTTGTGCAAAAGGTACTACTTTAAAAGAACATATGAAAGTACACTCTGAAGAAAAAACATTTAGATGTGAAATTTGTAATAATACCTTTAAACATAAAGCAACCATAATAATGCATATAAGACGCCATCCTGCAAACGGAACTTTTAAATGTGAATTTGGTTGTGAATTGCCAGTAACACGTGAAGGTTTCGATGCCCATATGGAGACTCACAGAGGGGAAAATCAGTTTAAATGTATCGTTTGTAACAAATTATTTAGTGATATTAACGAACTAAGATGTCATGCAAATTCTCATTTTGGTGAAAATCCATTTAAATGCGTTGTTTGTTCAGAAAAATTCCTGTTAATTTCAGACTTAAAGTTGCATTTATTAGATCATGCTCAAATTAAACCTTATGAATGTGAATATTGTTCCAAAACTTTTCCAAAAAATTGGGATTTAAAAGTACATGTAAGAAAACATACTGGTGAAAAACCGTACAAGTGTGATATTTGTCCAAAGGCATACACAGAAAGACGAACTTTAACAAAACATATGAGTGAAAAACATTGAAAAGTCATATAATTGTTAAAAAACTGAAATAGAATTTGAAGAAAATTAATTTGCCAACCTCAGTCTAAGGACACGTCCTGGTTTGTTCGTGGAGAATATGTAGTTCTTGTCATTTTTATGAACATTGTAAAATCAATGTTTCTCAGTAGAGAAACCCTTATTACGATATAATGTAGAAAAACACCACAAATATACCTTTTCCAAACAAACTTGAAATGCCAATCATTGTTACGAATTTACCAGTGTGACTTTAAAAAAACCTAGTGAAATTCTTATTTAATTTTGTTTAGAAAGAATAGAAGCGACCATGTATTGCTTTTAAGACAGCTCACTCGAGAATAGCAAAATAGTAAAGATCAATCCCGTCACTGAGGGTTGACTATAAGATTCGTAGACCAACTATTGCTTAATGAGATCTTTATTACTTGTTTGACTGGATGTTCTATTCTACGAAGTAAAAAGCAGAGCAAGTGTTTCAAGGTTAAGCTAACAGTGGTGCTTATATGTATTAATTAATTATTTAAGTGAAAAAGACTTATATTATACACTTACTCAGCAGTGGGACACGTTTTCAGAATCACTGCCTTCTGGATGTCTATGAAGGTATTCTTATCGACTCTCAGCTTATCAAGGCTTTCTAAAGGCGGCTACTCACTACTCGGAACTTGTCAAGTACTTGCAAAGTACTTAGCAAGTAGCGAGTAGTGTGTATGGCGACTCGCACTAACTTGGGGAATTACTTGTACTTCCCATCGGTTGTCGGAAACCGGGTCCACGTCAAAGGAGCCAAGTCGATTACTTCAGAGTTTGTTTTATCTGCGCTTCACTACGTGTGCTTTGCTTGACGGGTAACTAGTAGTTGTTGCGTGTGCGTTTTTAGGTTAAAAGTTGAAATGGCGTGGAGCAATGAAATTACATTGACGTTTCTGGATATTTATCAGAACGAATCAATAATTTGGGTCCCATCACATAAACAGCATAAAGTGAGAAACGAAGTATATGATGCTTGGAAACGAATTCAAATTGAGTTTTCAGCACAATGTAACTTGGAATACAGCATTGACGAATTAAAAAAGAAAAAGGACTCTCTTATGGCCACATTTCGTAACTGCAAAAGGAAAATAAAAAACAGTGAAAAAAGTGGTGCTGGTTTGCTCTTCTTTTTTCTATTTTTTAGTAAAAGAATACCGCAACGTATCGTTACAAATGCAGCTAAAGGTGTATATCACTATCGTCCATTTTTTAACTAGTACTTGCCTATTTACTTATATTTCCCGAAATAAATGGACACTTGCAAGTACACACGTAGTGTGTACAATTTACTTGCACTTTGACACAAGTACTTGCCAAGTCAGGTAATTTGGCAAGTCCCGCGTAGTGAGTAGCCGCCTTTAGACTTTTAGTGATCATGCTTGTAGATAACACGATGACTAGTATCACTTTAACTTTTTTTCTGTCTGCCAGATCTGTTGTATCTCAATTGCAAGATTGGTGTATTTTGCCATCTTCTCGTTGTGTTTATCCAACACGTTATTATTCAATACAGCAATATTTCCTAGACGATCTTTATTTGGCCGTTTATGCGTCACCTGTCTATCGGTGATAACAGGCCTATCTCTGTCGAGAATAAACAAAATTGCTAGGTTGACTTTGACAATGTTTTGAATCTACTTATTGCAATCTTATTTAATATGCACGAGGAATTGTATTAAAGAAAAACTATAACTGTCATTATTGCAGCAGCTCGGCGACAAAAACAAGAACAATCGTCCTGATTTGAACAAGAAAAAATCCTTTAGTAAACTAATTATTTTAAAATATCTCTTATGGTATTTTTGAAATTTAAAAAGTATAGAAATAACAAGATGACAATAAGGAGAAATTGTAATGGTCCATTTATTAATTACCTTAGAGTCCCTTAAAGACTTAAAGAAGATTATGTTAAGGGTTATATATATATATATATATATATATATATATATATATATATATATATATATATATATATATATATATATTAAAAATATCTTCTTGAAAGGATTCAAAATGTCACACCCCTTGCTGTTTTTAATTGGCTTAACAGTACTAGGAGATATTACTTTTAATATGATGAAAATAACATTTTTAATATGTTATTAGTATACAATCAGGTACTAATTTAAATACAAACTTGTAGTTTTTAAATTTTTAATTCACTGCTAATATACAAAGTGTATTCAGCTATCTGGTTTTCGTTAGGGAATGGGGGATGCGCATGCACAAAACTACCCCAATCTGAGCCAGGTGCAAAAAAGAGATATCACATTGTTTCATTTTATCTCTCTATTGTTACACGTCTCAAATTTAGAGCATATAAGGTTTCCGCTAGTTAGTATATGCTTAAAGATATTGCATTTCGTTACAGTATCCATACTGGTAAAAACACGTATATTGGTTACTTTATATTTCTTAACCGAAAAAGGAGGAAGTTCTCAATTCGCCTATATTTTTAATTGTATGTTACCGAGTATCTCCGGTATTTATAATCCGAATTGAAAATTTATTTTTGCATTCAAAAGAGTAGTATCCGTCTGGTCCCATAGAAATTTGGTTAAGGTCTGGTCATCAGTGTGGAAGTTTATTTATTTATTTATTTATTTATTTATTTATTTATTTATTTATTACAATTTGGAATATTGGAATACATAACGGGACTAACCCAACAGTTGTATTCACTTATAAAATACAAAATAATGAAGAGAGTACAATAAATGTAAACATATTATCGTACCTACAGAAAAAGCACGTTTAAAAGAAAAAAAGATAAATCCTTATCCAGGAACTACCACAAAATCAACAGAATAAGCTATGCAATTAAGTTAATATGTTAATAATGATGTATAACATAAAAACATTATAATTAGCCCGTTACTGTCCCACTGTATCGTCAAAGGCCCATTCCCACAAGGAGAAAGAATGAGCTTTGAATCAACACGCTTGCTCACTGCTGATTGGTGATTTCAGGCAATTAAGTCCACGTTTCATCACGCTGTTTTCCTTCACTGTACGATCATGGTATGTCTAGATGTTAGAAAATTAACTTATGTCTCCAAACACATTGGTACATGTCGGGATTGTTGGGGATTGAACTCAGTACCGTTTGCACGGTATTCGTAAGTTTTTGAAGATTGTACATCATGAGTTTGCGCACACATCTGACAAAGCCAACTAGCAACGAAAAAGGATAAAATAAAAACTTTTTAAACAAATTGAACCTCCTTCAAAAAAAATGCACTAAAAAGTAACATCTTTATTTCTTAAAAAGATTGGAAGCAACTAGGCATTTAATTTCGATTTCCTAGAAGTCGGCTCCAAAGGCAAACTACCGTCTATTTTAATCTTAGCTATTAAATCTAGATTTTAAATGTTAGTAACTCAAATCTTTTACAAAGATATAAACCATTGGAGCCGACTTCAAGGAAATCGAAATCAGATGCCTAGTTGTTTCCAGCTTTTTTAAGAAATAAAGATGTTATTTCTGACTTTTTAGTGCATTTTTTTGAAGCCGGTTCAATTTTTTAAAAAAAGATTTTTATTATTTTTACAACAGTTAAAAAGATTTGTTTACAAATAAAAAACCCTCCTTTGGGAAAAATTTCGAATTCCATATATTTGTAGTTGTCAAACATACTCTATTTCCAAATAATTTAAAAATTTTAGATTTGATATTTGAGATCATGCACAATTAGCTGTATATATGAATTAGTAAATCTATTTTTTAGAACCACATTTTTCTCATTTGCAGCAGTATGTGCTATAGCATTGTATATCTTACTTACTGTTGTTTACAGTTAATAGTTATTTATGATATGAGTGTTAAAAGTGAGGTTTTATTTTGTGAGTGAAAACGTTTGTGAAATGAGCGGAGCGAATTGAACAATTTCACGAACAAAATAAAATCACTTTTAACACAAATACCATACAATGTTTTTTGTACAACTTCCCTATTTTGATAATGATACGAGCGAATTTGCAATGACAATAAACCAAACCGTGTTAAAAGTAAACTAAACCGTGTTAAAAGTAAACTTGTTTACGTGGTAACGTTTTAAAAGTATTTTTAACACGCTGCTATTTAAACAATCGTTTTTAACATTGTTTGCTATCATTAAAAGTGTCACTTTTAATGACAGTTGTACAAAAAAGTTTTTTTCTGCAAACGTCAGAAAAACATGTCATTGTTTAACCCGCAACTCAACACAAATGTTTTACTTTTTTACGGTCGCTCATTGCTGTTGGCAGCGGAAGCAAAAGTACTTTTGAATCCCATGGGAGCAGAAGCAAAAGTACTTTTTCTTCCGCTCAAGTAATGATCTTTGAAATACCTATCTGAATTTATTAAATTAAATTGAAAACACAAAATTATTTACAATTATATACAAAATTCAAAATGTTTTAAAAATAAACTAATATGAAATATTAAATGTGCAATTATTTAAAGTGGCTCCAGAAAAATTACTTCCATAAAATCTGCAGTGGCTACTTAATTGTAAGTTCTGCACATAGTTGATAGTGTTTGGAGTTGGTATTCGAAATGTTATTTTAGAATGCGAACTAACTCGCGGTACATTAAAATCTAATAAAGAAAGAAGAGCTGACGAATCAATTTGACCGTTTAGTAACTTGTAGATAAATAGCAAATCTTTACGTCTGTGGATATTGGCCGTATTTTTTTAAGTACCTATGTACCGATTCAATTTTTGCTGAGTATGTATGATAACAGGGATTCCAAACTACACTGCAATACTCCAATTTACTCCTAACCAGTGCACAATAAACTGACTTAAGGGCATCGTAGGAACTAAATTCTCTGCAAGTTGTAATTAAAAAACCAATACTCTTCATAGCGCTATTAACAACAGATTGAATGTGTGAGGAAAAAGTTTTTGGCCAAATAAAACACAAAGATCCTTTACCTCAGTAACTCTTACTAAATTGTTATTATTTAAATTGTAATTATACATAATAGGAAATAACTTCCTTAAAAATGATAATATTTTACATTTGCTGCAGTTTAGATATAATTTATTTTCCTCACACCATTCATCTAATTTGTACAGATCTTGCAGTAGAGTACAATCGGATACATCGTTGATTACTTTGTAAAATTTTAAATCATCCGCGAACATAAGTTTTTCTGATGTAATATTGTCGCATAAATCATTCACAAATAAAATAAAAAGCAATGGTCCCAAGTTTGATCCCTGAAGTAGCAAAAAAATGGCCCTTGGTAAGCCAGGCGCATCAGTAGATTTATATTAATTAATTATATTAAAAGTATACGTTTTAGAAAAAAATGTTTTAGATAAAAGTTGTAGGTCTCTTTAAGACAAACAAAAAAGTCCCCTAACATTTTTTTGTACAGGGTGAAGTAAAAAAGTTATGATTTTTTTTCCATTTTGATTTGATGTCACGCCCAAACGGCCTTACCGATTTGGCCCATTAACGAACTCGACCGAGATTTTGGGACGATTGATTTTTGTACCAACTTTCATTTCGATCCGTTAAGAAATGCGACCGCTATCGTGTCCACAGATTTCGTTATATCGGAACTATACATACATACATACATACATACATATATATATATATATATATATATAAACTTTTGAACGGAAGGTGTTTTTGAGGTCAGGGGGACCTAAAACGAAAAACTGTAGTGAAATTTTCCCGAAGTCGTGACCTGCGAACCAGCTGAATAGTAGATATAAATCTACTAATAGACAAATGATTTTGTTCCCTCATATTCCACATACAATTTTCTATCCCTTAGATATGACCTTATAAGAGATTGGTTATCAGATGAAATGCCAAATCTGGAAAGTTTACTAACAAGCCGACTGTGAGATATACGGCCAAAAGCCTTGCTAAAGTCCGTGTAAATCACATCGACCTGTTTTTGGCAATCTAAAGCGGATGAAACATATTGAGTAAAGATGCAAAGATTTGTAGCTGTACTTCTCGATGTAACAAAACCGTGATGATATTCACTAATTACATCCTTTACATGTAAGTAAATTGTATCCTATAATACAATTTCAAATAATTTAGAAAAAACTGATATTAATGCGGTTGGCCTGTAGTTGGTTATATCTTATATCTACTGAATTTCCACTTTTAAATATAGGACATATCTTTGAGATCTTCCAAGCTGAGGGAAAATAGGATGTTTTAACTATTAAATTTTTAATAAGGGATAAGAAAAAAGCTGAATATATTTCTTAATTATTACACCAGGTACAGCGTCAGGACCCGAGGACCATTTGTTTTTAACTTTTTTGAAGCAGACACGATTTGTTGCTCTGTTACAGCATTAAATATCAAATAGTTGCTAAAATTTAGAGTTTCTGCTCCATTTGTATTAATTAAAGGATCCGTATCGTTATCAGTGGTATAAGCACATTTAAAATGATTTGCAAAAGCATTTACAATATCAGTAGCAGAAGAAAGTTTTTCGTTATTATATGACATGTTACTAGGTATTCGAGACACTTTATTTTTCGAGTTTACAAAATTCTAAAAGGAATTTCGATCATCCTTAAGTTGATTATTTGCATTTTTAATATAATTAATATACCTAAGCATGTTTTATTTTTAATTTTATGGATCTTCTAAGATTTTGCAAACGTTCGAGATAAAATTGATAATGCCGCCTTCTGTAAAGCTTTAAATAATGATTTTATTTCGTATATGATTTCTTTTGTAAACCAAATTGGATATTTATATGATACACAATTATGTACTGGAACAGATTCCTTTATTATTTTTTCTAAAGAGGCACATGAAACTGTTCAAATAATAAAATGGATCTCTACTTTATTGTGAAAATGGTTTTATATTAAACTACTTTTTGTATGTATACATTGATTACATCAATAGTATATTGTGTGGCAAGGGGTGAAGACAGCCCTCGCTTCGCTCGGGCAGTCAACTCTCGCTCTAGTCAGAAATCGTCTTTGTTTCACTATATTTTTCATATCACATGCATTGAAACAGCGAGTTTTGATCTCTGTAGCCAGTTGAAGTAAGATTATTTCAGACAAATAGCATAGTAATATCTTTACAACGATTTGACGACAGCTGTCAGACAATTATGATTTTATTCGCTTTTGTTTATTACAAATGCAATTCTGACAGACCTGAAATAACGACATAAATAATAAATAAATGAATGTGCCGGGCAGAAATAACGTTGTTTCTCCCCTAGGGCAGAAAAAACTCTCAGTTTCTGACTGACAGTTGCATTGGTCTGAAATTGTCTTGTTTCGACTGACAAAACAGAGATCAAAACAAGCTGATGCAATGCATGTGATATGAAAAATAATTAACTACCTGACAACTTGTTTTACATAATTCATAAACATGACTATTTAAAAAACAACTATAAAAAATAATGTACAGAGTAAATTATTACAATGTTCAAGTTAGTTTTAACACCTTCCCTCATTAAATAATTTCTCTAATCCCATAGCTTGACAAAGTAATTGAAGTCTTGGCTTGGTTAAAGCATTTGCTGTTTGGTTGTCAGAAGCTAATTTCTTAACTTCAATGGAACCTTCTAATACAAGTTCTCTAACAAAACAATGTCTGATTCGTATATGTTTGGTACGTCAATGGTATTCAATGTTTTGTGCAAGTTTTATTGCAGCTTCATTATCAACCAAAATGACTGGTAGATGTTTCAATTTAACAATTCCTTCAAACAGACGTTTTAACCATATAATTTCTCTGGCGGCTTCACTTGTAGCGACATTCTCTGCTTCTGTAGTGGAGATAGCTACATTTGTCTGCCGTTGGCTCATCCAGGAAACTGCACTACCTGCATATTGTGCAAATAACACCTGAAGTTGATCTTCTTGTGTCCAAATCACCTCCATGATCTGCATAACTAAAACTCTCTAAAACACCATTATTATAATTTGATTTATACCTAATGCAGTAATTTAATGTTCCTTTTAAATATCTAAAAATTCTTTTTACTTTTATAAAATATTCGAAACAAGGAATTTTCAATTTTCTAGAGACTACACACTACACCAACTGCATATGCAATATCAGGACGAGTTCCTGTCATTAAATATATTAGAGCTCCAACAGCTTCCCTATAACAAAATTTTAAATTATTTTCGCAATCCTCCTTCCCTAATTGAGAATTTTGTATAATTGGTGTAGCAAATGGTTTGCAATCTTTCATGCCAAAACGCTCTAATAATTTCTTTGTATAAGCACATTGATTTATTGTTACCAAACCATCCTCTGTTTGATGTATATCTATACCAAGAAAATATAAAGCAGGTCTTATGGTAACTTTAAATGCCTTTTTTAAATCCTTTAGAAAGTTATGTTTCAATTTTTTACAATTTGATGCAAGAAGTCCATCATCAAAATAAATGACTAAAACATGCAATCCTTCATCCTGTTTTTTAGTAAAAAGAAATGGATCTGCTTCGCTTTCTTTAAATCCGGCTAAACATATGAAATCTACAAATCGTTTGTTCCAACATTGAGGAGCTTGCTTAAGTCCATACAGACTTTTTCTAAGACGACATACCCGATTTGTACCATCTTCATATCCTTTAGGTTGCTTCATATAGACTTCTTCTTCTAGTTGTCCATACAAGAATGCTGTACACACATTAAATTGTGTCAGATTCTTTATTCACTAGCGGCTATACTTAATAAAGTTCTTATATTTTTTGAAAATTTTGAAATTTTGAAGTATACAAACAAGAATAGGATATTAAATGACATTAAGGAGAAATTGAAAAAATATATTTTTGTTTGTATACTTCAAAATTTCAAAATTTTCAAAAAATCCATGAGAAATCTCAAATAATCATTTACTAAAAGCTCTTATACTTCCTGATTTTGCAACAGGACTAAACGTTTGATCATAGTCTTCACCTTTCTTTTGTGAATATCCTTTTACTACAAGTCTCGCTTTATACTTGTCTATCGAACTATCTGGATTCCTCTTTAGTTTATAAATCCACTTACTTGGAATCGCTACTTTTTCTGGTGGTAAGTTTTCAGGTGTCCAAGTCTGATTTTCATCTAAAGATTGCAATTCTTTTTTTATTGCTTCTGTCCATTTTTCTTTGTCATTACTGTTTAACGCGTATTCGAAAGTTTCCGGTTCATTCGATTCAAGTATAGTATAAACAACAGAATTAACAAATTCATTAATTCCAAGTCTAATTGGTTTTAACAAATTATCTCTATTACTAAGTGTTGTTACCTCTTCGTGTAAATCATCTGAACTATTTAAAATATCTTATCTTCGTATGTGTCATTTTCTGTTTGTTCTTCTTCGTGAACACTCTTTTCTAAATTTACGTTTGTAGATCTTTCAGTATTTATTAAAGAATTTAATGGTTTTTCATTGAAAATGATATCTCGAGATCTTATTAATGTTTTATTTTCTTTACTCCATACTCGATAACCATTATCATTATCGTATCCTACAAGAATTCCCATTACGGCCTTCTTATCCATTTTCTTTCTAGTGCATTTTGGAATATGAACATAGCAAGTACTTCCTATATTTCTTAAATGTCTCAAATGAGGTTTCTTACCATACCACATTTCAAATGGTGATTTTTCTTTGTAACCTCTTTTTTCCTAGTGATGTTAAATGCTCGTTTTATAGAGGTTAACCAATGCGAACGGCACTCAGGTGGTAGGAGGAGAGCGAGCGTGGATTCGAACGAGCTAGATGATACAGTATTGGAAAGATATAAAGGGATATATTTACTAGAAAAATAAAAGATAAAAGAATTTAAAAGGGACTAAAGAGAAAATGAGAGAAATGATGGAAAAGGGAAAGGAAAATGGGCGCCACTTATTTTTTTATCATAAGGATGGGAAAATATAAGAAACCCAGATGGAAAAAATATTAAATATATATGTTGGATAAAATGATTTAACAGATGTTGTAGATAAAGTTAAAATAAGAAAGATATAAGAGATATAAGATAAGATAGGGTAAAATTAGGTAACCCGGCCGATGTTCTTGCTAAATTTTAAATTACACACTCTTATTTAAGATACTAAAAAAAATTATACTTACACTTTTCTTTTACTCATCCTTATGGTTGTCAATCTAATCGGTAAGATAAAGATAGATTCAAAAAAGCACAATCTATTGCTTTAATAAAATAATATATGCTTAAGAAACGAAATCTATTACTTTGGTAAAGTGTAGATTAGAGAAACTGAAGGTATTGATCAGAGTAGCAGGCTCTAGCTAGGAAAAGAAAATCTATTTAACCACTAAACAGACTTTATTATCTGGTTTGATAATAAATAAGAGATACAATAAACAAAATAGAATAAAGAAAATATCAGTGTTATAAACAGTAAGTCATATATCGGTATCATAAACAGTAAATTATATTAATAAACACATTTTTGTTTAAATTCAGCAACATAACTATTACTACCATAAAACAACAGCTAAGTAAATTCTATTGTTATTTTTGGTGTACTGAAAACTAAAAGTGAAAGAGAAAAATTTAGATAAAAAATTAAAAAATATCACTTTTGGTTTTGCATTTATCTCGAGATAAAACGTACTCATATAGTGTAGTTAAGATCTTAATTAAATAAAGCGAGATAATAATTAACAGATAAAAAAAATATATGTAAAACAGTTTACAGATAGCAGGTACAAAAAATATGAGTAAAAAATTTCAGATAAGCAAAAACACAAAAACACATCCCGAATTTTTTTATTACGGCACTGCACACTTAATTACAGGTGAATACAATTAAGGTAAGATATTCCATAGAAATAAATGGTACGTTATTGCTCGATACAGGTATAAAAAATATTGTTAAAAACTTACATTGTCTTCCAAATGTTTCTGAGATATATTTCTAGTATATGGCTTCTTTCTCTCGGTAATTGGTCTTAACGGTACGATATAATCTAAACCCATTCTTGTTTAGATTTATAGATAATTAGAGAAAACCATAAACTCAACCTTCGAAGCGTGGGTTTCGAAAACGGTAAACGTAACAATGGCGGACGTGTCGTTGTTACATAGAAAACCCAGAAAGCATACAGGAAGCGTTGTCTGGAATCCTTTATGTGGATCCTCGGTACGATAACGGTAAACGATAACAGAAACACTTAATAGCAAGTAATTTTTAAATATCTTAAGAAAATTTGCCGGGAACTGAAACTAGCGGCTGTACGTAAGATCTTCATCGTACAAAAGCCCAAGCTAGAATGAATAGAAATCGCGGTACTGAGGTGACGCTGTCTTTCGGGTCTCATCATCTGATGTTAAAGTCGGAACCTTATTGGTCAGTTAAGGGATCGATATTGCTGCTTAGAGATAGTCGTTAAATTTTATTATTCGAGAAAGTTCTGTATGATGTACTAAGCGTACAGGGACGGCATAGTTAAGAAAGAATTATAAAAAAGGATTTTTATTATTAAAGTTTTTTAAACACGCTACACCTTCTATTTCAGAAACACCAGATCTATTAAGAATATAACTCGCTGTATTGATTAATTCTGCCCAAATAGACTTTGAGGTAAACTAGAATTAGAATGCATTAGTGCCCTTGCTGTCTCAAGAATTGTTCGATTTTCTCGTTCTGCACATCCATTCTGTTGAGGAGTATATGGCATCGTTAGTCTATGTCTAATTTCATAATTTTGAAGAATTTTCTTTACCTGATTATTTACAAACTCTCCTTCATTATCAGATCGGAGCTCTTTGACTTTATGACCAGTTGATTTTACCTCAGCGAAAAATATTTTTAAATAATTTATTACTTCGGACTTCTGTTTTAAAAAGTATACGTATCTAAATCTACTAAAATCGTCTTTAAAAAGAAGAAAATATTTGTAACCTGATTGTGAGTTTTCAAAAGGTCCACATATGTCAGTATGTATTAGTTCACCTACTTGTTCAGCTTGTTCTTTAGAACCAAATTTTAGTACGTGTGCCTTACCAAATACACATAGCTCACTGTCCAAGGTTACGTTTATTCCAAGTTCTCTGAAAATGATTTCTTTATCATGTTTCTTATTTTGATGTCCCAATCTTTCATGATACAACTGTAGAAGGTCTTTGTTAGAGACTGTACACATTTCAGTGATAGTTCTTTTTGAAGATAAATTTTGAAGATCCAACTTATAAAGTCCTCCATATCTACTTCTTGCACTTTCTAAAACTACTTTTCCATCAACCTTCAAACTGCAGGTTTCAGGTGTTAATATAAAATTGCTATTTTGATGTTTATCTTAAGCTGATAGCACCGAAAACAGATTTTTCTTAATTTGAGGTACGTACCACACATCTGAAAGTGTTATAATATTTAAATTTTTTTTTATTACTGATTTTACTTTGACCTTGCCTTTTTCTATAATATCATTATTTGTTGTTGTCACTGTGTGCAAATTTTCAAATGTTTTATATGTTTCAAATATATCATTCTGATAACAAACATGATTCGTTGCACCATTATCAACAAACCAACCTTCCTTATCACAATCAGCCATTAGTACCCTACTTGTTTTAGCTAATAAGGTAACATTATTTGAAGCAATATCTTGTATTCTATTTGGTTTGGGAGGTCGTCCATCATCCTTCCATTTATGACATTGTTTCTTACAGTAGTTACAAATATACTCTTTCTTACATTTTTCTTTGAACCTACTTCTACTTGTAGTTGCAAGAACTTCTTTACCATTTTCCTCTTTTCTTGATAAAGATTTCACATAGTGTCACGTATTCCGTGAGCGTAGGGAAGTTTGAAGGTTAGCTCAGAAAAACAATGATTTAAAACAATAACAACTGTATTGGTTGAACACAATACACCAAAGGGTGTCAGAAGGACACCCAACAAACAATAAAAAATGAACTAAAAAGATACACAAAAAATATAAATCTTAACGACTCCAAATTGTGTCGGGTTAGGGCACACAAAAAATATACTTAATAAAAACAATAATACAATTAATTAGGTCTTACCTAAATAACGTCTGACGAAGAAGGCGTTGTATGCAGGGCTATGGCGTGCTGATGAACGACCTCTTTGGTACTTACTCAGTAACATCGATCTCGGTAGAACGGATATTGCTATCTGATTCTAATTGACGGATTATAGCGTATTCAGCGATAAAGCACACTATAGCGTGTTGATCAAAATTAAAATATAAATTTGGAAAAAATATTTGTTTGTGACAATAGATACATAATTGATTGGTCAAATTATCAACAGTTCTTGCTGTGTTGGATAACAGCATCCAACTGGATTTAAAAGGAAAATAGTCATATTTTACAAATTAAAAGTAAATCTGGTAAATTACAATCACAACATTTACCAGCAAGAACACTATCTCTTGAAATTTCATTTTTTAAATGATTCCATATGTTCTTTAATTTTGATATATGTGTAACAATATCATCTTCAATTTCTTTCTGGTGACTAAAAAACTGTATACACAAGTCATAAGTTTTATCCTCAACATTACCATCCTACAGCCTATGAAGTTCTAACCATACTTCTCTTGCTGTACCATATCTCATCACTTTTAGCAGCGTATCTTGAGCATGTTTATTGTCAGTATCAGAAGTGTTATACTGTCGGCATTTGAGTAATATTTTACATCTTTTTCATATTTACTTCTTTGTTGTGATGTGGTATCGTGATTTAAAGGTAATGGAGTTACCAACGTACCATTTAAAAGTTCATTTGCGCCTGTAACATTTCGCAGCAAAATTGACAACTTATATTTCCACGTCTGCCAATTTGACTTTCCTTCAAGCAGCCCTATTTGTATCTTACTTGCATCCCTATTCTGCTTTGGAATTTTGTGCAATGCAATGAAATCAGTAACTTTGAATAAAAAAAATGAGTATAAAATTCAAGTAGCAACTATCTACCAATGTTTTCACTAGTAGGGCGAACCACGCTCTGCTACCATGTTGAAATGATAAAATGGATCTCTACTTTATTGTGAAAATGGTTTTATATTAAACTACTTTTTGTATGTATACATTGATTACATCAAAATAATTAACTGCATGACAACTTGTTTTACATAATTCATAAACATGACTACTTAAAAAACAACTATAAA
The DNA here is from genome assembly GCA_964028335.1 of Altica lythri. Taxonomy (NCBI): domain Eukaryota; kingdom Metazoa; phylum Arthropoda; class Insecta; order Coleoptera; family Chrysomelidae; genus Altica; species Altica lythri. The sequence continues at coordinate 22,327,219 of OZ034803.1, read as the reverse complement.
AAATAATGTACAGAGTAAATTATTACAATCTTCAAGTTAGTTTTAACAGCAACATAGACATCAGATCAGGTACCCAATAAATCATCCCAATTGATTAAATTTAATGAGTCACAAAATTTTTGTTCATTTATTTTTCTAAAATTATAACGTTTCTCATTTGAACAAAAACTTTGGAAATCCGAAATTGCAGAGGTCGCCATTGTTATTAACAAGGCTGGGTGATGTACATCCACTGGCACAAAGGCATTCACTTCACAATACACTTTACAAAATAAGTCGGATGAGCTTAAAACCAAGTCTAGGAGATGGTTATTTGTATTTAATAAACCAAACCACAAAAATCCAGAAAATTTGTGAAGCGAGAAACCAAATTTGATTGAGCTCCAATTTCATAGTAATGTTGAAGTTCGGTGATGTTAAAATCACCCAAAATTATTTTGTTAGTACTGATATCATCCAACTCTTCTACGAATTCAAGAAACTCATCATACTGCGTTATGGTAGTTCTTGGAGGAATGTACACTATCATTAATAAAGTAGGTTTATATTTTTCAAAGAATACCTTAATACATAGAAAATCTATACTTGCATGCTAAAGAAATTTTTTTTGTGGTAAGCATTGAAATCTACTAATTAATTGTGTTATTTGTTGCGTAATAAAATTCTTATATATTTATGCCATGTAATTTTAGTAGATGAGCAAAGCCGCCACGAGCCCATTTTTTGAACATAACCTCACTTTTTTTTGAGCTGGCTGTTTGCCCTAAATGTCAAAGGCCATTCTTCTTTTTCGAGTGGCCTCTGACAGTTGGCACAAACAGCCAATTCTTCTTTTTCGAGTGGCCTCTGACAGTTGGCACAAACAGCCAATTCTTCTTTTTCGAGTGGCCTCTGACAGTTGACACAAACAGCCAACTCTTCTTTTTGTTATATTTTTGAATTTTTTCGCGCTTCGCTGTCATCATACCAACTTTTCATGCAACCAACATTACACAGTGCTACCAACTTTTGCGTTATAACAATTTAATTAAAAAAATTCCAACCAAGCAGAATTGAACCCGGGTCCCCCCGTATGATAAACAAATACGTTAGCCACTACACCATCGCAGAATTTAATAAAATGTGACAAACAATAGTAGAAAAAAATAATAATAAACAAGTCTTATCGCAAAAGAATTGAATGTGTGACGTATCATTGTAAAGGGGTTAATGTATAGGGTAAGATGAAGCGTCAAAAAGACCGTATTTATGAGGCCAAAAGGGCATTATAGCTATATCTCGTAAACGACCAAACGGATTTCGGCGTATGACGTATCATTGTAAAGGGGTTGCCGTATAGGGTAAGATGAAGCGTCAAAAAGACCGTATTTATGCTGCCAAAAGGGCATTAACGTTGTATCTCGTAAACGGCCAAACGGATTTCGGCGTGTGACATATCATTGTAAAGGAGTTAATGTATAGGATAAGATTAAGTGCCAAAAAGACCGTATTTATGCTGCCAAAAGGGCATTATAGCTATATCTCGTAAACGACCGAACGGATTTCGGCGTATGACGTATCATTTTAAAGGGGTTGCTGTATAGAGTAAGATGAAGCGTCAAAAAGACCGTATTTATGCTGCCAAAAGGGCATTATAGCTATATCTCGTAAACGACCGAACGGATTTCGGCGTATGACGTATCATTTTAAAGGGGTTGCTGTATAGAGTAAGATGAAGCGTCAAAAAGACCGTATTTATGCTGCCAAAAGGGCATTAATGTTGTATCTCGTAAACGGCCGAACGGATTTCGGCGTATGACGTATCATTGTAAAGGGGTTGATGTATAGAGTAAGATGAAGTGTTTAAATCTTCTAAAATATTAAAAGCGCGTGGCCTTGGTACATTAGTTGTTAAAATTATATCAATCTTGAATAAAAAATCGAGTAATTTAAATTATAAAACTTAACAATTTTTAAAATAACGAAAAATACAACAAACTTTAATAAAAATTTCAAATATACATTTAAGAATCAAATTTTAAAAGTATAAAACTCAAAAAGTTTTTAAAGTAATAAAAAATATATTAAACTTTAATAAAACTTAAATAATATACATTCTTAGAAGCCAAACTTTATATCATAAAACTAAAAATTTTTGAAGACAACGATGAAATGTATATTTTTTACATCAATATAATGTTTTCAATTAAAATTTTTTAAATAAAAAATACTTATTTTATTAATAAAAAGGAATAACATACAGTTATCAAAACAAAAATTCGGTTTTTATCAGGAAGCTGTGGTTTGTGTCGATGAAAATAGGATACCGCAAAAACAAAAGCTATGACGTTTATTTGGTTGAGTTATGGTATACATAGACATTAGCGTCTCATGTGATTGGTAAATATAATATTTAATAAACAACATATAAAATATATTGTAAAGCAACAATTAGGTTTTAATTTTTATCGGCGCCTATGTCTTTCGGCTAAGTCATGCATATTTAAAGAGCGTCCTAGATTTAACTTGCTCATTATTGGTTTGAATCTCTATACATTCAGTTCAGTTTCAAGTGCAAAAGTTTCTGTTTTTTTGTAACATATCCATAAAGGTAAGAATTTTTATTTTATTTCAAAATTTTTAATTTAATTTTAATTTTTATTGCTTCTTGAATTATTTTAATTTTTGAGTTGATTTAATTTTATTTTTCTTGAGTTAAGTTTATTTGTCATAATTTTTTTTTTTTTTTTGTAATGATTTAATTTTATTTTGTAGTTGGATTTAACTAGAATAAATTCAAAAGAGAACTATTTCAACACTGAAGTCCACTTGTCAGAAGAAGTGCCTGCCGGAACTTATTAAAATCAAGATATAAAAGGAAAAAGCAAAATTGGGGAAAGCTAATCACTCCGATACATTTGAAATAGCTTAGGAATATAACTTCTTCTTCTTCTTCTTCTTCGATATCGTTTTTCCTCAGCACTTTTTTCAACAAGGTAAGAATTATTATTTTATTTTTAAGTTGATTTAATTTTTTATTTTTCTTTAGTTATGTTTATTTTGAGTTGATTTAATTTTTTTGTAATTATTTAATTTTATTATTTGTTTAGGTAATTTTATTTTGAGTTGATTTAATTTTATTTTTAAGTTGATTTAATTTTTTATTTTTAGATGAATTTAACTAAAATTAATTCCTTATGTCTTGCAGAAAAAAATAAGGAGAAGATTATTATCAAATTAGGAGAACTTCCAGTGGATGTTCCGCAAAAATTATTGAACGCTAAACTGGTCCAGAGCAAATTTGGAGAAACAATTTTGGTTGAGCTAGAAAACGGGCTCTGCTTTTTACCTAAGAGAACCATTGGAACACTGAAGCCTCACTTGGCAGAATTGTCTGGCGGGCATTATTTTATCAAATATAAAGGAAAAAAACAAATTGGCCAAGCTAATCCTACCGATATATTTGAAATAGTTAAGGAATAATTTTTTTGTAAGTTTTTTTTTTTTTATTTCGTAATTATGAATAACATTGTTGAAGATATTTATAAAGCATACAAAGCGTTAATCTCCAGTTTTTCGCATAGAGAAGCAAACAAATTAATCAACAAAATTAAAAGGCATGTTATCAGTTTTCATAAAGATATTCGTAGGGGAAATTTAGATATTGGAACACTTAGAAATTTACAAACAAATTTGGGGCATTTAAAATCGATAAAAGAAAAAATTTTTCATTTGTCTAAGCAGGGATCGGGGTTAACTGAAAAATCAGGGGTAAAATGGGTCGATCTAGAATCTATTTTTCATTCAAGAATTAGGACTGCTGTTATTGTTAATTTAAAACATAAAGGTCTAAATAGTTTTTTTGGTGATGCGTTCAAGTTGATTAAGGGTAGAATAGCTAACAGTTTAAAAAAATTTAACATGATCAAAGTAAATGCAACATTTTGCGGGGAATTTATTAAGAAATCTAGGGAAATCGAAGACATTTTAGAGTTTAAATATTTTAACACTAAAAACGCGGTAATAGATGTATGTACGGATCTTGCATTGTGGTTCAACGAAAATATTGTTGATAAAGTAATGAGTAAATTATCTGAATTTCAACTTAAAGATTCTGGATGGGCTTTAGACAAAATTATTTCATTGGAAATAAACATTAATAAATATGAGATAGGTAACGGTGCTACATCATACATTAAGTTACCTGATCCTATACTAAAAAAGCAAGCATGTATTAATATTAAAAATTTAGATGAAGCATGTTTTTACTGGTCGGTAACAGCATCATTGTATCCAGTTAATAAAAAAGTAGATCGTGTATCGTCGTATCCTCACTATGCAGCAGTTTTAAAAACACAAGGTTTGGACATGCCAATGCCCCTAAATACTATTTCAAAATTTGAAAAATTAAATAATATTTCAATTAATGTTTACGCTTTAGAATTAAATACCGCGAAAAATAAATCATTTTACACAATTTATCCTGCACGCTTAACTCAAGAAAAATTAAATAAACTCCATTAATGGATACGGAAAATGAAGTTATCAAATATCACTATTGTTTAATCAAAGATTTATCTCGATTAATTTCAAGTCAAGTTAGTAAACATAAACATAAGAATTATATTTGCGATCGATGTTTAAATTACTTTAGTAGTCAGGAAAAATTAAGTAAACATGAAGATTACTGCAAAGATATGAACAATTGCAAAATATCGTACCCACCATTTGATCATGTAGAGTTTAAAAACCACGTATACAAGCAGACTACACCTTTTGTCATTTATGCAGACTTTGAATCAGTGCTACGTCCTTATAATAAGAACTTGGGGAAACATACACGAAAGTTTCAGAAACACGAGGCGTATAGTGCAGGATATTATCTAAATTGCTCCTATGATAGTTCGCTATCATTTTACAATGAATATTGTGGAGAAGACTCCATGGATTGGTTCGCTGCTGAAATGACAAGGATGGCTAAATTAATTGAAGAGAAAATAAAACATATCGAACCAATGATTGTCAAACCTAGTTTACTTAATGCAACAACATGTCATATATGCGAACACCCCTTCAAAGAGAAGGACACCATCGTTTTAGACCACGATCACTTTACGGGGAATTTTCGAGGGTTTTCACACCAAAGCTGCAATTTAAACTATAAAAAAAAGTTTGTTGTACCCGTAGTCTTTCATAACCTTTCGGGATATGACTTACATTTTTTAATTAGAGATTTATTCAAAAAAGGTAATATAAGCTTGCTTCCTATAAACAAAGAAAAATACATTTCGTGTACATTAAGTAATGACGAGAGCAAAGTAAAGTTTAGATTTATAGACTCGCTACGATTTTTAGATTCCTCCTTAGATAAACTGTCTGCTTTACTAGAACCATCAGATCTACATTATCTACGTTCACAGTTTCCCAATTTAACATCTGAACAATTTGAACTATTAAGTAGAAAAGGGGTGTTTCCTTATGAATACATTGATTCAATTGAAAAATTAGACGATACGGAACTGCCATCCAAAGATAAATTTTATAGCACACTGACAGATGAAAATATTACTGACGATTTATACATGCATGCAAAAAAGGTTTGGCAATCATTTAAAATTAAAAACTTAAAGGAATATAGCATGCTATATATGAAAACTGATATCTTGCTTTTAGCATCTGTGTTTGAATGTTTTCGTGAAAAATGCCGAAAAACGTATGGTCTCGATCCTGCTTGGTATTATACGCTCCCCGGTTATACGTGGGATGCTATGTTAAAATATACCAAATCTAAATTGGAAATACTCAAAGATATAGACCAAATCATGTTTATAGAGAAAGGTATAAGAGGAGGAGTCAGTCAATGCAGCAATAGATATGCTAAAGCAAACAACAGATACATGAAAAATTTTAATCGAACAGAATCTGAAAAATATTTAATGTACTTGGATGTCAACAATTTATATGGTTGGGCTATGAGTCAGCCTCTACCATATGGGGATTTTAAGTGGGTTGACACAAACATCGATGTGACCCAAATCACAGACGATGCTGATGAGGGATATATCCTCGAAGTGGATATAGAATACCCTCAGCATTTACATGATCTACACAACGATTTACCGTTTTGCCCAGAACATCGAAAACCCCAAGGATCAAAAATACAAAAACTAATGACCACTTTATATGACAAAGAAAAATACGTAATACATTATCGAAATTTAAAGCAGGCTATAAAACATGGATTGAACGTGAAAAAGATTCACAGAGTGTTGAAATTTAAGCAAAGCCCATGGTTAAAGTCTTACATCGACCTAAACACAACTCTTCGAACAGCTGCCAAAAATGATTTTGAAAAGAATTTATATAAACTAATGAATAACGCTGTATTTGGCAAGACGATGGAGAATATAAGGAAACACCGCATTGTTAAACTCGTTAGATCTTGGGAGGGTCGATATGGAGCAAAGAACTTGATAAGCAGTCCTAGGTTTAGTTCGAGCAAAATCTTTGATGAAAACCTTGTAGCGATAGAGCTTCATAAAACCGAACTTGTATTCAATAAACCATTGTACATTGGCATGTCGATTCTCGATATTTCAAAGACGTGTATGTATGACTTTTATTACAGTTTTCTACTGCCTACGATGGGTGTAGACAACTGTAAACTCTTATACACCGATACCGACGCTTTTCTTCTAGAACTGCAATGCAATGATGTTTATACCGAACTAATTAAAGCCTATCCAGATAAATTTGACACCTCAGACTATGAACCAAATAATGCATATGGTATTTCACTCTTAAATAAAAAAGTCATAGGATTAATGAAAGATGAATGCAACGGCAAACTTTTAACTGAATTTGTGGGGTTGCGTTCAAAAATGTACTCATATTTAACAGAGGATGATAAATGTATTAAAAAGTCAAAAGGGGTGAAAAAGAATGTCGTTGCTAAAAAAATTACTTTTGATGACTACATTTTATGTTTAAGAGATAGTAAACTGAAAACAGTGAACCAATGCACGTTCCGTGCATATAATCATAATGTATATACAATCGAACAAACCAAAATCGGTCTAAGTCCACACGATGATAAACGCTTTTTATGTAATAAATCATTTAATACTTTGGCATGGGGTCATCGAGATATAATGCTCGAATAATGTTATTCATAATTAAAAAAAAAAAAAAAAAAAAAAAAAAAAAATGTGAATGTGTATTGTAAATTAATTAGGTTAGTTTTCTATTGTTTATTGTATATCTAAAATTAAATAACAGTTGTAAATTAATTAGTTTTCTATTGTTTATTGTAGGTATATCTTAAACTTTTTATGTTTACAATAAAAATTTTTAATCTGAATCTAAGGTGTATTATTTTCTTTTAAATATGTTCTGTTGAAACGATCAAAAAAACGTTCAAATTCATCGTTTAGACATCTATTATTCGATAGTTTAACGTTTATGAATTTAGGAACGAAAAAAACGATGAAAAGTGTCACTTTTTGCCACTTTGAAACGACATTTTTCCATAAGAAATACATGTAAATCGTAAATTTCTTTTAACCAATTTTTTAATACGTTATTGTGACAAATTTTAACGCTATTTTGACGTTTGGACGTTTCAAATTTTAGAACTGTGACGTACATAAATTTTGTCTCGATAAAATAACATTTTTTGATGCTATAATTATCGATTTTGAAATAAAAGTCATTATTTTTTTTTTTTGTAAAAGTTTATTTCATATTTTCTAAATCTCTTATTACATTTTGTTTATAAAAGTAAATATACTGACGCAAAGCGTTACATAATAAAGGATTAGTACATATTTCACAAAATACATCTAATGCTTGAAAGCAGTTATCACTAAAATTTCTTTTTACAATATCTATAACATTATTATAATAAATATCAAAGTTAATATTTTCTAGAATTACAATCTGATAAGCTATTATACAATGGTGTACTCTAACAAGTTCATCTACATCCTTTTCCGTTAGATGATATCTTACGCCATGTTTTTCAACTTCTATGAACTTGATGTCATCGTATACCAAATGTCGTTTTGTACAAAAATCTCCACAGGAAAATGTTACTGGATCATACTCATCTGCGTAGGTTGGTAGTGGTTCAATAAAAAATGTGCTTTTGCTCAAAAATTCTATAAGATCAAGCCATTCCATTTTCCCAAACGACAATTTACTTGGCTTGCAGTATTCTGATAAAATAATAGCTGGAGAAAATGTTCTTGCAGGAGATAAGCCAACTGTTATAACATACCCCTCAATTGTGAAAGATGATTGTAGCAGCAAATAATTTTCACGTTTTACTTTGTCTTCGTAAAAATTTAAAATTCTGTTTACTTCTTCCATATAGATAGAATCTTCACTACTACTACTACTCTCAGAATATGACGGCAATTCTTCACTACAATAACCACTGTCTTGTGTCATCATCTTTTAATACTTGATAAAACTTGTGTTGAAACTAAGTAAAAATAATTGCTTCTGCTTCTAAGGACAGTTTTAGTCGGACCGTAGACTGAACGGTTTAAACAATAGATGTTATGAATCAAAAAAGGCCCCCGGAAGCTATGAAAACGTATCTTGTTTGTCATAAGAATACATGTAAAAAAATATTCAAAGTAAGAAACAACAGAGTTTATAAAATATTAGATTTTTCAATCCAGCTATTATGCGAACTATCAAACCCTAGCCATTTAACGTAGATTTTATTGCCTTTTTTCCTCAGCACTTTTTCAACAAGGTAAACATCAGGATTTTTTGACTTTTGTAGCTCTTCCTCGTAAAATGCTCCTTTAATTGGTGATCCATGTAAATCTTCCAACATGTATGTTACAGGATTAGTTATGTTCACTTTGGTAATTTTAAAAAGCTCCGTAGTCCAATTGGGTGTATAGCCTTTATCGAATAGATGCTTTGCCTTGCTTATGCGCACCACATCTCCAATTTTATATTTTCGCGGGCCTGCTATTTTCAAATGATTATAATGTTGCTGTAGAATCTCTTTTTCATTGGACTTGTTTACCTGAGACGGCTTTTGACCAATCGTTCTATGTTTGCTTTCGTTGTACTCTTTTGTAATTTTCGGCAACACATCTATCCACCTGTACGTACCGTTTAAGCTAAAATGCTTGTACAATTTCGTTTTCAGTGTTCTAATAACTCTTTCCGCCATACTTGCTTTCATCTTTGTAAATGTACTATAATGATTTATGCCATGTTTCTGCATTAGATTTTGAAATTTTGTGTTGTAAAACTCTTTGCCCTGATCAGATTGAAGATTTTTCGGTTTGCGTTTTCCTATAATATCGGCAAAAGCTTTCGTGATTTCTTCGCCAGTTTTCGATTTTAACGGTCGAGTCCAGAGAAATTTCGAGAAGCAGTCAATTACCACTAGAATCATTTTAAACGATCGATTTTGAGTTGCGTAAGAACTCATTTCAGCCAAATCAATTTGCCATAAATCGTCCAAACCTTTGATAATTGTTCGTCGCCGAGCATAATTTTTTCGAGCCGGTTTATGCAGCTCATTAACGACTTGAACCTTTTCCTTTGAAAACATGACTGTGACTAAATCTAATGTTTAGGGATTTTGTACTAACCGCTTCTCCATTGCTTTAATAATATTTAAAACATTTCGCAGATTATTTTGATTTATAGTTATTGTATTAGTTAACTCAGCAATGTTTTTTTCAATAGCCAAAATTTTTCCAGAGAGTACATTAACATTTTTCGTTACAGAGTCAGTTCTTTTAAGAATCTCATCGAACAAATCTTGTCGTATATCTGGAATATCCTGATTATATAATTTTATTATCGCTTTCTCGATTTTATCTTTTACGTTTTCTACTGCATTTGTTTGATTAACAGCTAACTGTGCAGAGTTTGCATTAATCGTTGCTATTTCTGATTCTAAACTTTTAAGAGAATTTTTGATGTCTCCTCGTAGGTACTGTTTTGCAGTGACAATTGATTCATCAACATATTTTTTGTTAGCCATATGTTTGCTGGCTAACGGAGGATCTCTTGATATAAAAGTGTTTATGGCCATCAAGTCATTATTGAATGTAAGTTTCATAGCATTCATGTTTTCAGTCAACTTTTGCACATTATTATCCATATATTTTTTATTGACGGCATCGCTGTCTGAGTCAGGATCTTTAACATTACAAAGCTTTAAATTTTCAAAATCAATATCACCGTTTGCAGTATGGACTAAACTTGGTTTAGACATTAGCAATAGTTTTTTATTGCCTACATCATGTTTAGTACGTCCGAATTTGTCGACACTCATTGTGGTAATGATGTTTAAGCAATAATGCGTGCTTCTTTTAATTCCTCAATAATTCCAACAATTTCATTATCATTCGAAGTATTTCCTGCTTCTTTTGATGCTATGAAAAGCCGAAGCCTGTTAACAAGTTCGTTTGAATCGTCCCAATATTGAAGGTCAATTTTATTATCGTTGTAAACCATTTGCATCCCAGAGCCCACAGTGCTCGAATGTTTTCGTAAGTGAGAGGTAGCCAGAGGTTTTATGATATGTGTGTATTTAAATCGGTTTGTTCCTTTAAGGTATCCTTTAATGTTTTTATGAGGATTTGTTAATTCTAGTATTGTTCCATAACGCTTTAAATCATCATCATTGAAATTTTTAGGTTCATCATTAAAAATTAATTCATATAGACCCGGTGTACCTCCTATCTGTTTGCCTTCTGTAATAATAAATCCATGCTTTTTATCAAAGTCGATTTGTTTGCCACCCAGAAACCATTTAGATGTATCACCATCGTAAGTAGGACCATAAACCGTATCTATATTATCTTTTTGTGTCCAATGATCTAGAATATATGGATGAGCCATTGGGGGATACTGATCCAAGTATTCCTTAATAACATCTTCTGAAACGTTAAAATCTTTAACAGCCTGTTCTTCGTCTTCATAGAATACTTCATCATCATTATCACTAGTAGTTTCGGCAACATTTTCGAGTTTTATAAACTCAGGTATACTCAATTGCTCTTTTTGTTTAGGTGATTCCTCTTTTTGTTTTTTAGATGGTTTCTCTTTTTGTTTAGATGGTTCTTTTTTAGGCTCTGGCTCGTTGACTGGTTGAGGATGAGAGATCACTGTTTCGTTTAGAGAAGATTTTACAATTTTGTGTAGAGGTTCCGTGACAGGTTTAAACAATTTATTTAGTGTCTCATCTGTTTCAACTCTACCCAATTGAAACGCTTTATATTTTTTTCGAATCGATCGAGCAAGTTCGGAAATTTTTCTCTTACGAACGGCAATGTCAAGTGGATTGTCTGACATGTTGTCGAATAATGACTGTAATGTTACAATTTTATGTATTTATCGAAACCGATTCGATATCGACCATTGTTTAAATCAAAGTCTTTCGCAATAACCATTGTCCCATACTTTTCTTGCCAACATTTCGAACACAACTGTTTGAATTCTTCAAAACTCATATCCGGTGACACGTGTTCATCAAAGACATGTTTCAAATTGATAGCATCTTGTTTAAAAAGTACAATTAGGTTACTGTTATCTCTACATATTTGTTTACAGCATTTCGAGTAGGTTTGTGAAAGAAATGCGCTATCTATATCCCGATGTCGACCCATGCTGTAGTATTCTCGAATCTTTTGCTGGTTCTCACATATGACGTCATCAAAAATAAAAATTGAATTTGGTTTAGCATCATTTGGGCTAATTATTTCATCGTTTTCTTTAAACGGAAAATATCCCACTCCTTTAACTTTCGACAGCACTTCTTCCAACAATTTATACTTGGGCTGATATAATGACTTTGAATAAACGTAAACATTTTTAAATTTTGCGCCATGTGGATGAAACAGTAACGATAACATAACATTCGTTTTGCCACACCCACTGGGTCCACAGATTAGCGCCCGAAACGAATTTGGTAGCAATGGTCCATGTTTACTGGCAGCGATTCGATCGTTTCCTTCATCTAAATTTTCAATCGGAAGCGTCTGGTCTTGCTGAATGATCTTCATTGTTTAACATGTTTTTTAATGTTTCAATGTATAAGTAGAGTAGTAATTCTTAAATTATTTCATTTCTCATGTTGGTGTTTGAAGGTGAAGGTGTGCTCAACAGCCTTATCAATAATCTACCGTTTGAGTTACATTATCCTCGTTACAACTTTTTGGGTCCTGGAACTAAATTACATAAAAGACTTGTACGTGTAGATACGGGGGTTAACCTGCTGGACGACGCAGCCAGAGAACACGATATTGCATATTCTAAACATAAAGATTTAGCGGAAAGACATAAAGCAGACGAGATTCTAGAGAATAAAGCGTGGGAAATAGTAAAGTCCAAGGACGCTTCAGTTGGTGAAAAAGCCGCAGCTTGGCTAACCACAACCGCAATGAAAGCTAAACGTAAACTTGGCATGGGTGTTAGGAAACCTAAATCGTTTAAACGCAATATTATAAGTAAAATACAAAGAGATATAAAAAAAGCTGGTCCTTTGGCTACATTAAAACGAGCAACCAGTGTTGCTCTTAAAGCAGCCAGGGTTGCTGTACAAAATGCTGGTGGAAAAAAACAGGTTAAAGTACCTAGGATTATTCCCATCGAACCAAAATCCGGAGGCTTTTTACCGTTAATTCCGTTATTTGCTGGACTAAGTGCACTGGGGGCGTTATCCGGCGGAGCTGCTGGAATCGCTAAAACTGTGATTGATGCGAAAAATGCACAGAAAAAATTGGAAGAAGAACATCGACATAACAAAGCTATGGAATCTCTCGGTAAAGGACTATATTTACGAAAAAATACCAGAGGAGGCTTTGGTCTCTTTCTAAAGAAGCAAAAAAACTAATTACGCTACCCAATCGAGGATTGTATGATTACGAACTAAAACGATATGCTAAACGTCTAAAAATCCCAAATTTTAGAGGTGTATTTATGCGAGACACATTACCTAAAACCGGTCCTGTTCAACGGGAATGCGCAATCCTAAATTTGGATGAAAGCAAAAATCATGGAACTCATTGGGTGGCGTATCGGAAGATTAACAATAACGTTGAATATTTCGATTCATTTGGCAAGTTGAAACCGCCGAAAGAACTTGTACAGTATTTGGGACCTGCAACGAAAATTGTTTACAACCACGATCCTTACCAGACTTTTAATCAAATCAATTGCGGCCATCTTTGTTTAGAATTTCTATACGATGGAGGCAGTTTTGGCGTACATTAATCGTGAAAAGAAATTGATTGACTTTACTGAACAGGAATTGGCTTGTTTTCCTATATGTTATTTGAAAAGGTACGCAAAACCTTGTGAATTATTACAAGTTTGGTGCAAGTTGCCGCTTGAATATAGATTGGATTTTGAATTGCGAACCTGCCTGCCCTGCTTTGTTCATCATAATCGTCCTGAATGGACCACCCATGTTGACGGACCTGCGCAATCACAAGGAAATTGTCATATATGTAAACTAGGTTTAGAAAAATGTAGTGAACTTGTAAAAAATTATTTAAATAAATGTTAAAGATATACAATTTTATTTCTTTGTTCAACCTCCAACAGTTATGTTGTTGACGCTAGAGAGTCGTGATTATCAATTTGATTGGACTCCTCCGGTTCCGTTAAGTTTAGATCCGAGGAAACAATACAAGTTGGCATTTCTGTTTTTCTTTTCGTACAACAGTATACCAAATGTAGAGATTGGCAGTAATGCTTTTTACTATTACGAAAATAACGATAAAACTAAATTGCAGAAAATAACCTTAAATACTGGTTGCTATGAAATTTCCGATATTGAAGAGGCGATTCGAAATTTAATAAATATACCACCAAATGCAAAGATTGAAGACGTTTTTTCATTGAAGCCCAACAATAATACACTAAAGTGTGAAATATTCAGTAGTCAACATGCAATAAATTTCGAGCGTGAAGACAGTATAGGTAGAATGTTGGGTTTCTCAAAGAGGATTCTGGAACCGAACGTGAGACATAGTTCTGATCTACCTGTGGAAATTGTTAAAGTACGAACGATTCGTTTCGAAACAAACATTACCACCGGAGCCTTCTACAACAACAGACCTACTCATACTATCCACGAGTTTGGTATATCTGTAGACCCTGGTTACGCTATCGACGAAATTCCAAAAAATATCACATATTTGCCGGTGATTAATATACCTGAGATTACAAATATTACTATACTGGCATTGGATCAAAATTCAAGACCTGTAAATTTTCAAGGTGAAAGAAGCATATTGGGTTTGGAGTTGAAAGAATGGGATTAATTTTCAACTATATAGCACCTTCATATTTTCGGAAGCCTGCAGTATTGAACAAGTCGTTAAAGTGTTCAGTAGGACGACGACAGCGACGACGACAACTTACTAGAGACAACGTTTTATTTTTGAAAGCTCTTGGTTTCAAAGTTATTAACAATAATAATAATGAATCGGATACGAACAATTCAAGATCCAATGTTTGATCTCTATCGAGAACCAACTCAGGATGAATCGATTAGAAAATCTGAATACCGATCTTACACACCATTCATCAAATCGTTTAGCTGCAGCGACATTGTAGAATTTAGTGTAAATCAGGTGGACTCATTCTTTGCAATGCATGATACGTTGTTGGCTATTAAAGGAAAATTGGATGTAACTGGTAATGGCGATGTTAGTTTGACACCAAACTTTGGAGCATTTCTATTCGACTCGTGTACGTATACCGAAAGTGCAAGAGAGATAGAAACAGTTCGAGATCCTGGAATTGTTAGCACTGTAAGAGCTTTAACATGTTACAATGAAGAAGATTCTCGTCACCTCGCCATTGCTGGTTGGAATTATCCTGTAAGTCCCATTTTCAATCCTGATGATAAATCATTTAGTTTACTGATGCCGCTTAAACACATCTTCAACATTTTTAATGATTACCCAATGGTAACTTGTGGACGACAAACGATTCGATTCGTTCGAGCTCGTAATGATCTCGATAGCGTTATTGTAACAGAGAAACGAGATGCCGCTGGCGTAGCTACTATTACAAACGTACAGATTATGATTCATTCGATGGAACTGAAAGTTAAACATATTTATCCAAATGATTTTGTTAAAGAACAATTGATGCGATCAATTCAAAGCGATCGTCCAATCGTAATTCCGTTTAGAAAATGGGAACTACATGAGCTACCATCTTTGACCGCAGGAGCAACACAAGAAATTTGGGCTGTTAAAACAACGTCTGCAATAGAGAAACCTCGATATGTTATTGTATTTTTCCAAACTAATAGGAGAAATCTGAAAATTGCAGATCCTTCTTTATTTGATCATGTAAATCTACAAGGTCTCAGACTTGCATTGAATGGTGAATATTTTCCCAATGAAAGGATGCAACTTGATTTTGACAAAGGCGATATTGCGCTAGCTCATTACAACTACAGCGAATTCAATTCCAGTTACAACAGAGTATCAATGAAACGACCATTAATGGATTTTCTAGCATTCCGAAATCGTGCTTTGTTTGTTATCGATTGTTCTAAGCAAGAAGAATCGATGAAATCATCGACTGTTGATGTACGACTAGAAATTGATGCCAACAAAGGATTTACCAAAAATACTAAAGCATATTGTATCATAATTCACGATTGTTTATTGGAGCATTATCCCTTAACGGAAGTAGTTAAAAATATAATATAAACTGCTAACTATTTAGTATTTGCTCAGTTTTCAAAGAAGTTTCATCATCATCGTCATCATGAGAATTGCAGTAGTCGACATCCAAGGATTTATAATCGATGAAGTTTTTTATCCAAAAGAAGTCGCTATTCAGATTGGTGGTATAAAATCGAATTTTTTATTTAAACCTCCTAAACCATTCTACGAGTTGACTGCTAAAGACAAGAAAACCACGCGATATTTGGAAAAATTTATACATGGAATACGATACGATTCTGGAGATGTAGATTATTCCGATGTCAATGCAATTTTGGAGAAACACCTACTTGGCAACGTTGATTTGATTTATGTTAGAGGAAATCAAAAAATTGACTTTTCAAAAGCAAAATGTGAAGAACTTGGACTCCATCTATTAATTTATGATGTTGCAAATTATGATGGGACACCCTGTGCAACGAAAAATTTTGAAGCTGTATATTCAGGATGTCCTCACCACGCCAACGGTAAATTTATGTGTGCATATAATAATATTCTTTCTTTGTATAATTGGTTGTATTATACTGTATTACCTAAATAAAGCTATAAAACAAAAATTAAGGTTTTTTATTAAAACACCTTTTACAAGTTTACAAATATTTATTGTTATTATTATTATTATTTTAAAAATACATTTTATCGCTTCATTCTTCTTTTTACCTCTTTTGATATAATTTTGAGAATTAATAAGTAAACTCCTACTAACGTTGCCCATTCTATTTGTACGATTTGGCACATTTTCTTTTGCATTGGATCCTCCATAGTAATTTCTAGTTGTTGCATTGGGATTTGAAGATTTGATCGCCACTCGCCCACTCCTTCAGAGTTATTTTTAAAAATTAATTTTAGCTTGTAGTTGAGAGGTGATTCTGTTAAATTCAATGCAAACACCGGCAATTTTCCATCATTGACTGTTGACAGACCCATCATTTGCCATGTATTGCACTCTTGTTTTGTTCCGTTTGTGTCTAAACACACACCAATATGTGCAACGTTTTGTGGAACGTTAACATAAAGCATGTTATTTAATATTGCTGTTAAAAGAACAAAATTTGCTTTTAGCAAGGCCATGGTTTTATTCGTCTTGTGGGCGTTGATGATGTTGGTAAATATTTTTCAAAAACTTTGTCCCACAAACTTAAATTTTCAATCTTTTTTAATACTTCTTTTTGGTCTTCGTACATACAAATTTGTTTATTTAATTTTCTTATATTTTCACAAAACTCTTCAAGTTTTTGACTGTATTCTCTCGAATCCATTCTAAAACTAAATATTTACAATGATATGTTTTATTATTAATAAGTCTGTTATCACTCTAACACATCAGTCGATTACGTCACACATTGCGAACCTGCTTATGCACCAAGGTCACGCGCTTTTAATATTTTAGAAGATTTAAACACTTCATCTTACTCTATACATCAACCCCTTTACAATAATATGTCACACGCCGAAATCCGTTGGGCCGTTTACGAGATACAACGTTAATGCCCTTTTGGCAGCATAAATACGGTCTTTTTGACGCTTCATCTTACCCTATACGGCAACCCCTTTACAATGATACGTCATACGCCGAAATCCGTTCGGTCGTTTACGAGATATAGCTATAATGCCCTTTTGGCCTCACAAATACGGTCTTTTTGACGCTTCATCTTACCCTATACATTAACCCCTTTACAATGATACGTCACACATTCAATTCTTTTGCGATAAGACTTGTTTATTATTATTTTTTTCTACTATTGTTTGTCACATTTTATTAAATTCTGCGATGGTGTAGTGGCTAACGTATTTGTTTATCATACGGGGGGACCCGGGTTCAATTCTGCTTGGTTGGAATTTTTTTAATTAAATTGTTATAACGCAAAAGTTGGTAGCACTGTGTAATGTTGGTTGCATGAAAAGTTGGTATGATGACAGTGAAGCGCGAAAAAATTCAAAAATATAACAAAAAGAAGAGTTGGCTGGTTGTGTCAACTGTCAGAGGCCACTCGAAAAAGAAGAATTGGCTGTTTGTGCCAACTGTCAGAGGCCACTCGAAAAAGAAGAATTGGCTGTTTGTGCCAACTGTCAGAGGCCACTCGAAAAAGAAGAATGGCCTTTGACATTTAGGGCAAACAGCCAGCTCAAAAAAAAGTGAGGTTATGTTCAAAAAATGGGCTCGTGGCGGCTTTGCTCATCTACTAATTTTGTTTCATTACAACCGTTTATCTAAAAATAAAATCAGATATAATTTGTCGGAAACAGTCACGACATCTAATTATTGGCATTAAACTATAGGTACATCTATTACAACTATGATAGGATAACGTGTTTAGAATAGTCCTTGGA
Organism: Altica lythri; assembly: GCA_964028335.1. Taxonomy (NCBI): domain Eukaryota; kingdom Metazoa; phylum Arthropoda; class Insecta; order Coleoptera; family Chrysomelidae; genus Altica; species Altica lythri. Next base: position 22,309,175 of record OZ034803.1, on the reverse strand, counting down.
CCTAGAACTAAAAAACTTATTGATCACAATCCGTAATTATCTGTTCAAATTTTCATTACTATTCATATCTATAGAAAATCTTTAACTAAATTAAATTCAGTATTTTACAATATGCAAATAAGTCTAGGCTTTTGCACTTTTCTCAGGCAGAGAAAACCTCGTAATATACCTAAGTGTCCCAATAGAGAAATTGATTTCAAATCATATTTAGATTTTGATTCATTTATTGTTAATCCGTATTTTCTAGCAACTTCTTAACAAGTATTTGAATTTTTATTATGTTTTTCTTCAGTTTCACCGCTAATTGTTACTTTATCTAGATCAGTGGTTGACAAACTTGCCTAATGGGGCAAAAAATTTAAATATTTTAGAGTATTGTTTGAGATTTATGAAAACAATATAAAAAACTAACTAAAATCTCAAATACATTTCTTTAGATCAAAGTTCGGCAACCACTGAAACCTATACATTTTATTGTTGGCTCATTTGATTCGATCTTTTTATTTAATTTTGTGATGACCTTACACCGACTTTCATTTGACCTTAAAACCCATTCCTAAAGCCTAGTGGTTGTCAGGTTCAGACTTAACGACGCTGAAAACTTTGATACGTGTGATTTGGATATTTTGCACAGTTTCTCTTGATTTAACCTAAAAAAAGGCGTTAATTTATCCTTGGTATAGCGTTGAACTACTTCCAGACAGACAAATCAATTTCAGGGTTGGGTTGGGCATTTCCAAAAATATATAGTACATGTAATTGGAACATTAGTTAATTTTCAGAGAATTTTTTATTTGATGTTTAACTGACCTTGATTCAGAGATTCATAGTCAGCGATCCAAAAAAAAACGTATTCCAAAACGTTGGGCCAAACTTGCTCCTGATTAGAGGTTATCGATCCAAAAAATTCAAGTTAGTTAATTTTCTGTGAATTTTTGTTATTTCAACTTACTTTGTGAAGTGGTCAAACTTATCAAGGATTCGGAATCAGCGACCCCAAAAACAAAGTGTAGGTATTCGTGATCCTGACAACTTTTTTTGTGTGTTTGTGTTATTATTATTTGTTGATTAAATTGCAATATTAACAGAGTACTTTATAAAACGTTTTAATTAAGAATTAATTATACACTATACACTAATACTATACAATACTATACTACCACTATAGGTACTATACTAATACTACAGGATTTATGATGATAATTAAAACAATTTCAGTTTCTTTCTTCTTGGAATTTGGGTAATTTTAAAAACCAAGTAAGTATTCAAAAATTAATAAAAAGACATAGATAAAAATGTCAAGTATATTAAGTATCAAGAACGGTAAAGACATTTTACCGATCGAAGGCAATTGTTTGGAGAGGAGCGGAGCGACGACTCCAATTTTTGTCTGAGATCGGTAGTCCTTAACGTTCGTGATGCTTATAACGTTTTTTGCACGATAGAAATATTTTTCCGTATTAGACATCAGACATCACATATGCAATTATTTACTTACCGTTCTAGAACGGTAAGTAAATTACTTACCGTTCCGTTTATCTTAGTAACCAGTAAACACAACATACTGATCAGGCAACAAACGCTATAACTAAGCAAAATCGTTCTATCGTGCAAAAAAAATTAAAAAAAAAATGGTAAAAAAAGAAAAACAACGAGCAATGTCAAAAAATTTTAAACAAAAGATAAATGTAAAAATCAAAAAAAAAACTAAAAAGGGGAAAAAAGCGTAAAAATTGCAACACACAACAAAAAAAGTAAAACCCTGTAAATAGACAAAAAATATAATAAATTTTACAAATCGGTAATAAAATTATGGAAATTAATCGAGAAAACAGGAAAAAAACGTAAAAATTGGAAAAAATGGTAAATGAAAATACGAAGTTCACCGGATCGCGTAATTACAAACCCTAAGTGGTTTCAGCGCTCGAATGCTCCGATTGGTCATGTGGCGTGGGATTATAGTTTAGCTTAAAAACAATAACGATACAGTCAAACCATACGTTGTATTTGAATATCGTTTCCAAAAAAAATACTAATAATTATCTCCAACTTTCTAACAGACGAAACTTACCCACTTAATAAATAAAAAAAACTAGCTTAGTAACTTTTCAGTGACATAAATTATAAGTCACAAATTCTTACTAGACTTTTGAAAAAGATTAAGTATGAATAAATATATTAAACTAATTTATAAATAACACCGTTACAATGCTAATAGTATGCTTCTCCGACAAGCCTTGGCGCGACCCAAACGTTCGAGCGCTGAGACCACTTTAGGCTAAGTTCAGATGCAACGTGCGTTAACGCACGTCAACGTACGTTTAAATTACGAGGAGTTCAAATGACAATCGAACGTGCGGTGCGATTATAGTCATATTCACTGGAGCCTGGAAGATGGACGTGGAAGAAGCAATTATTTGGTGGTTATCTTGTAAGAAAAATAAAAATACCAGAAAACGGAGATATTGGGTTCACCCAGTTTTGCAAAACAGACTCTAAAAAAGTTTATTTGCAATATATACCCTTAAACTTAGAACAAATGAATGTAGATTCTTTAGCTACTTCAGAATGTCTATCAAATCATTTGAGTTGTTAGAATACATCGGGAATGAACTCGCATCTCCCAACGCTGTCAGATATTTAATTTCACTCAAAAACCAAAACGATGTCTATGTAAAAACCATGTGATAACTGCAGAAACGTGCGTACAACTGAACAACAATATTGTTTTGTTGATCTTTCAAACCGCAAGTGAAACGTCAGTTTGAAAACGTTCTGAGATTTTTTGCGTAAGCTTGCGGTACCGCACGGTAACGTCCGTTTTTGTGCGTTCATGTGGTTGTTTGTAAATAAACACTATGACATCTAAACGTGCGGTTCAAAAACGTGCGTTAACGCACGTTGCATCTGAACTAAGCCGGGTTTGTAATTACGCCACCGGGTCAGCTAGTGCATACATAATCTTGAGTCTATCAAGTATTCTATCAGAATTTAAACTTTGTTTATAAAGTTTCAAAAAAAATAGTGTTGAATATTGGTAAACCTTGAACAATGTATTAAAGATTATTTTCATTGAACTGACCTCATAACTAAATAAATTATAATTAAATATGTTTTTGTTAGCGATATATTAAAACTAGAATTTTTTTTGCCATAAACTAAATTAATTTTAAATGAATTCTTTTTGATTATTTTTTTATATGATTGTAATATTGTAATTAATAAATTGTTGTTTTAATATTTACAAAAATTACTTAAATTATCTTTCAAGTTTTTGTCAAATAGTCCATTCAATAGAAAAAATGGCTATATTTGACAATAGTTCAGGAATGAATCGGACCGGTGCAGTTATGTTGAGGACAATAGATAGACCGTTCACTCTTGTTAGAGTATAGGTCGCTCAAATGCTATGAGCTCTTTTAATCCATTTCACGCTGTGGATTAGTCCGCATTTTCCTTTAGGTCGTCGTTCATAGGTTGTGATGTTTTTTTGCCTTCTCTACTATCTTTTTCCACTCTCTCCAGTCCTGAATCTTTTCTCTCCAGTTTGCAATTTCCATCTTTAATATATCGTTTAGCAGTTGTTCTTCCCATCTTATTTTTGGTCTTCCTCTTGGTCTATTTGTTACTGGTTTCCAGTTCATTATCTTCCTAATCAGTTCTTCTACCCCGCTTCTTTGTGTGTGTGCCCAAACCATCTGAGCCTTTGTGGTTTAATGTATTTTACTATATCTTTTCCTTCATTTATATTTATTATTTCATGGTTCATCAGCTTTCTATATTCCCCTGTTTCTGTTTTTACTGAGCCATGTATTCTTCTCATAATTTTTCTCTCAATTATTCTTAACTTTTCTTCGTCTTTTTTCGTAAGGTAAGGCACATTACTTCTGCTCCATAGGCTATCACATATTTTCGATTTTTTTTTTGCTCAGGTTTTTGTCCTTGAGTAGTCGGTGATATTTCCAATAAACTCTATTACCTGCTTTAATTCTTTCGTTTATCTCTATACTCCTTCCGTTTTGCCGTCCACCATCACCCCCAGGTATTTGAAGCAATCTACTCTCTGGAATTTATTTTCGCCTATTTTTATTTCTGTTATTACATTGTCTCTTGTGCTTATAAGGTATTTTGTTTTACTCTGATTGATTATTAATCCTCTTTTTTTTTAAGCGAAATTTAAGGGACTGAAAATTAATTTTTGACTATACCTACCTCTTACATAATATGAAAATTTGAGACCTTGTGGAAGTAAAAAGGACCAGCCAAAACAAAGTTATAGAATTATACCTACATTAAGTGACTTGGGATTAACATTTAACAATACATCAGCAACAAATTACCCGATTGACTTTTACATCTCATTTTTTTAGAATTACAAAGGCTCCATTTTAAAGCCATAAAAGTAATAAAAAAGTCGTTTTTTTTTAATATAGAGGATTGAAAAAACGACGATTATATATATATATATATATTGAGATGATATTAGTTACTATGTTATATTAAATAAGAATGTAGAAGGAAAATCTAATGGAAAGTAGAGAAAGGAGATTTTCTTATTTCGAGTCAGAGCGCAAATTTAGTAACATTGGGATTGATTATCATCATCTTCTTCATAATTCCTAAAAAAGAAAAAAGAAAATAGAATAATAAGAAAAAAAATATACAAATACATTTCAAAGATTTTTATTTAAAGATAAAAAAATGATTAATCTACATTATATAAAGTTTTGATAATTAAGAAATTGATAAATGGGTAAAGTAGATAATTAAAAGTTTATAAAATTGCCAATACGTTAGTAATCAAACATTAATTTTAAATGAATTAGGGGTGTAAGTAAATGAGAAAATTAAATTATAAAAAAAAAGACATCACAAATAGTTAAAATACATGTTAAAACTTCTACTTACTTTTAAATTATACGTATTTACCAACCATATTCTAATTTATTAATAGTTCAAATGCCAAATGAAATATTCTGAAAAAGAGAAAATTATTAGTTTGTAGTGCTAGTAAATTTCATAAGAATATAAAAAAAAGAATGATCATTGTTTTAAATTGTAATATTGAATCAAGAATTAGATTTTGTTAAAAATTTTATTTGAATAAGAAATTAGTAGGCGATTAGATGGAAAAGATGTATAGATTTAAGTTTGTTGAATTTTTCAATTGTTTTTTTGTTGATTCTGATAGAATCTCTCTTGTTTTCGACCTTCTGAAGAGGAAGGATGTAAAAAGTTTTGATGAAGAATTTTGTAGAAATTATGATGTTAAAAGAAAGTTAAAAGGAGATTAGTAAGATTTATATTATAAATAATTAGTTAAGAAGTTTGTAGAAGATAGACTCACTTGTTTTCTGGTTGTTGAGATAGAAGTTGTATTAAAAATTTGCTCCGTAGAAATTTTGAGTTTTTTTTGAAAGTATTGAGAATAGAAAGTATTAAAACAGTTTAAAGTATAAAGAATATCCCAAGGTAACCAGAGGAAGCAATTGGTAAGAGAAATTTATATGATTTTATGAAGAAATAGATATTTCAATTTATGGGGCTGAGCACTTTATGGTATAACTGTATTTTAATTGAGTTAAAGAAGATTAAATTAATATTTAACAAGAAAGAAAGTCATAATTACACTTACCAGAGAAGATAGTAGTCATCCATCGCTTGGTTTTGAAGAGGAATTGATTATTTGATCTTCATAAAGTTTCCTGAAATCTGTGCTGTATTGGAGGAAGAAAGTAGATTGTCCTAAGAACTGAATCCTGATTCCTGAAGAGGAGTAAAGCTTCACACAAATGGTAACAACTTTGCACTCGTTATAATAAAGAGTTTTATATGTGTTTGATTTTTGAAATTTTGATGAACATTTTTATTTCACTGTTTTATGTATTTAACTAAATTATTTTTATTCACTTTTTGTTAAGTTTAATCTAAATTGCTCAATAACTCAAGTCAGAATACTTCATTTTATATATTTGATGCATGTTTTAGTTTATCAACGGTATCTTTGAAGTTTGACACATTTTGAATTAGAAAGGTTAGAAATTTATATGCAATTCACGCCTAGAAATATTGTTGGTCTAGGATAGTGCGGTTATACAGTCATTTTATTGCAAATTTGTGTATTCACTGATTTTGAATCTAGTTTGGTTGAATATTTGAACTCTGACCTTGACATAAGGGAATAGCCGGTAGCATATTTAATTAATCATATTGGAAAATAATTACACTGAGTTAATTCTTACCTATTCACTATTTATATTTAAAATTAATTAAAGGTAAGGAATATTTTATAACATAGTGATTGATATTATCAAAACATATTATTATTATTATTCATACATGTTATAAATTTTGGCGCCCAACGTGGGGCTCTAAACAATCAAAATTAGAGCCGATTCAAATAATTAAAATTTGAGAATTTTGTTAGATTTTTTTTATTATTTCGCTCTAAACAATCAAAACTAGAGCCTATTTAAATAATTAATATTTAAAATATTTTTTTTTGAAAACTTGATTTGAAATTTTTTTTTTTTTTTGTGATTCATATTAGTTATATTTATCTCGATAGAATAAATTGTGAATATGGAGGGAAAAATGAGATTGAGAGATGGTAAGATAGTAGGAGATGAGAGTGAAAGTAGTGATGGAGGAGAGATTGAGGTCGACAGAGTAGCGGTGCAAGTGCATGAAGAGAGAGTGTTAGGAGCCGGAGATTATCGAGTGGAAGAGCTGATTCAAACAGGACAGACACAGGAAGAAGGAGAGATAGAAGAAGGAGATAATTTAATGGAGATAGGGGGAGAGCAGGATCGAACCATGGTTGAAATAGAGATAGAAGCAACTGCAGGTGAAAATGAACAGGAAGAACAGGTAGTACAGGAAAGACCAAGAGAAGAGCCCCAACCTGATATGTTCAGGATGATACAAAGTCTCATGATGAATATGAGTAAAGATATTGATAAGAAATTTAATCATATAAAAGAAGATAATATGAAGATGAAAGAAGAAATAAATAAAAAATTGGATGAGACGAATAAAAGATTTGATCAGCAGGATAAGAAATTAGATCAACAAAAGGAAGATATAACTAAGATTTTTAGAAGCGAAATTAATAGCATAAAAGAAGACAATTTAAAGATAAGAGAAGAAGTTAAAATTATTAAAAAGGAATGTGACAAGAAAATCGAACAGCAAAACAAGAAATTGAGGACTGAAATACAAGATACAGGAGTAAAAATTAAGGGGGAAATTGAAAAAGGTATGGAAATCAAAATAAAAGAAGTTAAAAAAACAATTAAAGAAAATTTATCGGAGGAAATAGAACGTGAAGTCAATAAACATACTGATGTCATAAAAAAGGATATTGGACAAATACGATTACAAGAGCAAATTTATGAAGAGGTAGTGGATAATTTAAAAATTAACTTAGGAAAAGAATTTGAAAGACTAGAGGGAGAAGTAGAAAAACAAAAAGGAGTTTGTAGTAGGAATCAAGAATTAACCAAGTATCAATTAAATAAGGAAATGGAAGATATACAAAAGAAGCTACAAGAAATTATGGATAATAATGTCAGAGGAAATATGGTGGGAGTTCTTCCTAACATGATATCACACTACAACAATACCGGAATTAAATTTGATGGAAACATTAATCATATACATCCAAAAGTATTTGTGAATATAATAAAAAGTAAAACAAAACACATTAGTGACTTCTTGGAGAAAAAACTGTTGATCCGTGATATGTTAACAGGACATCCTTTACTATGGTTCTGCAATAAAGAAAATCAAATGTCGTCAATAAAAGATTTCGAAGAGCAATTTTGTAGATATTTCTGGGGGGAAATCCAACAAGCTACTTTTAGAGAAAAACTGTATTTTGGTAAATATGACTATAATAAAGGAAAAAATTTTAATGCATATGCAATGCAACTATATAATAATGCACAATATTTGGAACCTGCAATGAGGGAAGAGGAAATTGTTTTGTATGTGGCGAGACAGTACAAACATGAAATGACGGAAACAATAGCAATTCATAATATTAAAACAATGGAACAGTTATCAAATTATTTACAGAGACTAGAACGAAGTCTAATGAATGAAAGTAGAACGAATGGGAATGAAAGATTTAATGATAGAAATAGATATGATAATAGGAATTCTGGAGGTAATAGATTTAATGAAAGGAATCGAAATGAGAATAGGAATGATAGTAATTACAGATTTAATAATAGGAATAGGGAATTTAATAGGGGATATAGTAATTTTAATAGGAATGAAACAAGAGCAAATGAATATAGGAATGATAATAGTAATGGTAGAAATGGGGAAAATAGGAATTCTGATAGAAGAAATAGGGAATTTCCAAATAATAATAATTATGATAGGAATGTAGGATCAGGTGATAGGTGGAACAGAGATAATAATTATAGTAATAGAAATTATGATAATAGAAATGTCGTAAATCCGGATAACGAAAGGAGAGATAGAGGTGAAAACAGTAGACAGGTGAATGTTGTAAGTGTTAATCAGAGTGATGTGACTGGTCAAGGCCAGGGACAGAGCGTGGATTTTGCATAAATCGCTCTCATGTGCATAATATCATCTACTCTTCTAAGTATGAACATCCTAGGGAATTTATTGTGAATGATGACGAGGTTAAATTTAATGAACTAAAAAGGTTAATTTTTATAGAGGGGGTTTTCCAAAATATTAAATGTAAAATTATGATAGATACTGGTTCAGAGGTTACTTTAATTAGTCAAAGGGTGGTTTCACAAATCAAACAAGATGATATTATGGTGATAAAAACAAATAAATTATCATTAGTGGGAGCGAATAATAAGAAATTATATGAAACAAGTAATATAATTATGGGGGAAATTTTAATAGGGTGTAAAATGTATAAATTTCAAATGTTATTAATACAAAATCTGAACTATGACATTATATTGGGTTCAGATGAATTAAATAATCATAAGGTTATCATCGAGTATGAGGATGAATGTTTAAGATGGGAACAACAAATAATACCATTTATAGTAAAAAAGAATGAAAGTTCGGAAATTAATAAGAATGTTATGTACAACAACATAGAAAATATGGAGTTTGACAAATTAGAAGAAAATTGTGGATTGTATAGGACGGAAGTAGAAATATTATGTAAGAAATATTATAAATTGTTTAATGAAGATATATGTATAGCTACAAATTACACGCACAAGTTGGAGATGAATAAAGACATTAAGAATTTTAAAATAAAAACTTATCCGATACCGTATAAAATAAAAGATGAAGTATATGAAGAATTAAATAAAATGTTGAAGGATGGAATAATAGAAAGATCGGATTCTCCATACATAAATGCAATTACTTGTGTAAGAAAGAAGTCAGGAGAGATTAGAATATGTCTTGATGCAAGAAACATAAATGCCTATACAGTCAAACAATATGAAAGTCCTATGAATGTGGAAGGAATTTTTGGAAGAATTACAAATGCAAAAATTTATTCTAAATTAGATCTTAAACATAGTTTCTGGTTAATTCCGTTAGAAGAAAATAGTAGACCATATACAGCTTTCATGGTAGATGGTATTGTATATCAATTTTGTGTGGTGCCATATGGATTGCAAAGTTCATGTGCAGCTTTAGTTAGAACTTTACATACAATTTTAAATAAATATGAATCATTCATTTTACACTACATTGATGATATTTTAATTTATTCGGAAAATGAAATTGTACATAAAAAACATTTAGAAATCACATTAAAAGAATTGGAAAGAGCTGGACTAAAATTAAATGTGGAAAAGTGTAAATTTTATCAAAAAGAAGTTAAATATTTAGGATATGTCTTGAATACGACAGGGGTAAGTATGGATCCTGAAAGAGTACAAGCTATTATGAATTATCAAACACCTAAAAATTTGAAGACGTTAAGAGGATTCCTTGGAATTATAAATTATTATAAAAGATTAATACCAGATTTGTCAAATAAAGAAGTTCCTTTAATAGAGCTACTGAAAAAAGATGTTAAATGGAAATGGACACCCGAGAGAGAAAAAGCTTTTCAAGAATTAAAATTTGTCTTTACCAATAATTTAAAAGTGTATCACCCGCAATACGATAAAGTATTTATACTTAGGACAGATGCATCGATAGAAAGATTAGCAGGAGTGTTAATACAAGTTCAGGAAGTAGGAGAAGTACCTATTAGTTTTGTATCAAGAGTAACAAAGAATTGTGAGAAGAAGTACACGGTTACGGAATTGGAGATGGCCAGTGTGGTATTTTGTATAACCAAATTAAGGTTTTATTTGTTAGGAGCAAAGTTTATAGTGGAGAGTGATCATAATGCTTTAACGGCGATGATGAAAAATAGGTATGCAAATAATAGGGTACACAGATGGTTGTTATTGTTGCAAGAATACGACTTTGAGATTAAATATATTCCAGGAAAAAGTAACATCATAGCAGATGCATTGAGTAGGGAAAGTGAAGAACAAGGGGACCATAAAAAATTCAAAATAGGTATAAATAAATTATTGGATAAAGAGGGATTATTTACTTTGGAAAGGGTTATACAAGATCAGAATTATTTGACAGAGGTGGAAAAGAAAAGAACATTTACAGAAGACAATATTATTTATAAAAAACTAGAAAATTGGGATACGTATGTTATTACAACTAATTATGCAAAGGAAATTCTATATAATCTTCATCACGAATATGGTCATATCGGAGTAAGAAAATTATGGATGCTATTTAGGGAAAATTATTATGCAAAAAAGGATTTAACTAGAGCCAAAGAAATATGCAAAGCTTGTACAATATGTCAATTAGCCAAAGAAAAAAATTATCATAATAGCAATATAAATAAATCAATAGTAACACAAAAACCATTACAAATTTTAGCAATAGATTTTATAAGTAATTTAGTGGAGAGTATTCAGGGATGTAAACACATATTGGTTATGGTAGACATATTTACAAAATATGTACAGATGTATCCTTGTAAAAGAACAAATACCAATACAATATTAAAATGCATTAAAAATTATATACAAATTCATGGAAAACCAGAGAAATTAATTTTAGATCATGCCACATATTTTGAGAATTATAAATTTTTATCTGCATGTCAACATTATAATATACAAGTAAATTTTATTAGCATAAGAAATCCATCATCAAATCCAGCTGAAAGATATATCAAAGAAGTAATTAAATATTTGAGAATTTTATGTATACAAGAACACGATCAGTGGGAAAATAACTTGGATAAAGTACAAAGATATGTGAATGAAACACCTCATGGAGTGACGAAAGAATGTCCAGAACTTTTATTTAAAGGTAGAGTACCAGAAAGAAAGTGGGAATGGAATAGAAGACAAGAAATCCAAGAAATATTTGATAAAGTTAAGAAAAATTTAAAAAGAAACGCAGAACGATATGTCAAGAGACAAGAAAAGAAATTAAAAAAGAAAACTAAATTTGAAAAGGGAGAACTTGTCATAATAAGAGCTTTACAAGTAGCGGATAAAAGGGAAAATTTGTGTGCAAAATTATTAATGCCTTTTGAGGGACCATATGTGGTAGATAATCATAATGCTGAAAACAGCTATCCGGATACAGGGAGATTAAGGGGAGTTTTTAATATTAAGGATGTGTACAAGTTTATACCAGAAGAGGGGTAGATGATATTAATAGCAAAGTTTTGTAAATAATAGTATTAAGATGTAAATATCAAATTAAGATTGAATGGTTTTATTAAAAAAAGGTTTATACAATCTGTGCAAATAATATTAATTGAGGCTAAAGTTTTTGTAAAATGAGTGTTTATTTATAAAAAAAAAATAGATTAAAATTATAATTTTTAATCCAACATCAATGAAATGTTTGATGTAAAAATTTTAATTGGGGGATTTGAGATGATATTAGTTACTATGTTATATTAAATAAGAATGTAGAAGGAAAATCTAATGGAAAGTAGAGAAAGGAGATTTTCTTATTTCGAGTCAGAGCGCAAATTTAGTAACATTGGGATTGATTATCATCATCTTCTTCATAATTCCTAAAAAAGAAAAAAGAAAATAGAATAATAAGAAAAAAAATATACAAATACATTTCAAAGATTTTTATTTAAAGATAAAAAAATGATTAATCTACATTATATAAAGTTTTGATAATTAAGAAATTGATAAATGGGTAAAGTAGATAATTAAAAGTTTATAAAATTGCCAATACGTTAGTAATCAAACATTAATTTTAAATGAATTAGGGGTGTAAGTAAATGAGAAAATTAAATTATAAAAAAAAAGACATCACAAATAGTTAAAATACATGTTAAAACTTCTACTTACTTTTAAATTATACGTATTTACCAACCATATTCTAATTTATTAATAGTTCAAATGCCAAATGAAATATTCTGAAAAAGAGAAAATTATTAGTTTGTAGTGCTAGTAAATTTCATAAGAATATAAAAAAAAGAATGATCATTGTTTTAAATTGTAATATTGAATCAAGAATTAGATTTTGTTAAAAATTTTATTTGAATAAGAAATTAGTAGGCGATTAGATGGAAAAGATGTATAGATTTAAGTTTGTTGAATTTTTCAATTGTTTTTTTGTTGATTCTGATAGAATCTCTCTTGTTTTCGACCTTCTGAAGAGGAAGGATGTAAAAAGTTTTGATGAAGAATTTTGTAGAAATTATGATGTTAAAAGAAAGTTAAAAGGAGATTAGTAAGATTTATATTATAAATAATTAGTTAAGAAGTTTGTAGAAGATAGACTCACTTGTTTTCTGGTTGTTGAGATAGAAGTTGTATTAAAAATTTGCTCCGTAGAAATTTTGAGTTTTTTTTGAAAGTATTGAGAATAGAAAGTATTAAAACAGTTTAAAGTATAAAGAATATCCCAAGGTAACCAGAGGAAGCAATTGGTAAGAGAAATTTATATGATTTTATGAAGAAATAGATATTTCAATTTATGGGGCTGAGCACTTTATGGTATAACTGTATTTTAATTGAGTTAAAGAAGATTAAATTAATATTTAACAAGAAAGAAAGTCATAATTACACTTACCAGAGAAGATAGTAGTCATCCATCGCTTGGTTTTGAAGAGGAATTGATTATTTGATCTTCATAAAGTTTCCTGAAATCTGTGCTGTATTGGAGGAAGAAAGTAGATTGTCCTAAGAACTGAATCCTGATTCCTGAAGAGGAGTAAAGCTTCACACAAATGGTAACAACTTTGCACTCGTTATAATAAAGAGTTTTATATGTGTTTGATTTTTGAAATTTTGATGAACATTTTTATTTCACTGTTTTATGTATTTAACTAAATTATTTTTATTCACTTTTTGTTAAGTTTAATCTAAATTGCTCAATAACTCAAGTCAGAATACTTCATTTTATATATTTGATGCATGTTTTAGTTTATCAACGGTATCTTTGAAGTTTGACACATTTTGAATTAGAAAGGTTAGAAATTTATATGCAATTCACGCCTAGAAATATTGTTGGTCTAGGATAGTGCGGTTATACAGTCATTTTATTGCAAATTTGTGTATTCACTGATTTTGAATCTAGTTTGGTTGAATATTTGAACTCTGACCTTGACATAAGGGAATAGCCGGTAGCATATTTAATTAATCATATTGGAAAATAATTACACTGAGTTAATTCTTACCTATTCACTATTTATATTTAAAATTTAAAATTAATTAAAGGTAAGGAATATTTTATAACATAGTGATTGATATTATCAAAACATATTATTATTATTATTCATACATGTTATAATATATATATATACAAAAGGGGAAAATTATTGGGCATGTACGCAAAAAGGATCAATAAGGCCACGAGTAGGAATGGTAACCGCAGACATGCATGTTTCTGGCTCATTAGCCGTCATCAGTGCGGCATAACCAAGTAGGGTATTGCACTTGGCTAGCAAAAGTGTTGGGTACTTGGGAGCAAAGGATGTTGGGGAAACATGTGGAAAGAAACATAAAAACACAAAAACAACGAAAGCTCACACAGGAGTCCTATCGCCATTTTGTGCTTTCGGCCAGCTGTGCCAATGGGTTTTCGGCTAGCAACCAGCGTCGCAACGTTGGCGAAACGGACTCATTGTGTTTTTATGTTTCTTTACACATGTTTCCCCAACGTCCTTTGCTCCCAAGTACCCAACACTTTTGCTAGCCAAGTGCACTACCCTACTTGGTTATGCCGAACTGATGACGGCTAATGAGCCAGAAACATGCATGTCTGCGGTTACCATTCCTACTCGTGGCCTTATTGATCCTTTTTGCGTACATGCCCAATAATTTTCCCCTTTTGTTTATATTAATACGCATTTTCTTGGCACTTTGTTTATATATATATATATATATATATATATATATATATATATATATATATATATATATATATATATATATATATATATATATATATATATATATATATATATATATATATATATATATATAAGTTATACAACACAACTGTACCGGTCCGATTCATTCCTGAATTATTGTCGCTTTTTTGTCCATTGATTGGACTAAAACTATTAAACAATGTTATAGCTTTCTTATCTCTGGACATTTCATAATGAAACTCATAACTTTCTAAAATTTTTGTACTTCTTTTTAGAAAATATAAAAAAATCACAATAATAAAACTGTTTAGATTTACTGCTTTTATTGTGGAACTTTCGCCACTAAAATTAAAAAATAAAAGAATAAATCAATATTTTAAAATGACCCTTGCTTATTTATCTTGATAGATATATCAAATTTGTCAAATTTTTTAAAAACTGAAAATGCCTAACAAAATATTTTTTTTTCCTTTTCTAATAGTCCACCGCGCACAACCCTTTTTTCGAAATGATTAATACATTCTTGAAACTTTGTGTATAGCTTCCTATTGACGAGTCCAACAAAGGTTGAAATTATCTAAATTTAAAACTGCTTCTTTTTCGAGCTAGAAATAAACGAAATTTTTAAGCTGTCGGACAGCAAAAACGCAGCAATAAATTTGTCGGACAATGTGAGCATTTGATTTAATACTTAATTATAAACAAATTTATTGCTGCGTTTTTGCTGTCCGACAGCTTAAAAATTTCGTTTATTTCTAGCTCGAAAAAGCAGCAGTTTTAAATTTAGATACTTTCAACCCTTGTTGGACTCGTCAATAGAAAGCTATACACAAAGTTTCAAGAATGTATTAATCATTTCGAAAAAAGCTTTAGACAACCAGATCGGTTGACGTTTTCAAAGATAAAAAAATGGTTTTTCTTCTTGATGCAATGTTTTAATTAAAAAATAATAATAAAAATATTGCATCAAGAAGAAATAATACAAAAAAAATAAATGTTTGACACATCCACCAAGATAAATAAGCAGGGGTCATTTACAAAATATTGATTTATTATTTTATTTTTTGATTTTAGTGGCGAAAGTTCCCCAATAAAAAAAGGAGGTAACTATATATAGTTGATGCCACAAAGTAATTCTAGAGAATATTTAAATAAAAACTGTTTAGGTTCTCAAACAGTGATATCCAAAATTTGAATTTTTGTAAATAACTTATGTACGTACATAATCGATTAAACAAAAAAAGTTAATTATTATTTGACTCCCAAGACACGACATTTAACCTTTAATAAAGATTAAATAAACATTAAGGTGCAGTGTGTATTTGACAAAAAAAAAGGAGTTAGGAAAGATATACAACAACATGGTTAAAAAAAAATCGATATTCTTTTTTTTACTTTCTGCTAATAAAAATTAATGATTTTTAGATACCTATTCTAGAGTAGGTATAAGGTGTTATTACTTTTTTTAATGATAACTTTACCCTTTGATATTCACGAAATATAAATAAATTTTGTATAATATTAATCTCAAACTAATGAAGTTTTTAAAATAGTAATAATAATACCAGGCTTGTCTTTTTAGTTTTGCATATAACCGCTTAGAAGGCTAGGTCCATCCACAACAGCAGTCATACAGCAAAACATTGATGCGGTTCGTCAGCTACCGGAAGAAAGAGACATCTTTGGGCATTTCAAAGACTTCGATGCAATCCTACATGAAGAACTGGGTGTTATGAAGTAGGTTTCCTGTTGGATTCCTCATTTGTTTACAGAAGAGAAAAAAACGGGTCGCGTCAATTGGTGTCGAAAAACATTGGAACGGTTCAACAAAGGAAGCTCAAAAAACGTTTATAGTATTGTTAGTGGTGATGAATCTGGGCTTTACTCCTACGAACCGGAAAATAAACGCCAATCCGCTGTGTGGTTGTTTCACGATAAGGAAAAATCAACAAAAGTGATCCGTTCTCGAAGTGTGCCAAAGAAAATGGTCACAAATTTTGTGTCAAAATCTGGTCATGTATCAACAATTGCTTTAGAAGATCAAAGAGCAGTTACTTCCGATTGGTGTATAAACGTTTGTTTACCAGAAGTTATCGCGAAACTCCTACAAAGCAACACAACAGTGAATCATCCTACAGAGGACAATGCAAGTGCTTACACTGCCTAAAACACAATCAAATTTTTGGAGCTTCAAAACGTCGAATTGTTAAACCATGCACCGTATAGTCCCAACAACTTCTTCACGTTCCTGAAGATCAAGAATTTAATGCGTGGGCAGTGATTCCAGTCACCAGAAGAAGCCATCGATTTCTTTAAAAGGTGTCAACTGAAGACTGGAATAACTATTTTACCAATTGGTATGAATTAAACGTATGCAAAAGTGATCTTGGTGGCACATATTTTGTAAAGAAATAAAGCACTTTAATTCTATATATTTTTTGTCTTTATGGCTATATGCAAAACTAAAAAGACACCCCTCGTAGTAATATATTTTTCGTTTTAAAATAAAAAAATCGAATCATATTTTATTTTTTGTGGAGATCTTAGATAGATTTTTTTTTTAGTTGGCTGTTAGCCTGTATCACTGCGACCTTTGCAGATCTATGGTGAACCTCATTATCTCTGGAATAGGATTAGATCACCTTGTCCAGCCCTGCCCTTTTAATGAGACTTAATAGCCTTGAAGTGGCCACTCCGCATAACTTGGAGCAGCCGGTTTCTCCTCTCCCAGTCCTAGATACCGCGTACTTGCAAGGCCTTCAAATTGGCATATGACATGAAATGCGGTTTCCTCCTCCTCTTGGCAGCATCGACAAATGTCTTCATCTGCTAAGTTCAGCTGACTCATGTGTTTTCTGAGCCTACAATGTCCTGTCGAGAGACTGACAATCATTCTGACATCGTTTTGCCTTTGTGATAGCAGCTCTGCAGTAAACTTCGCCGAGTGTCCCTTTATGAAGACGTTGGCTTGTCGCTTGCCCGGTGATTTTTCCCACCACTCCTGGAACTTCTCTAGCCTCCATTTCTCAATGGCTGCCTTTCTGAATGTATCAGCAACTCCGCTGAATGGTTCCGGGCCAATCATTGTGGTATTAGCTCCCGCACGGGCCAATTCATCAGCCTTCCCATTGCCTAGAAACACTGAGTGTCCTGGTATCCATGCCAGTGTCACACCAGCTGTGAGATTATTTGTGCCGAGACTATCGCGTTTAGAGCTGCTTGGCTGTCCGAGTATATGACTACGGTTTTACCCGTTATACCCTGACTTACGATCTCCGTTGCACAGAGTTGTATGGCCATTACTTCAGCCTGAAACACTGTGGCATACGCACCTAGACTTGGTTGGACTTTTATCCTGTGTCCTCTACTATATATACCTTACCCTGTGCCTTTCTCAGTCTTTGAGCCATCAGTATATCAGATTGACTCCTCTTGGATTGGGGGGCCATTGTTCCATGAATCCCTTTCCAGTATTTCTACTCAAAAGTTTCTCGCAAAGTTATACCTGTGGACTATTCTGTCCTAAGGCATGCTCATTATTTGATCTGCCTTAACCGTAAGGTAATGGTAGCCTGGCCTTGTAGCAGTCTATGAGCAGTTGTCATAGCCTCGCCCTGTTTGTAGGTATGCAATGGTGGTAGGTTGAGCAGAACCTGTAGTGCGTCCGTTGGAGCGGTCCCCATGGCACCTGTAACATTCAGGCATGCCTGCCTTTGAATGCTTTCCAGCTGCCTAATCGCCCCGGACTTCTAAATTCTACTCCACCACACCACCGAACCATAGGTTAACATTGGTCTAATGGACTTGTGTATACAACCAAAGGTTCATTTTGGGGTTCAGGCTCCAGTTCTTGCCACACAATTGTCTACACCTACCAAGGGCTATTGTAGCTATGCGTGTGACCTTTTGAATGTGTTTCTTCCATGATAGCCTCTGGTCAAACACTACACCCAGGTATTTGGCTTCTGTAGCTATTAGTACCATCACATTATTGAGCGTTATTGGTTTTAAGCCTTGCAACGCCCTTTTATGTGTGATGGGGACAAGTGATGCTTTTTGTGGATTGACTGTTAGGCCTTAATCCTTGCACCACTTGTACAGCATATTCATTGCGGTCTGCATCCGCTCTGAGAGTGTGCCCAGAAACCTCCCCTGAATGATTATGGCCATATCATTTGCGAAACCTAGGCAGTGAAAGCCTTCATTAAGAAGTTTCTTAAGGAGGTCATCCACAAGTGCTGACCAAAGCAGAGGCGACAGGACCTCTCCCTGCGGACAGCCTCTTCCCACTGTTGCCTCAATGGAAGCCTCACCCAACTTGGACACTACGATCCTATGAGTTAGGTTGGCATACACCCATTCGCATATTAGTGGGGAGAATCCCCTCCTTGAAAGTGCGTCACTGACTCGGGTATTACATTACTAAAGGCTCCTTCTATGTCATTGAACGCCGCTAGGGCTACTTCCTTGTCTTTTATTGACTTTGATAATAGCCTGTTCAAGTCATCCAGCACTAGGTCTGTGGATTTTCCCTGCTGGTATGCATATTGACGATTACTTAATGGGTTCTCCGTTAAGATTTCGTCTCTTATATATCTATCGACCAGTTTCTCCAGCGTTTTTGCTACGAATGACGAGAGACTTATGGGTCTGTATGATTTGGTAGTTTGGTCCGTCATCCTCCCCACTTTAGGGAGATATAAGACTTCCACCTTCTGCCACACAGATAGTATTAATCTATAGGCCAAACAAGCCTTAAAGATTTTACACAGATGTGTTATAATTAGATCTTTCTGAAGTAGGGCTGGGTATATTCCGTCCGTTTCCGGTGTTTTGAATGGACGGAATGTACTGATAGCCCATCTGATTATTTCGGTAGCTAGCTTCCAGTCATCCCTCTGAGGGCCTTACCGGCCTTTGACCGTGGCCTGCACTATCCGATCCCGCTTTCATAAACCGTGAGCCAGGAAAGTGTGCCCATGTTAGTATTCTTAAACTTTCCTCCAACGTTTTGGTGTATGATCCGTCCTCCTTTTTAAAGAGGCCCACCTCTTTCGCTGTACCATCCTTAGCCAGAACCTTGTGAATTCTTGAACATGCGGGGGTCGTTTGGACTTCCTCGCAGAACCTTCTCCAGGAGTCTCTTTTGGCTTTTCGGATTTCTTTATTCTACAGCGTTATTTTTTGTCTGTACTCTTCCCAGTTATAAACGGTTTTGGCCTTATTAAACAGCCTTCTCACGTGAGCCCTAAGCTTCTGTAGGTGTTCGTTCAACCAGGGAGTGTTTCTTGTGTACTTCCTTGTATGTTCCGGGCAGCTTTCACGATAAGCCGACCCAATAGCCTCGCTTACCCTGTCCACCTCCCGGTCCTAAGTGGACACATCTCTTATTGACACAGTTCTGTCCTCGAGATTTTCATTGAAGGAATTTACATAGTCCGTCCAATTCGTTCTCCGTGAATTTCTGAACGTGGTCTCAATAGTTTTGAAGGTGACAATATTATACTCAAACCGTATTCCAAAAAAATGCAGTAGACAACAAAAAATATTCAATATGTTAGCAGTTAATTAAAATTACATGTTTGAAGACAGTATTTGTCTTATGTCAACAACAAGAGTTACATTTGGATTAAATGTTAAACGTTTACTTGTAACGCGAAACTATTGAGTGACCTAGCTGGCTCAAAATTGATAGCACGGGAAAATTATAATATTACTTCGAAAACAGCTTAAATACTTGAACATCAATTGGTCATGAATGATCAAGTTAATTTTCAAGGACAGTCAAATACTTTCAGCACCCTAAATTGTATATATAAGTCTCTGCTACAGATAATCTCATTCGAAATAACCTAAAATTAATTGGTCAGTACCTCTCAACATTTGGTCCGCAATTCAATAATTTTGTGGTGCTATCGTTTTATTTTCAATTTTTTGTCACTTTTTTTTCTCCCGTACCAATGCTGACCGAATATTGAGAGGTACTGACCAATTAATTTTATTTTGTTTCGAATGCAATATTCTGTCACAATGACCAATTGATTACCAATTATTTATGCTGTTTTTAAGGGCAGTAGTCGGGCCGACTCACAGTAGGGGTTCGCAAGTCGACGTCTGAATTGGGCCGATGCAATTAAGATAATCCCTTGTCGTCTTATCAGTTGCAGATATAAGTGGTTAAATATAGATATTTTGAAACCCTTTATTTTGTAATGTTTTCTTAAATAAGGGAGATATGGGTAAAATGAAAGCAATATTAAAATTTTCCCGTGCTATCAATGTTGAGCCGACTAAGCTTCAGTGCTTTTCGGACGCTAGTCAGCAAATAACATAAAACTATTATGCTACGTACGTAGGTACAGTAAATTAAATTTGTTACACTTGTCTGTTGAAACGGTGGGTAACTAAGTAAAAATAACCATAAGTTTACATTTCATTTCTGCGTAATGGATTACACTTTAAATTCTCAAGTGCTATTATGTTTGTTTAATAGGTAAATATTTTTCTTTTATATTCAATACGTATTTTAATAATCAATATGTTACATACTCAATTAATAAAAATGGACTTTCGGGTTTTACTTTTAATTAAATTTAATTAATATTGATAGTAATAATAATAATAATAATAGTGACTTATTTACTACAAACAATTGTATATTACTTACCGAGGGGGAACATACTCTATTTTTCTCGAGAGGAAAGATGGCTTGGCGAGGCAAAAGTAAACTATGTGCCGAGATAAAAATGATACTGTTTCCGAAAATGTATAGGATAAGGTGGGGCAGGTTAGGACGTGGGGTACCTCCGGACAATTCAAATTCACCGCTTTTTAGTATTGTGACACTGTTCATATTAACACCAAAATATCCTTCTGCACCAGTAAATTCTATCATTCAAATAATTGAAAATTAGAGTTGTTCTTATAACTTTCGTCAGTGCTACCGTAAGTTTTATCGGCTTGAAAATATCATTGAGGTAAGTTTTATTCTATTTACTATTGATATTGTAAAGGCATAACCGATAAGAAAAGGACCTTTGCTTAAAAGACTGTTTTTAGGTTATTCTAGAAATCTCTAGTGTATGGTGACTAGATAAGACTCTACCCTCCATAAGATAAGATCATGTTTCTCGCAAATTCTAGAATGTTTATTTGTTGTATATACGGGGATGCATGGGCAGTTAAGGGGAGTTCAAATAGTTGATTGTAAATCAGTTTAGTCGTTATCCAGCAGATTTCTGTGTAACTTGTTACAATTTTGTTGAAAAAAATTTCAAATTGGTGTGTCACGGGTTAAATTCTCGCAAGTGATAAATATTTAATTTGTAAACATAAGCGTCTTCCTACCTTGAAATTTCCCATTATTAAAGATTTACTTGGGTCGGGAACCGGTTGATCTGGTTCGGTATAGATAATCGCCAGCTATTATTTATTATTCTGGCCATAAATTATTCCTGATATCGCTGGAATTATTTTTAGAAGTATATTTATTAAAATTCCGTTTATGAATCCTTGGGGTTATGTTTTTATTTTCACCCGGCCGAGGTACTATTTCTCTTCTTTTGTCGATAACTCGACGTATAGTGTTCTACAGTCAGTGTTCCGTTATATTTCTATCTTGCTTAATAAAATTGAAAATGAACGAGGAATTAGGTAATGTTGAGATTTTTATTGATATCTTGATAAATTATAAGATTAGTCGTATCTAACGACCACTGTTTGTTCGTAAATTGGTAGCTGAAGATCCTACGGTTATTGTCCCTATAGTAGTAGAGGCCACCTCTTATTTCGACGTGTGTCAAATCCCGTGAACGTGATATGGAAGAATCGGCTCTTTCTTTTACCAGCCTTTGTCTTGAAAACGTGGCAGTGAGAAGATTTTCTGGGTTTAAGTTGTAATCTCTGTTCATCAGAGACAATTAATTTTGGATTTACGAAATTAAACCTCAGTTTTTCATAACGAATAGTATTGGAGTGAGATTTTCCGTTATTTTGGTGGATTCGTTGGAAAAATTCCTCGTGAAGGGATATTTAGGAAATCTTCTGTGGTAGCCCATAGAGCAGACAGTAGGGAAATTTTGGTAATTTAAAACCGTTCAGACGGTAAATTGTGGTAGAATTCCGATTGGTGCAATTAGCAACGAGAATACTGTTCCACCCGTTTACCAGCCAGGAGTGTCACAAGTTTAAAGAAATAAAACAACCCTATCTTAATAGGGTTCTAGTTCTAGTTAAGTCCTAGTTATAGGCTGAAATCCTAGATAGAGGTATAAATCCTAGTTAAGGGTTTAAGTCCTAATTTTTGGTTGAATTTCGATTGCTGACCTGATACTTAGTACGAGCTTAAGTTAATTGTGATTGGTGCAAGCCTATTTGGTTCTGGGAACAGGCTTGATTTTTGGTACCGGCCTAAGTATTGGAGACGCCAAGGATAGCGCGGAATCGTATTTTGTTAACAGATAAGCTATATTAGACTTAAGTCGTGGCTTTAGTTTTTAGTTAAAAATCTATTTTTCTTGTTTTTTGTATTGCGTGTGATCACACATATTAGATAATATTCTTTTTAATATTACTCACATATTTTTTTTATATAACTATTGATAGCGTTGTCAAGCACGAGGCTTGACTGTTGTGTAAATTCTTAATTTTTATTAAAGAAGGGTCTAGTTGATATTTTGTTTTATTTAGCTCACTTTATCGATATTTTTTTTTTATCGTGCAATTCAATTAGTACTGTTTAATATTCTAAATTTATTTAATTATCTCCAGTGGGAAAGGTAGTGCCTGGAACAACAGGGGTTTCCGATTTTAACCGTTTAAATCGGTGGCGCGACTCACTATTATTTGTTTACTTACCCTCTACGGCTGAGCTGGGCACAATTTGCCAGTAGAGAAACCACTACCGAACTCAGCTGGAGTTGAATTTCAATTGGGTAAATTTGATTAACCTTTTTATTAATTTTTCAAAATTTGATTTTGTTTTTAATTTCATTAAAATACGTGGCAGGTGTCAGGTGTGGGGTGAAGATTTAAGAATGCCTGGAAAGAATATAAATGAACTATTAGTGGCCTAGCTCAAAAGAGAGCTCAAAGAATTAGAGTTGAAAACTACTGGGAGTAACTCCGTATTGTTAAAAAGGCTCCGTGAATACTACCTAAATAATAATCTGGACCCCGACGCTGTGGAGTTCGAACACCCAATTCAAAAAGCAAATTTTGAACTAGCGCAACAACTTTCCCGGCTGCAAGAGGAGCCATCGCAACGAATAACAAGCCAACAAGAGGAGTTATCGCAACGACTGTCCAGCCAACAAGAAGAACAATCGCAACAACTTTCCCAGCTGTAGCAACGAATCACGAGCCAACAAAAGGAGCTATCACAACGAATGACGAGCCAACAAGAAGAACAATCACAAAAACTTTCCCGGCTGCAAGAGGATCTATCGCAACGAATGACAAGCCAGCAAGAGGAGTTATCCAGTCAGATAAGAAGCTAGCGGGAAGATATGTCCCAGCTATCACAACGAATGTCTACCCTACTAAAAGAGTTATCCAATTCCTTTTTCCAGCAAATATCGCATCTGCGCTCCGAAATGTGTACTCGTCGTGACGAGCAAATTAGCAAGTGGCTAACTTGCGAAACGAGCAAAATCAGCAAGTGTCCAACTTACGAGACGAGCAAAATCGGCAAGTGGCCAACTTCAATCAGCAAGTGACAAACTTGAATCAGCATGTGACCAACTTACAAGAAAAGATCAATCAAGTGCAAGTGCAGTCCGAGATAGGAAAGCTTAGACAAAAAGTGAAAGCTTGTCGCCAAAACCAAGACATCCACCACGGAGACAGAGACGCAGAAAGGACGAAAATCTGCCACGTAGACGTCGAACGATGAGGAAACGGGGAGGCGACCCAGATACGAACGACGATAAAACCCCCGATCTTCGACGGGAAGACTTTCTGGCTAAATTACCTAAAACAATTCGACGCAGCGGCCAGAGCGAATGGATGGTCATCCCAGGACAAGGCATTGTCCCTAACCATAGGTCTGCGAGGCAAGGCTTTAGACGTCCTGCATTCATTGACACCGGATAAAGCTAACAATTTCGAGTTATTGGTTAATCGTCTAGAGATGCGTTATGACCAAACTTATATACAACCTGTATACCGAATGCAGTTAAAGAGCCGAATGCAGAAAAATGGAGAAACTATCCAGGAGTTCGAGACAGAAGTGGCAAGAATGGTACGGTTTGCATATCCAAATGCAGCGGAAGATTTCCTGGAGTTCCTGGCGGCCCAAACCTTTACCAATGGTCGTCGAGACGCCGAGTTGCAGCAAGCTGTACGGTTGGCGCGGCCGAGGTTTCTTGTGAACGCCTTGACCATTGCCCTGGAGCTCGATGCAGTGACGGAGGCCTCACGTGAAGTTGCTTGACTAAGGGAAGTCACCGGTAACTACGACCACGCCGTTCATTCCGTCAGCGACGTCGAGGCGGTAGTGGAGAGGTTATTAAAGTTATCCCCGAAAAGAAGGCGCCCAGTGAGGTGTTGAAACTGCGGAGAACTAGGCCATATAAGAAATAATTGCTTTGAAAAAGAAAAATCTTCTGCTAAATCTCCAGCAGCAGGAAAAACCAGCAGGTATCTACTTCTGGAGGGCGGCATCGACCCCAAACAATCCCGAAGCCCCTCACACCATTAAATTGGCAACTCTGCGACACCACGTGGACAGTTTATATGTAGATAGCCTCAGTAATGGAAAGAAATTCAGCATGCAGGAAAAACCAAGACACTGGAGCTACGAAAACTATTGTCCGACCAACCATCATTATGCGAAAGAAGATGTTGCCTACCAGTTGGAGATTGCCGGAGAATCTGCTAGAGTCTACGGTGAGATACAGGCGACGCTACAGTTTGGTTTAACCTCTCTTGTTCACTCGGTGCTGGTGCCTGACGTTGATAAAGATGTTGTTCTGGACATGGACGTTAAGCTCCACTGTGGTTTCCCGTTGGATCTTTGCCGACGTATCCTTCGAACTGGTAATGAAGAAACATTTCTGCATCAAAAACAAGTTGACGAATCCTTGATTAAGCTAATCGATGATATTGAAGTTCCGGCAAACTGCGAATGTATCGTAATAGCGCGGTTGGATGGGCTGGAGCCAGATGGAGCCCCAGCCATAATAGAGCCAAAGAACCATAACCATGAATTGGAAAAAGGGCTCCTTGTTGGTAAGACTCTTGTTAGATCTGCCAAAGAACTACCCATCCGAGTCATCAATTTGAACGATTATCCAGTTCTTCTTCGAAAGGACACGGAAATGGGAAGTTTAGAACAGATAACAGCCGTAATTTACAAGGTAAACGTTATGAAAACAGATGAGACCAACGGAATCGAACAATTAATGACAAATGAGATCCCTCATTAAAAAAGAAAGGTAAGAGAACTACTTTATCGTTATAAACCTGGTTTGGTTCTAAAAATAAACTTGGAAGAACTGATGTTGTCCAATAAAAAATTGATACTGGCGATGCCAATTCGACAGGTACCCCGACGGCTGCCTCAAGTTAAGAAAGAAGCAGCAGATAGAGCCCTTAAAGAAATGATTCAAAATGGCATAGTCGAACCATCCAGTAGTCCGTGGGCTTCTCCTGTGGTATTAGTGAGAAAGAAAGACGGATCAATGCGGTTTTGTGTCGACTATCGAAACCTTAATTATGTCATTAAGGAGGACAGTTATCCTTTGCCAAGGATTGATGATGGACCTTAAAATCGGATACTGGCAGGTTAAAATGAATCCTGCAGACAAAGAAAAGACTGCCTTTGCCAGTGGATAAGGGTTTTGGCAATTCACGTTTCTTCCGTTTGGCCTCTGTAATGCTCCCGTGCCGTTTGAACGGCTAGTGGAAAACATCCTCCTGGGTTTGTCACGGGAAACTTGTCTAGTTCATCTAGGTGACATCATCCTAATGGACAAGACCCTTAAGGAACATTTATTTAACCTGGAGGAAGTCTTTAAAAGATAACAGAAAGCTAATCTAACATTGAATGTTAAGAATTGCCACTTGTTCCAGAGACAGGTCAACTATTTAGGACATAACGTAAGTAAAGATGGCGTTGCTGTGAACCCCACTAGGATTCAAATCGTTCAAGAATGGCCAATTCCTATCGACAAACATCAGCTCCGAAGTTTCTTGGGTCTTTGTTCCTATTACCGACGGTATAACAAGAATTTTAGAGACATCGCCAAACCCTTGACACGTTTGACAGAACAAGACAAGTCCTTCTGTTGGGATAAGGAATGTCAAAAGGCGTTTGAACTATTAAAGAAACAGCTGACGTCAGCCCCTATTCTTGCTCATCAACTTTCTAAAGGTAAGCTTATTTTAAACACCGATGCCAGAAATGCGGAAATTGGAGCCGTCTTGTCACAGCTACAAGATGGTAAGAATACAGTGGTTGGATACTTCAGCAAAACTTTATCGAAAGATGAAAAGAACTACTGTGTAACTCGGCGGGAACTGTTAGCAGTTGTAAAATCCGTCGAGCACTTTTATAAATATCTGCATGGCAGAAAATTCCTGATCAGAACGGACCATGCCAGTTTAAACTGGCTACTTACCTTTAGAATCCTAGAAGGACAGATAGCAAGATGGCTCGAAAAACTGCAGGAATATGATATTGAAATCGAGCACAGACCTGGAACAAGACATCGTAATGCTGATGCACTTTTTAGAAGCCCATGTTGACCTGATTGCCCCCATTGTACTCGCGTGGAGCAGAACGAGGAAAAAATTTCCTTAGTTAAGATTGTGCCAGAAGACGAGAACTTTATGCTGAAGGAACAACAAGAAAACGACCCCGTTCTGAAAAAGATTCGGGAATGGAAAAGAATGGACCGTCGTCCATTGTGGAGAGATATTCTTATCCTCTGCTGCTTTAAAAGCATATTGGGCTCAATGGAACTCTTTAATTTTGGACGGTGGGCTTGTTAAAAGACTTGTAAAAAATTCCGACCGTACAGAAACAAGGAAACAGATAGTGGTCTCAAGAAATGCTGTACCAGAAATTCTAAGACAGATGCATATCTAATGATAGTTCTGGAGGACATCTGGGTATCACGAAAACGCAGCAAAAGGTCCGAGATAGATTTTACTGGGTAAATTGCACTAATAATGTTAAAGATTGGTGTCGTAAATGCACCACGTGTGCTGCCAGTAGTGGTCCGCATCGAAAACCGAAGGCGGTAATGCAGCAATAGGTACCTAGTCGGAAGTCCTTGTGAAAGAATCGCGGTAGATGTATTGGGACCACTTCCTCAAAGCGATGTAGGAAATAAGTACGTCTTTGTTGTAATGGACTATTTCACTAAGTGGGTTGAAGCCTACGCGGTCCCCAGTCAGGAAGCCATCACTTTAGCAGATATATTAGTTAAAGAATTCGTAAGCCGTTTTGGGGTACCACTAGAATTACATTTAGACCAAGGGAGAAATTTTGAGAGCAAGTTGTTTCAAGAAGTTTGCCAAAGATTGGGCATTGTATAAATATGAATTTATAAAAATTGTGAAAACTCAAAAAACCGTCCCTTCATTACCAGTTTGACAAATTAAATTATTTTCTGTTTTTTTTTTGTTATCAGATTTTTAACTACTTGATAATAAAGGAATTAACTTACAGTATGTTTATAATTTAACTAAAATAATATATTTCACACTCCACCCCAGTGCAGCAATCTCAAGGACAGACGTGAATTGCTGCACTTCCTTGTTTGTCATTGCATGAAAGAAGTGCAAGTTTTACGACAGGTCCTTCAAATATTCCTTGTTTTGTTTGTACTTTTGCTCTTCTTACTTGTCCATCTGATCCAGTTCTTACTTCGATTATTCGACCTTTAGGCCAATTGCATCTTGGAAAAACTTTATCACAAATTATTACAAGATCTCCCACTGCTAAAGGTTTGGTTTGTTTGTGCCACTTAGTTCTTAACAATAGATCCGGAAGATATTCGCTCACAAAACGTCGCCAACATTTGTTTGCGAATTGTTCTCTGTAAATATAGTTAAATTTTAACACTTTAGAATTATCATCCAAATGTCCCAGAGGTTTATCCCCATTTGAACATCCACTTAAAAAATGATTTGGAGTTAATGCTTCTGATTGTTCGGAGTCCAGTGGAAGATAAGTTAATGGTCTACTATTTACAATATTCTCTGCGGCTATAAGGCAGCTTCTAAGTAGTTGATCAGATGGTGTTTTTGAAGGTAAGGCAGCGTATAATAATCTTTTTACGGCTTTTACCAATCTTTCCCACGCTCCACCCATATGAGGTGCTAAAGGGCAGTTAAAATGAAAGGATAGATCAGGACTAACAAATGAATCACTTATGAGTTGAAGATCTATCTTTTTGAGGTCTTGTCTCAGAATTCGTTCAGCTACAACAAAATTTTTTCCATTATCACAGTATACATTTCGTGGTCTACCTCTGCGATTCATAAAATTAGTAAGGTTCAAGATAAAACTGTCAGCGTTTAATTTATCTGCTACTTCTACGTGTATTGCTCTTGTTGTTAAGCAAGTGAATAGAACTCCCCATCTCTTCTCTGTTCTTCAACCAACTGCAACATTAATTGGACCGAAATAGTCCATTTCTGTAAAGGTAAATGGTGAAGTGAATGTCGATAATCTACAATTAGGCAACGAAGATTTCTCAGGTGCTTCCGGTCTGGCGTTTATAATTTTACATGTCTGGCATTTATTTCGGATCTTTATGAGACACCTTCTTAAACTTGAAATATAAAATTTTTGTCTTACACTATTGATAACTGTTTTATGATTCTGATGCTGATAAATTTCGTAATAATAGGAAAGAATTAGAGTGGTTAAATGACTTTTTTAGGTAGTATTATCGGTCTTTTTGTATCATTTCCAATGTCTTGAGCAGCATCTATTCTTCCCCTTATACGAAGTAATCCATCTTTATCTAGATATGGAGATAATCTATATAGACTACTGGACTTTTGGGTAGTATTCTAAAACTGATTAATAGCGTTAGAACTTTTCTTAAGATCATTTATCTCTTTATTGAAAAATTTAGATTGAACCATTCGAATTAAATCATTTCTAGCTAGCAGCAATTCTCCTGATGTTAATCTGTGAGCAAATTTTGTTTTGTTGAGATGTTTATTTTTGACAATTCTTATAAATTTATAAACAAAACCCATGGTTCGTAACAATTTATGGTACTTACTGAAGTTTTCTATACCGAAAATTTGATCCGAAATATTGTGGGCTGTTATGATTTCCCTTTCTGTTGCTTTGGATTTTTTTGATAATTTAGGTACTATATCAGCTGGCCAAAACTGTTCCTCGTGATATAAAAATTCTGGACCTTTAAACCACCTTTCAGAATTGTTTAATAATGGCAATTTAGATCATTTCGTTGCTTCATCTGCAACAATGTGTTTTGTAGAAATATATCGCCAATTTGAAATTATGGAATTATCTTGAATTTCTGCAACCCTATAAGCTACAAATTTACTCAGATTTTAAACATCATCCATTTGAAGCCAGCTTAAGACTATTGTAGAATCCGACAAATAAAATATGTTGTGGATTTTTATAGTCAAATGATCATGTATATTTTTAGCAAACCAAGCACCCATATCTCCCCACTATCTAATTCTAAACGCGGAATTGTTTGTATCTTAATAGGAGCAACACGTGTTTTAGCACCAATGAGTGTGCATTCTATTAAATCCTTGTTTTAAATACTTATATACCCAACAGCTGCACAAGCGTATTCACTTGCGTCTTAGTACAAACATATGTAGCTGGACTATAGTGTCAGTCCAATTCTGAATTTTATTTAAATAGCATCGAGAAACTGCAACGTTTGTTATATATTTAAGTTGTTTCAACCATGTTAACCATTTACAAAATTGGTCTTCATTGATAGGTTCATCCCAGGATAAGTTACTTTTCCAAATCTGTCGTAAAAGAATTTTTAGATATACTAAAAAATTGGAAATTAGATCATATATTGACATTAATATTTTTAAAATCTTTTTTTTGGTTGGTTTCTTTTCGCCATCTAATATTAATTAATTACCTTTGTTGTAGCAGAGAGAAAATGTAAAACAGTCGATGTTTAAATTCCACCACATTCCAAGTACCTTTTGCCACGTATTTTTAATGAAAATAAAACAAGATCAAATTTTGAAAAATTAATAAAAAGGTTAATCAAATTTACCCAATTGAAATTTAACTCCAGCTGAGTTCGGTAGTGGTTTCTCTACTGGCAAATTAGTGCCCAGCTCAGCCGTAGAGGGTAAGTAAACAAATAATAGTGAGTCGCGCCACCGATTTAAACGGTTAAAATCGGAAACCCCTGTTGTTCCAGGCACTTCCTTTCCCGCTGGAGATAATTAAATAAATTTAGAATATTAAACAGTACTAATTGAATTGCACAATAAAAAAAAATAACGATAAAGTGAGCTAAATAAAACAAAATATCAACTAGACCCTTCTTTAATAAAAATTAAGAATTTACACAACTGTCAAGCCTCGTGCTTGACAACGCTATCGATATTTATAAAAAAAATATGTGAGTAATATTAAAAAGAATATTATCTAATATGTGTGATCACACGCAATACAAAAACAAGAAAAATAGATTTTTAACTAAAAACTAAAGTCACGACTTAAGTCTAATATAGCTTATCTGTTAACAAAATACGATTCCTCGCTATCCTTGGCTTCTCCAATACTTAGGCCGGTACCAAAAATCAAGCCTGTTCCCAGAACCAAATAGGCTTGCACCAATCACAATTAACTTAAGCTCGTACTAAGTATCAGGTCAGCAATCGAAATTCAGCCTGTATCCAGAACTTAAGCCCGTAACTAGGACTTAAACCCGTAACTAGGATTTACACCTGTATCTAGGACCCTAAAATCGTAATTCGGAATTAATATTAGCTCAAACAAATTTTAATGACTCCTTGAATTAATTGCTTTAATACCGTTACACTACTTTACTGGCTTTAATACAATTTGAACACATTAAGTTATATTTGCACAACAATGAAAGAATAAAAATGAATTTAAATGAATTACACAAAATTTAGAAGCTGATAACTCTGAATTTTACAAATACTAATCAAAACGAATGATTTGAATGCGCTTAACAAACTTAAATTTGACTTTCTAGTCATAACAAAATTATAACAATAAACTAAATTAAGATTTAACATAAAATTGATTAATAATAGCACAAAAGAACTAAAAGGAGTCTAGTTTCTCAAAAATAATACCTACATACAATACACAAAGAAATATACATGTAAAATCAAGATATTAAAACTAAAATTGCGACTATATGGCGTTATTATTCTTATATAAAAAAAAATATAATATAGTAACTCACCTATTAAGATAGGGTTGTTTTATTTCTTTAAATTTGTGACACCTCTGGCTGGTAAACGGGTGGATCAATATTCTCGTTGCTAATTGCACCAATCGGGAATTCTACCACAATTTGCCGTCTGAACGGTTTTAAATTACCAAATTTCCCTACTGTCTGCTCTATGCGCTACCTACACTCATAGGGAACGAAAGAACCATAAGAATCGAACAACCACATGAATAAATAACGTGTTACTCACCACAGAAGATTTCCTAAATATCCCTTCACGAGGAATTTTTCCAACGAATCCAACAAAATAACGGAAAATCTCACTCCAATACTATTCGTTAGGAAAAACTGAGGTTTAATTTTGTAAATCCAAAATTAATTGTCTCCGATGAACAGAGATTACAACTTAAACCCAGAAAATCTTCTCACTGCCACGTTTTCAAGACAAAGGCTGGTAATAGAAAGAACGGATTCTTACATATCAACGTTCACGGAATTTGACACACGTCGAAATAAGAGGTGGCCTCTACTACTATAGGGACAATAACCGTAGGATCTTCAGCTACCAATTTACGAACAAACAGTGGTCGTTAGATCCGACTAATCTTATTATTTATCAAGATATCATCGAAAATCTCAACATTACTTAATTTCCTCGTTTGTTTTAAATCTTATTACACAAGTAACTATTCCACGAAACCGCTGGCTGTAGGACTGCAATATCATAGTTATCGACAAAAAGAAAGAGAAAGTATTCCAGTCAGATGAAAGTGCAAGATGACAGTAATTAAAAAGAAATAAACAGCTACATGAAATTTACTTCCAAAACAATATTAGCAACATTAGGAATAATTTATGGCCAGAATATATTTATAAGTTGACGACTATCTATTACCGAACCTGATCAACCGGTTCCCGACCCAAGTAAACCTTTAATAATGGGAAATTTCAAGGTAGGAAGACACTTATGTTTACAAATTATATATTTATCACTTGCGAGAATTTAGCCCGTGACAACATCCCCTCCCCTAAGAAAGGAGAAAATCTACCGAGGATTTTCGACGATAACTCAATAAGCATTATGTAAGCCAACAATCACAATTAAAGAGACAACAAACGCCAACAATAGCTACGAACAAATTGCTGTAATATCCAACTAGTAGAACGCCATATTCGCATAACCAATTCGTAAAGAATACGAACCAACAACACAACAAAACCAAAGAAAGAAAAAGGAAAAAAAAAACAAAGTTTCGAGTACTACTCGGGAGCCAGCACCCAGTGCGTTAAAGTACGACCAGACTGAAACAGCACAAAAGACAACCAAAAGAAGAAGCAACCAACAAACAAAAGAAAAACACAGAAAGGTATCAACGATGGTTGTTGATTTGGCTGGATTCAAGTAATGTAGCAAACGGTAAGGAAAGTAACGAACACATGTTTCCCACTAAGTCGACCAAAATTCCTCGACAAATCCCAAAAGGTGGTAGGAGAGATAAGGTAGGATGGTCGTAGGATTCTCTGAACCGCTTCAGAGAATCTCTCTCAACTACCACTAAGGCTTTTTCCCACCAGACACCCAAAACCAATGGTCCAGTCGGGAAAACAAAAAGGTTTGGCCTCCAAAATCCACAAAACGTGAAACAGCATCACAGCCACATAAAAAGAGGCCCAAACCATGAGGGTAATTAAAGTCGACGAAGCAGGCAACAACAAAGGTAAGATAAAGGTAAGGGAAGTTAAGGCAAAGATAAGGAAATTACTTGAATCCAGAAGTGTTAAGGTTGGAGGACTTCTACCTCCCCGCCTGGAATATCCTCGGGTGGTGAGATTCTTCTACCCACAGCCACAGGGCACAAAAGAGTCAACGATGGTTATGTTGAACAAGGGTCTGAATCCAAGCAACGAAAGATACCATAAGTTAACAATACCAGGTTCCTACTAAATCAACTCCGAAAAATTCCTCTACAAATCCCACCATGTGGTTTTTCCACTGGACACTCAACAACCAATGGCCCAGTCGGAAAATCAAAGGTTTGGCCTCGAAATCCACAATATGTGTCGTAGATCCACTACGAATGAAACCAAAACCATGAGGTTATTCTAAAGCCAAAAGCAGGTAAACGAAATAACAAAATATACATAAGGTAACGATAAGTTTACTCAGCGTATAACGAAACTTAGATCCAGAAAGTGGTTAGGTTGGAGGACTTTTACCTACCCCGCCTGGAATATCCTCGGGTGGTGAAATTCTTAGGCCTCCAGCCACAAGGCACAAAAGAGTCAACGTTGGTTTATGTTGAACAAAGGTCTGAATCCAAGTAACGAAAGATACCATAAGTTTACAATACTTAAGTTCCTACTAAATAGACTCTGAAAATTTCCTCTATAAATCCCACCAAGTGGTTTTTCCACCGGACACTCAACAACCAATGGCCCGGTCGGAAAATCAAAGGTTTGGCCTCGAAATCCACAAAATGTGTCGTAGATCCACTACGAATGAAACCAAAACCATGAGGTCATTCTAAAGCCAACGAAACAGGAAAACGATATAGCAAAATATAGATAAGGTAACGATTAGTTTACTAAGGGTAGAACGAAACTTGGATCCAGAAAGTGGTTAGGTTGGGGGACTTTTACCCACCCCGCCTGGAGTATCCTCGGGTGGTGAAATTCTTACGCCTCCAGCCACAAGGCGACAAAAAAAAGAAATCAACGATGGGATTGTTGAAAAGATTGGATTCAAGTGACGATAGGTAAGATGGAATAACAATAAAACAACCCAAGGTATAACGAAACTTGAACCCAGAAAGTGTTTAGGTTGGTGGACTTTTACCAACCCCGCCTGGAATATCCTCGGGTGGTGAAATTCTTACGCCTCCAGCCACAAGGCGACAAAAAAAAAAGAAATCAACGATGGGATTGTTGAAAAGATTGGATTCAAGTGACGATAGGTAAGATGGAATAACAATAAAACAACCCAAGGTATAACGAAACTTGAACCCAGAAAGTGTTTGGGTTGGTGGACTTTTACCAACCCCGCCTGGAATATCCTCGGGTGGTGAAATTCTTACGCCTCCAGCCACAAGGCGACACAAAAAAAAACATCAAGAAGATACAACAATAAAAGAGTAAAAGAACGAGCAACAAAATTCCAAGACAAAAAGGTACTGAACTCGCAACGTGTGAGTTATGTCCCAGCAAAGATAACTATATAAAATATCACAGTCGAGATAAGGTAAATTACGATAAGCTAAAAGATACGATAAATCACACCAAACAAAATCCATCATAAAACTCACACAACGTAACGAATTCAACAATAAACGAATGAGACTACTACAAAGCATTCCAACAAATAGACAACAAACTTGAGGTTCAGTACAAATTAGCAACGATGAATAATAATAATAAACAAACTTACTAAAGATATTAAAATCCATACTCTATAAAAATTATTCCGCGATTGGTGTGATCAAAAGTCAATAACGCCAATGATTAAAAATATTAAAAATACAGTTACTACCTAGCTCACTTTATATATAGCATTTACACAAATTACAACTACCGGGATTTTAAATCCACCCAAAACAAAAATTCGCCCCATTTAAAACAAAATGAGGCCCCAATTAACAAAATCAGCCCCACGTTGGGCGCCAAAAATTTGCCACGTATTTTTAATGAAAATAAAACAAGATCAAATTTTGAAAAATTAATAAAAAGGTTAATCAAATTTACCCAATTGAAATTCAACTCCAGCTGAGTTCGGTAGTGGTTTCTCTACTGGCAAATTAGTGCCCAGCTCAGCCGTAGAGGGTAAGTAAACAAATAATAGTGAGTCGCGCCATCGATTTAAACGGTTAAAATCGGAAACCCCTGTTGTTTCAGGCACTACCTTTCCCGCTGGAGATAATTAAATAAATTTAGAATATTAAACAGTACTAATTGAATTGCACAATAAAAAAAAATAACGATAAAGTGAGCTAAATAAAACAAAATATCAACTAGACCCTTCTTTAATAAAAATTAAGAATTTACACAACTGTCAAGCCTCGTGCTTGACAACGCTATCGATATTTATAAAAAAAAATATGTGAGTAATATTAAAAAGAATATTATCTAATATGTGTAATCACACGCAATACAAAAACAAGAAAAATAGATTTTTAACTAAAAACTAAAGTCACGACTTAAGTCTAATATAACTTATCTGTTAACAAAATACGATTCCTCGCTATCCTTGGCTTCTCCAATACTTAGGCCGGTACCAAAAATCAAGCCTGTTCCCAGAACCAGATAGGCTTGCACCAATCACAATTAACTTAAGCTCGTACTAAGTATCAGGTCAGCAATCGAAATTCAGCCTGTATCTAGAACTTAAGCCCGTAACTAGGACTTAAACCCGTAACTAGGATTTACACCTGTATCTAGGACCCTAAAATCGTAATTCGGAATTAATAATAGCTCAAACAAATTTTAATGACTCCTTGAATTAATTGCTTTAATAACGTTACACTACTTTACTGGCTTTAATACAATTTAAACACATTAACTTATATTTGCACAACAATGAAAGAATAAAAATGAATTTAAATGAATTACACAAAATTTAGAAGCTGATAACTCTGAATTTTACAAATACTAATCAAAACGAATGATTTGAATGCGCTTAACAAACTTAAATTTGACTTTCTAGTCATAACAAAATTATAACAATAAACTAAATTAAGATTTAACATAAAATTGGTTAATAATAGCACAAAAGAACTAAAAGGAGTCTAGTTTCTCAAAAATAATACCTACATACAATACACAAAGAAATATACATGTAAAATCAATATATTAAAACTAAAATTGCGACTATATGGCGTTATTAATCTTATATAAAAAAAAATATAATATAGTAACTCACCTATTAAGATAGGGTTGTTTTATTTCTTTAAATTTGTGACACCCCTGGCTGGTAAACGGGTGGAACAATATTCTCGTTGCTAATTGCACCAATCGGGAATTCTACCACAATTTGCCGTCTGAACGGTTTTAAATTACCAAATTTCCCTACTGTCTGCTCTATGGGCTACCTACACTCATAGGGAACGAAAGAACCATAAGAATCGAACAACCACATGAATAAATAACGTGTTACTCACCACAGAAGATTTCCTAAATATCCCTTCACGAGGAATTTTTCCAACGAATCCAACAAAATAATGGAAAATCTCACTCCAATACTATTCGTTAGAAAAAACTGAGGTTTAATTTCGTAAATCCAAAATTAATTGTCTCCGATGAACAGAGATTACAACTTAAACCCAGAAAATCTTCTCACTGCCACGTTTTCAAGACAAAGGCTGGTAATAGAAAGAACGGATTCTTACATATCAACGTTCACGGAATTTGACACACGTCGAAATAAGAGGTGGCCTCTACTACTATAGGGACAATAACCGTAGGATCTTCAGCTACCAATTTACGAACAAATAGTGGTCGTTAGATACGACTAATCTTATTATTTATCAAGATATCATCGAAAATCTCAACATTACTTAATTTCCTCGTTTGTTTTAAATCTTATTACACAAGTAACTATTCCACGAAACCGCTGGCTGTAGGACCGCAATATCATAGTTATCGACAAAAAGAAAGAGAAAGTATTCCAGTCAGATGAAAGTGCAAGATGACAGTAATTAAAAAGAAATAAACAGCTACATGAAATTTACTTCCAAAACAATATTAGCAACATTAGGAATAATTTATGGCCAGAATATATTTATAAGTTGACGACTATCTATTACCGAACCTGATCAACCGGTTCCCGACCCAAGTAAACCTTTAATAATGGGAAATTTCAAGGTAGGAAGACACTTATGTTTACAAATTATATATTTATCACTTGCGAGAATTTAGCCCGTGACACTTTTCTAATGCTTCTTTGTTAACATACATATTTAATTTAGTTTCATTTACTGATGGGTTATCATTCATCTCAATACTAAGTCTTCTTGAATAAGATCTCCAGTTTCTTATATCGAAATTTGCTTTAGAGTGAATTAACTGGACTTGTTTTGCAAGCTCAATAGCATGTTCTTTAGTATCTGCACAATCCAGTAAATCATCTACATAGTGGTTTTTAATAATACACTCCACAGCTCTAGGGTAAATCGCTAAAAAATTCTTAGCATTAGTATTTTTTACAAATTGTGCACAACTTGGAGAACATGCTGCGCCAAAGGTCATGACAGTCATCACGTAAGTATCAAGATTTCTAGAATGTCCATTTCTCCATAAAAATCGTTGGGCATGTTGATCTTGTTCGATAATTTCAATCCTGAGAAACATCTCCTTTATGTCAGCGGAAAATCCGAATTTTCTTTCACGGAATCTTAATAAAATGCCTAATAACGGAGCTAACTGGTAATCACCCTTTAACAACATATAATTCAATGATATTCCTTCAACTTTAGCTGCGGCGTCCCAAACAATTCTAAATTTCCCTGGTTTATTTGGATTTATTACTGTAAAAATAGGTAGGTACCATATGTTCTTATGTGACTGAGAAATTTTTTCTGGAGTTAGTTTTTGTACGTAACCTTTATTTACGAAATCCTGTATTTGTTGATTCATTTTAGTTCCAAGTTCAGGATTATGTTTAATTTTATTTTCAATACAATACAGTCTACTAAGAGCCATGTCTTTACTATAAGGTAAGACAATGTTTTCGTATTTCCATAGTAAACCAATTTTATATTTATTTTCATCATTAACTAAGGTGTTTTCTTGTAGATATCTAGCCCTCTTTAACTCTTTGGAAATGCAAGTTTAAGTTCTGAACGCCTAAACTTTCGATTAAAAAATACTTTTTTACTTCATCAAATAAAGTTTTATTACTCATGTCATCTTTGGTGATAGTTGTAAGTAAATAATGATTCAGATTCTTTGCAATTCGTACATGCGGATTATGCAAAAACTGTCCAACCCAGCCGACATTTTGCCGCTATTGGTTTGCCTTCATTACCTTCTTTGACTTTTAAAGGTAAGGCCAAATCCCAATTGTCTAAACCAATAAGTATTTGGGGATTAGCGTTGGTGTATGACTAGACAGGTAAATTTTTTAAATAGTTGTAATTTCTTTGTAGCTCCGGAAATTCAATTGTTTGCATTGGCAACTTTAAACTATTTACAGTTCGTGCTGTTCTATACTCGAAATTTTTTGCTCCTTTGAAATCCCCTGAGATGGTTATTGAAACTTGTTCAGATTGAGTCTCAAGACGTTGATAATTACTTGTCCATTTTAAACACAAAACTTCAGGCTTACCAGTTAGCTCTAATTGATCGGCAATACTTTGTTCTAATAGTGTTACAGAAGAACCTTCATCTAAGGAAGCGTATATTGAAATTTCTTTCGTTCCATTTTTTGGTATAACTGACATTATTCGAAATCGAATGTTTTGTGATTGAATTATGTTTAGAGGTATGGAAACAGAAGCAGGAACAATAGGAACATATTGAGATCCACTTGGTGTTCGGTTTTTCTTATCGTTGTGAAAGAGTGGATGATGTTTTAGTACGCAATTATCTTTATCACATTTAACAGGATACTTGCAGGGAAAACGGTGTCTTTTCAAACATAATTTACATAAGTTTAGTTTCTTTAACGTTTTCCATCTTTCATTTATTGTTTGTTGCTGGAATGTTTGACAATCTCCTACAAATCTACAATGACCAACACATAACTTGCAGGATGATTGTTGAATATTTGGGAGTACAGTGATAGGTGAAGTAAGTGGACTACAGCTAGTTTTTTAACATAATATAAAGCCAATCTGCAAAGTCTGGTAATCCATTGAAATCGTGAATACCACTACGATAAACTGCCCAATTAATCTTGACTTGTGATGGTAATTTATTCACTAATTCTTGCATCAGTATAGGACTATTAAGATACTCGTTTACGCCGGAAGTCTTTAGAGAAGCACATAGATTTTTAAATGAAATGGCATATTCAATTAAGGTTTCTAATTTCTCGGCTTTAGAAGAAGGTTTCGTTCGAATAGAATTTATATGAGCCTCTAGAATTTGCTCTAGTCTTCCGAAGAGTAATTTTAAATTCTCAATGATTTCAGGAACACACTCTGGTAAAATAAGTAACGAAGAAACAGCGTTTTTTGCAAGACCTTTTAGGCAAGATTGTAAGCTTAATAGATTTTTCGTATTAACAAAGCCACATAACTGTGTAGATCGTTCATATGAGCTTATAAAAAGCGGCCAATCATTTATATTACCATTAAAGACTGGTAAATCTTTGGGTGTTGATTTTCTGGCTGCACACTGTTGTGGAGTTAAAGTTATTTGTTTATTTAGCATTTCATATGGCAAGACATAATTTGGATGGTGCAAAGTTGAAAATTTATTAACAGCATTATATTCATTTGGTAGATTTTCAATTTGAATGGATAATACTTTATTCGAGATAGGATCTGAGGCTTTTACATCGTTTTCATCTACATCCTGACTATTATCTGAATCTTCATCCAGAAGAGCTATTTGTTGTTTGGCGAGCTTTATTTCTTTTTGTAGAAGTTTAAGTTTTAACTGCTTTTTACTATTTAAAGAGGATGAACTCTTTACACTTTTCTTAGCTGTCTTACTAGTAGCCATATTTGGTACCTTGGTGATATGTGACCTTGATGACGCTGATGGTTGTTCAGATATAGATAATATGTGATAACATTTGGGACACTTCCAATTATCATCGTTTATTATATTCTCTATACCATCTATTGTTAGATAGATAGATAGATAGATATTTTTTGGGTTGGCTGTTAGCCTATATCACTGCGACCTTTGCAGATCTATTGTGAACACCCATTATCTGTGGAATAGGATTAGAGCACCTTGTCCAGCTCTGCCCTCTTAATGAGACTTAATAGCCTTGACAGTGGCCACTCCGCATAACTTGGAGCAGCCGGTTTCTCCTCTCCCAGTAATAGATACCGCGTCCTTGCAAGGCCTTCACATTGGCATAGGACATGAAATGCAGTTTCCTCTTCCTCTTGGCAGTATCGACAAATGTCTTCATCTGCTAAGTTTAGCTGACTCATGTGTTTTCTGAGCCTACAATGTCCTGTCAAGAGACTGACAATCATTCTGACATCATTTCGCCTTTGTGATAGCAGCTCTGCAGTAAACTTCGCCGAGTATCCCTTTATGAAGAGTTTGGCTTGTCGCTTGCCCGGTGATGTTTCCCACCACTCCTGGGCCTTTTCTAGCCTACATTTCTCAATGGCTGCCTTTCTGAATGTACTAGCAACTCCGCCGAATGGTTTCGGGCCAATCATTGCAGTGTTAGCTCCCGCACGGGCCAATTCATCAGCCTTCTCATTGCCCCAAAACCCTGAGTGTCCTGGTATCCATGCCAGTGTCAGACAATTTTGACTAGCGGCATGTGTCAGGGCCCCAACGCAGTCCCACACCAGCTGTGAGCTTATTTGTGCTGAGACTATCGCCTTTAGAGCTGCTTGGCTGTCCGAGTATATGACAACGGTTTTACCCGTTATACCCTGACTTACGATCTCCGTTGCACAGTGTTGTATGGCCGTTACTTCAGCCTGAAACACTGTGGCATACGCACCTAGACTTAGTTGGATTTTTATCCTGTGTCCTTTACTGTATATACCTGACCCTGTGCCTTTCTCAGTCTTTAAGCCATCGGTATACCAAATTGACTCCCCTTGGATTGGGGGGCCATTGTTCCATGAGTCCCTTTCCAGTATTTCTACTCGAAAGTTTCTCGCAAAGTTATATCTGGGGACTATCCTGTCCTGAGGCATACTCATTATTTGATCTGCCTTAACCCTATTGTATAACTCTGCTTGCTTTTTGCCTTTTAATAAGGTAATGGGGGCCTGGCCTTGTAGCAGTCTGTGAGCAGTTGCCATAGCCTCGCCCTGAATCTAAATTTGCAATGGTAGTAGGTTGAGTAAAACCTGTAGTGCGTCCGTTGGGGCGGTTCCCATGGCACCTGTAACATTCAGACATGCCTGCCTTTGAATGCTTTCCAGCTGCCTGATCACCCCGGACTGCTGCGTTCTAATCCACCACACCACCGAACCATAGGTTAACATTGGTCTAATGACTTGTGTATACAACCATAGGTTCATTTTGGGGTTCAATCCCCAGTTCTTGCCACACAATTGTCTACACCTACCAAGGGCTATTGTAGCTTTATGTGTGACCTTTTGAATGTGTTGCTTCCATGATAGCTTCTGGTCAAATACCTCTGTGGCCATTGGAACCAGCACGTTATTAAGCGTTATTGGTTTTAAGCCTTGTAACGCCCATCTATTGTTTGTACACACTCATAGCAGCACCATCTTTTACATTGGGTACACTCCACCATATTTGTCTCACGATATGGTTTGCAACAAATTGGACAGGCATCTATAGGAGTCTTCGAAGACTGTTTAATAGTGATTGTTAATAATTCGTTTTTTTTATGTCAAATGGTTACTTATTAGGTTTTTTGAGAATTTTGTTCCAAATAAAATAAAGGGCTTTCTGCAGTAACACAACTTTATTGTACAAATATGAAAATTATAAAAATTGTGAAAAATTGTGAAAACTCAAAAAACCGTCCCTTTATTACCAGTTTAACAAATGAAACTATTTTCTTTTTTTTTTGTTATCAGATTTTTAACTACTTGATAATAAAGAGATTAACATACAGTATGTTTATAAATTAACTAAAATAGTATATTTCACAAAGACTATCGGATCGTGAAAATTCCCAAAGGGAAACCCGTCGTGGTCCATCATGATCGGTTAGCGCCTTACCAAGAAACCACAGTGGGGAGGTGTAGCAGCTCCAAGTAGATGGTTTAACTGGCTCAGGGTGTGTGCGCGATCCCGATTTAGGAAATAACATTCCAGGAGGAATGATTCTAAGGAAGGGGCAGTGTACCGGAACAACCGACAAGGAAAGGACCTTTAGTTAAGATACTGTTTTTAGGTTATTTTAGAAATTTCTTGTATATGGTTACTATAGTTACTATGGTTTCTCGCAAATTCTAGAATGTTGATTTGTTATACATCAGGGG
Source organism: Altica lythri (assembly GCA_964028335.1). Classification (NCBI taxonomy): domain Eukaryota; kingdom Metazoa; phylum Arthropoda; class Insecta; order Coleoptera; family Chrysomelidae; genus Altica; species Altica lythri. The sequence goes on along the minus strand of OZ034803.1, from coordinate 22,266,276 downwards.
ATGGATGGGCAGTTAAGGGGAGTTCAAATAGTTTATTTTTTATTGTAAATCAGTTTAGACGTTATCCAGCAGAGATCTGTGTATCTTGTTACAATTTTGTTCAATATTAATATGTTCAGCGATGCATAACTTCCAAAAATCGTAAACATACGCAATTTAGGAATTTTTATTGTGTATTTTTGGTACGTGGGGTACCTACGTTCGGACAAATAATGTGGGGAAGATTCGGACTGTCCGAATGTAACAAATTAATTCGTTCTGTTAAAATAAAACTTTCAAAATTCTTATTTTGATTGATTTCATTTTCTAGAATGAGTCAAAACTATATTAGAAAGAGAAAACGTCCAAATATTACGAAAAATGAGTTTAAGAAAGCTATTTATGCTGCACAGAATGGCGTAATGTCGGTTCGTGTGGCTGCAAGCACTATTGAAATGTCAAAGTAAACTCTTTACAACCAAATAATGAAAAGAAAAAATTTGGTTTACTTGGAAAATAACAGCAGTAACTTAGATGAGGATAGCTTATCAAAGTATGCTACCCGTCAAATATTCTCTCCAGCAGAAGAAAAGCAGTTGGAAATTTATCTTAAGCAATCTTTTTAAATATTTTTTGGTCCGAGTAAATTAGAAAGAAGATTCCAGACATTTGGAAGAGAAATAATCTGTTGGTTTTTCGTGACGGTGTGCCCGCGCATCGCAAAAATTTATCCTGAGCATTTTTCCATAACCTGCCAAAAGAAGTATATCTTCACAGTTTTTAAAGCATAAACCTGATTTTGACGGCAAGTTAAATCTATCACTGCATCATGTAATATCGACATATAATATTGAAAGTTGTAACGTTTATTTATTTTATTTATTTTATTTTTTTTATTCGAAAAACCATTTTGATATCACTCTGTACTTGAATCCACAATTTTTGTGGCGTTTTTACACGTGCATTCTTGCATTTAGGAACAAGATCCCAATAAAACTCGTTTTCAAAAATCTTTTTATTTTTTTCTCTGACAGAATGTATTGTTTCTTAAGTGACGTCATTTTTAATGCTTACAAATTCAAATAAAAATTCTGATTGTCAACACAAGATTGATGTAAATTAGTTTTTAAAAATTGTAATATCCTGCTGTCTACTCCCCAACCTTTTAATGGGATGAAAAATCCTAAATAGGCGAGGCAACGAAGCACGAAAAAGCCCAAAACCTAGCAATTTTGTACAGGAAGATGAATAATTCGGGAGAATGTCAGGAAATTTTGTAAATTAAATTGATCTCCGGGAAATGAAAATTGCATTTTCAAAGTGCATCTCGAGGAGATAAATGTGAAATTTGGAACTTGGCAAATAAATATTCTTCTAGGGGTTGGAATTGGTTTATGAAAAAGTAATTAACAATTTGCTAGAGGAACTAATTCTAAGCAGAAAATGATAATATTATTTGTACAATATTGGCTCCTAAATGTAACCGTTTTAGCCCAAAAAATGCAGGTTTGAGCGATTTGTTTGCAAGTATTTTAAAAACTACAAGTTTTACACAGAAAAATTGTAAAAAGCAAAAATAAAGATAATATAGGTAGTATAGAACCCACTTGAAGTTAAACTAGATTTTGAAGATAGTTAAAACCGAAACTTCTATTGTTATGTAGCGAAAAAATAAAACGTTTATCCAAAAAAACTCTACTAAGTGCAACCTGTCCCTTGGCAAATAGCGCTTTACCGAGATAGTTTACGGCACAGTACAGTCTAAAAAAAACTTTCTAAAAACTTTCTAAATTAATTTATTTTATTAACAGTTAAAATAATAATTACTCTTTTCACATGTAGAACAAAAAAAAAAACAAAAAAAACTTCTATCTCGCGTAATCGATCCCAATATAATAACATAACAGAAATGTCACAATTGGACGCTTATCCAAATGAGCTATGAACAACTTATTTAAAAACTTTTAAAATGATAATATCTATACACAACTTAAATCATATTTAATAACAATTCAGTAATAATTTCGAAATCTATGTATATGCCTATACACACTTAAAACATGCATTGTCTTCCAGTTCTTAGCTATCCTGAAAATTTTGGACCTCTAAGTAGTCGGGAATTAGGTTTAAATCCGATTACAAAATTCCATTGAATGACAAAGAGAAGGACAAAGAGACAAAGAACACGGCGAAAATATAAAAACTTTCTAAAATGTAGATTTGTTATTCAAATTTTGGAATAGTTCGAAAATAAAAAATACTTTAAGTACCTTCTTATTAAATGTCAGTTAAAAGTTTTCTAGATTTTAAAACTTTCAGCTGAACATTATTTTCTTTGATATGTTTAAGTTAAATATTATTCATTTACAAGGTTAAATTATTTCTCTATACATCTTTATATATTATATAATTCTTCTGCACGTGTGTATGTCACTTAACTTCTCCTAAACGGCTGGACCGAATTTCATAAATTTTTTTGTATGTGTTCAAATGGATTTAAGAACGGTTTGAATTTAATATTTGGTCCTTTATAAAATGTTTATTTATTAATTTTCTCTCACTTATTTCTGTATTTCGACGGTAAATTGACAATATCTCCTAAGTGACTTTTAATGTTTAGTTCTACGAATTCGTAATAGATGGCAGTTAGTGATGTAACTCTTGGATAGACTCTCAGTAAATGGAACTGTGTTTTGATTTTTAGATTATTCAACATCTAGGTTGTGGGAAAACTCAGTAGATGGTATTGAATTTCAGTTTGTAAATAAATAATTAAACAAAAAACTATGAAAATGGAAAATAGTAAAAAAACAGAAAAAATTTCAGATAAAAGAAACATAACGCCACCGTAACGTGGCGCAGTTATTATCTTATATATTTAAACCAGCAATTACTACTTAATTAAGTATTATGACGCCACAGTAAAGTGGCGCAGTTAATATCACATTTATTTAAACGAGCAATTCTTATTTAAGTAGTTAATATCTTCTCCTTAAAGGCTAAACCGATTTGATGAATTTTTTTATATGTATTTAGATGGATTCGAGAATGGTTTGCACGAGCAATTATTATTTAAAGAAGTACTTAACGCCATTGTCAGGTGGCGCAGTTGAGATATAACATAGTTGATCGCAAAATTACAAAATACAATGAAAAACAATTGAAACTAACAAAAAAACGTGATAAAAATGACAAAAAAAAAAACAATAAAAAAACAAGACAAAATCGTAAAAATTTGAAAAAACGGAAAATGAGAAAAAAATATCAATGTTAGGCGATACGAAGTTCGCCGGGTCAGCAAGTAATTGGAAAATATTTAATCTAGAATATTGTATGATAGTATTACAAATAATTATAAATACATGTTTTTAAATAAACATATATTTTTTCGTTATATCAATACACCTTAAAATTACATATCTCTCTATTATAACAAAATTTATTTTGAAGGATACATATTTAACAGTTTCTGATACAGTATATCATTATTTAAAATGTTTGTGTTTGTAACAAGTGTTTTGTTGATAATAATAATATTATGTCTTGTCTACTCTTCAAAAAATTCAAAATACTTAAAAAATATTCCAGGACCAAAACCAAATATTATTTTTGGAAATACAATTGATTTTTTATTTTTACCAACTTACGGTAAGTCTTTTTAGTAGCTTTGAATATTTTTATAATAAGAATGATAATAAAAAAAATGAATTGTATCATTAATCCGGACTTTAGGAAAGGGGTTAAACACGCACTTTATTGTACCCTTGGTTTTGGGATGCTCTCCTACGTTTTTTGGTTCAGAGAATCCAATTTTAGAGGGTACTGGGTTCAAAACAATTTAATTGTTTAAAACGCTTTCTAATAATCCAGTCCAAGGTTTATTAAAAATTAATAATTTAAACCAAAGTTATTGCAAATTAAGTGCAAAACAATTGCAAAATCATGCTAGTTTGTGTTTTTTTACATATAGCTTGACTCCATTTGATGTAAAATAACTTAATAATAGCTCAAATTCAAGGAAAAAGTGCCAGTTTTTAATCAAATTTGGTAAATTAATCAGAATGTTGTTTATAAAAAAGTTATAATTATTTTAAATTGTTTTATAAATTAAAACAGAGCATATAATGTGTTTATAACGAATTTTTGGACACTAAATCATTAAATTGTGTTAGGGAGGCCTATATTCAACTTTGGATGTAAATGGCTGGATGATGATGATGAACTTATACTATTATTGTATTATTTGATATTTCTAAAGAATCAAAAAATTTTTTTTTATTGTGATAACGAGTTTTTTTTAAAGACACTTTAAAGTTTATTATTGGAACGAAGTTCCCTTTCGCGCGTTACGAACAGTTACGACTGACGCTGGGAGCTAGCCAAAAAAAATTCATACCAAAAGTTGTCACGACACTATGACACGACACACGCATGTTTCTCTCTCTCACAGACCAAAAAATAAATTACTCTCTCTCCCTCTCTCTCATAGATAGATATATTACAATTAAAAAAACACTATTTTAAATTAAAAGAAAATGTACATTAAAAAGAAAATACTGTAGAAAAAACATAATTACCTATAATAGTATTATATTTTATTTTATCCTGTTTTTATAAATTAATAAATTCATAAACATTTTAAAAATAGTTCGTAACTTGACTATAGTTGTACCTACGTCAAATTACCTTAACTGTCAGTTACTGTCAAATATTTTAATTTTAAAATTTTGTATTGAATTGTTAATTCCTGTTTTAAATTATAAAAAGTAATTCTAAAAAGATGTGTTATCTAAAGCTCTGGTATTGTATAAATGGACACTTTTGTTAAAAGAAACGAACTGTTAGGTAAGTAGAGATTTTATACAGACAATAATAAATGCTTATGTATGTGTAAACACTCTGTTGTGTTTACAAATTACTAATTCCTTCACTAATTAATCGAAAGGAACTTCGTTCCATCCGGGTGTCCCTTGACACCTCACACTTTTTTTTTTTCAAAGTTCGTAGACTTGCAACTTTTGGGGCAGTTTCGTTTTCTAACAAAACGGGAGGTACCACTGGATTCTTTGTTGTTATTCTTTGATTCTGTTTTCAAAAGTTCTTTGATTGGAGTAGATTACAAGCTTCTATTAAAATGCTAGGAAGGTCGGCTTTCTAATACTTAGATTTTGGCGTGTAGTCCGGTTGATGGAGCGTGACCTTACAGAGGTGTATGTATAGGACTGAGTTTTACAAAATTAATGATCTGCTACACTTCAGTCAGAGTCCATTTTTCTCGGAGGATGTTCTATTGTGTCTTTGTCTAGAAACCGCCAGGTTCACCGCTGACTAGATGGATCCCTTCTTGGTATGTTGGTCGGTCTGCCACTTCGTCAAAAACCATTGGTCCATGTCAGACACATTATTCACCTTTACTACACTGCAACACTAAACACCCCTTAAATTACACCATTGGATGCCTAGGGTTTTTATCCCTATACTAAACACCATTTTAATACCTTTATTTTCAGGCCAGGAAAGGTTTTCAGACCATTCACGTAATACCTATCCTTTCCGTTGTTTTCTGTTTAACTTATATCATTCCTAACGCCAAACAAAAAAGTTAAATATAAACGATAAAAAAAATTCCATTTAGTTTTTTTTTGTCTGTAACAGGTTGACTACCCTAGAGTTCTTCTCATACTGGCCATTTGGTTCATTTATTCTATCACATTCAGTCACTTCTTCTTAATATCTTCATTTAACGTTCTGGCTCAAAAATTATTCCTGGTTGTCATTAGTCCTAGAAACTTAAAAAACAAATAAAAATACACTATTGTTTGGTTCCTCTCTGCTTCTTTCTAGACCTTCCTGTATTATTATTATTATTAAAAGATAAGGAAACGTAAGAAAATGTAAAATATTAAATACTATATAAAAACAGTCAATATAAAAAATAATATTGTAAATAAGGTATTAAAATAATTGTTATAAATTATAATATCTAATTAGTTGTAACGCATTAATTAACAATATAAAAAACCTGTTTTAACAATTTTACGTGTAGAAACAATAATTTTATGTTGAGGCCTCGACTTCTTATTTACGACATATTAATAAAACGAGACTAGACCAATTTTACAAAAAGGATAAAAATACGTTTATACTGAAGCAAAAACTAAATCTGTAATTATAAAAACAAATAATAAGAAGTACAAAAAAAATATTTAATATCAATAATCCGAACTTGGATTACTTTTAGTAGTCAATGAAGCTTTTTGGTCGAAAGTCCTCAGAAACAGCTCCGATTTGGATCATTTTTTTTTAAATTTTTGTTTTTTTATATTATTTAAAATCAGAAATATTGCAGAGGGGGAAATAATTATTTGTTTTGTTTAAGGAAACAAGTTTTTAGCTTTCTAATGTTTTATTAACTCGAAAAAATAACACTGAACAAGTAATTTTGTGAATTTTTTTATTATATTCAAAAAGAAAATTTACATTTGATCATTCATTTGTGTATTAAAACCATCATCTTCTTCAGGTGGTCTTACAGCAGACATAATTGCATGTGCAATTGATGGTATTTTTTTATCAAGGTTATTATCAAAATTTCGTTTCTTTGAACTCTTGTATATAATTTCACTTAATAATAATTTTAATGATTGAGGAATTACATCTGTTAATTGCTGTTTTGAAAACATTTGATCACCAGGAGGATAATGATCATTGGTAAATATTTCATTACAAATGTCGTTGTAAATTATATTCGCAACCTTCTTAATTTTTTTAATATTTTCATTCTCAGCATTCAATTGAGACTGTACAAAGATTTATTCAAAATATCATGATGTTTCTTCTTAAAACAAAAAAGAGTAGATGGTCCTTCATAATTTGACACAAGATCTTTGCCATAATATTCCTCTAATCGACATTTAATAGTCTAAGGAGCAGGCAAATTACCAGTCACAGCCTTCATCAACTCATTCAAAGTAAACTGACAATCGGCATTATTATTTATCTATTCTATTATTTCATCCATAGCATGATTGGTGTACACAATTCGTGGATCAATATATTTTTTTTTGTATTCTCCTGTTTCATAATGTTTGCATAACAAGAACGATGGTATCGTGCATTTACAGATCTTAATCATTTACAGAATTTATCCTTAAAAGAAGAGATCGAGAAAACTTATCTCTTGTGTTTTTTATGACATCAATTAATTTATGCTTGGTGTGATAAGAAGTAACAACAGATATATTTTGACGCTGTTTAACTTTCTTTTCTCCCAATAATCATTGACTGCAAATAAAACAATTGTGATTCCAGTCAAAAGAAAAATCTGAAGATCTCTTAAACTTTAATTTAGGTGGACTAAGAGATAATTTTTCACATAATTCAATTTTGTTCATTTTAGCTGAAACACTTTTAAACTCAGTAAACCTTTTCCGACAACTTGAATGAACAACTAATATATATCAAGGTTACACGTAACGCATATATATTTTTTGACTCACACAGCAAATTTTTAGGATGTAAATATTCAATTATTACTAACAAATGTACTTTTAACACCAAAGTTAGGTAATACACGAATAATTTTTTCAACAAAAAACATGCAAAAACTTGTTTCCTTATATAAATAATGCACATATTGTTTAAACAATACAAATAATTATTTCCTCCCTCTGAAATATTTCTGATTTCAAATAATATAAAAAAAAACAAAAATTAAAAAAAAAAGATCCAAATCGGAGCTGTTTCTGAGGACTTTCGAAGATTGCCTGTTTTACGGCTTCATTGACGCGACTATTTTGTGTGTGCAGTTTTGATTAACGAAATTCCATACACAAACAGCTAACAAAATTTAAAAGAAAACACATACTTGAACTTGTGTATCACAAACATAAACCAATAATTAAAGAACATGTTTAGTAAAACCAAAAAAGAAACTTATTTACAAAGTGGTATAAATTATAAAATAAACAGATATGGATGACGTATATATTGGCGAATATTTATTATTGTAGGTACTAAAAAAACTAGAAAGAAACATAAAATTACACTTAGTATTTAATTAACTTAAATACAGTTTATTTATTAACAATACATGTTTTATACATTACTTAAACCTCTTACGATTAACCGTAAAAAAAACACATAATTGACCGTATCGATACCTCGTATTGTAACATACCTATACATAGGTAAATAAAACCTCCATCAAGGTGGCTGACCCAAAGTGGAGAAATTTGTCGAAATTTATTTCAAAATTAGGTGCATTTTAGGTGCTATTTAGGTGCGCAAAACAAAAATTAGGTGCACTAACCGTTTTTGAAATATTTACGAAAAACCATGGGCCAGCCAGCCTTTAACAACCTAGCTGACCCATAAGAAAAAAAAAACAAAAATCAAGGATTAAATAATCTTTAAATTAGGTGCTAATTAAGTGCTTTTTAAAACACGAAACATAAAATAAAAAATTTAAAAATTAAATGTCCTAAAATTGAATATATTGATTGTGTATGGCAAAATGCCACATTTCTTCTTGCACTTTGAACCAAAATGGACATCGGCAGTTTAAGAACAGTTAGAAATCGGTAAAAATTTCTTGTCCTGTAATTTTTTAATGGATAATTCGGAAGGTCACCACAATTTTTTTTTTTTATTTTTTTTTAACTCGGACCGCTGAGCGAGACTTGCAACCGGTCATTTCCGGAAATGATGATTAATATAAAATTCACTTTGTCAGAGATTTAAGTGCTTATTAAGTGCAATAGTTTCACGAGCAAAATAAACTGCTAATGAGCAATTTCAACTGAAAATATTTGGCCAAAGTTTTCTTGCGTCTCAACTAAGAGTGTCAATCTGCACTTTTTAACCCATTCACTGCTACAGTGATTGTTACAGGTTCGCCAGAAGCTGCCCCATATATTTTTAAAAATATCATGCCTCATTATCACTCATGGTAAACAATAAAACCACGAACGGGTGGAAATTTTATAAAATATAATCGTTTTGTTACACGCTCACCAAAACACAGCCTTCTAAAAACAACGCTAATAAAAAGTGGTACATTTAGTGTAAAAGGGTCTGTGTCACCGATGTGTGTCGTGAGCACTGTGCTAAGAACAGTTCTGTCACTCATGCGTGCCATGCGCACTGAATGGGTTAAGCACATGATCAAGATCAAGATCATTAAAATTTTCTTGTAATTCTATTACTTAATAATTCTCTCCTCCGAAACGAAATAATTTTTCTTTTATTCGGTTTATTTCTGTTTTTTTTTCTGTCAACTTTAAATCTAAATTAGCGTCGATCAAATTCTCGTTTGCATATTTTGTAGGAAATTGTTTAACTTTAATGCAAAGTTTTTGATGAAAATGATAATAATCAGGATTTTCTTTGAAATTTTCGACTTTCTTGTTCGATATCAAACCTTTATTTATATTTTTGCTTGTTCGTAGGATGTGCTCAGGTAGTTTGAACAGGAGACCCTCATTTTGCCTATGTTTTTGAACGTTTGCAAATCGTTTTTGCATGTTATCAAACAAACTGAATATGATAAAATCACTCGTCCTACGGACTCGTGATTTTATCACATTTCAGTTTGTTTTCGTATTTTTGCCAAATAAAAAAGTTTTCGTGGAAACTAAAAATTTATCGATAAAATTTTAAGGACTCGTGGTATTACCTTTGATAAAACATTTCTAGCTAAAATTTAAATAAAAAAAATAATTACCTATTGAGAAGTTTTATAATTGTTCGAATTTTTTAGTTGAAATGTCTTGGAGGAGAAAAGTAATGGTATAAATAATTTTTGAGTAATTCAAATAGGTGCGCTTCATTTTGAGTACAGATAAAAAACGGCAGAGAAGTTTTAAGTCCAGATTAAAGTCAATTAATTATCGGAACTACGCGCAAAAAAACTATGGAAATTTTATGGGATTATTTCGTAGGTATTTGTACCAGTTTTTAAGTGCTTAGAAAGTGCAGAATGACACACTTGGTTTAAGACTTAGGCTAAGAATTTCAAGTTGACTTGTCTCATCAGCGGTTTGTTCTGTTATTGAGTCTGTTGCCCTTACTGAGCACTTAAATATTTGACAAAAAGTTTTTTATAATAATTATTATATTTGGAAGTGACCGGTAACAAGCTCAGCAGTCCCAGTTAAAAAAAAATTAAAAAAATTATTTCATTTCGGACGAGAGAATTATTAAGTAATAGAATTACAAGAAAATTTTAATGATCTTGATCTTGATCATGTGCTTAAAAAGTGCAGATTGACACTCTTAGTTGAAACGCAAGAAAACTTTGGACAAATATTTTCAGTTGAAATTGCTCATAATCATCATTTCCGGAAATGACCGGTTGCAAGTCTCGCTCAGCGGTCCGAGTTAAAAAAAATAAAAAAAAAAAAATTGTGGTGACCTTCCGAATTATCCATTAAAAAAATTACAGGACAAGAAATTTTTACCGATTTCTAACTGTTCTTAAACTGCCGATGTCCATTTTGGTTCAAAGTGCAAGAAGAAATGTGGCATTTTGCCATACACAATCAATATATTCAATTTTAAGACGTTTAATTTTTAAATTTTTTATTTTATGTTTCGTGTTTTAAAAAGCACTTAATTAGCACCTAATTTAAAGATTATTTAATCCTTGTTTTTTGTTTTTTTTTCTTATGGGTCAGCTAGGTTGTTAAAGGCTGGCTGGCCCATGGTTTTTCGTAAATATTTCAAAAACGGTTAGTGCACCTAATTTTTGTTTTGCGCACCTAAATAGCACCTAAAATGCACCTAATTTTGAAATAAATTTCGACAAATTTCTCCACTTTGGGTCAGCCACCTTGATGGAGGTGTAAATACAAATGGTAAATCGGGCGATTTCCAACTCGTTCCTAACTCGGCCGAAATCGCTAGGTAAAGAAATTAATCCTTAACCTACAGGTAAAGTGATTAACAAATAAATAAATTTTAAATATTGGCAAAACCAAATTATTTAGAGAAAGGGTATTTTTTAAAGGTCTTGATATTTCAATTAGTTTCGTTTTGATCTGTTTTGTATGAACAAGTGTGAAAAAAGTGCGAGCAAATATGTCTAGTGCCAAAGATTTGAGAGAAATGTACAGTAAAAGGGTAATAATATTATTAGTTCTTAATAACTTTAAATACAAAGAACAGAATCAAAAATTGTGTTCAGGGGAAACAAAGTGGAGATGTTTAAAGCAAAATTGTAATGCCTTCATTCGGACCTTGGGTGATACATCTGATCGGCCAATTACAAGTCTGAATGATATCCATACCCATGAAGCAGAAATAGTATATTGTGTGGCAAGGGGTGAAACAAGACGTTTTCTGACTAGGGCGAGAGTTGTCTGCCCGAGCGAAGCAAGAGCTGTCATCGCCCGGTCAGAAATCGTCTTTGTTTCATCCCGTGTCACACACTATATTTTTCATATCACATGCATTGACGCAGCGAGTTTTGATCACTGTTGCCAGTCGAAGTAAGACTGTTTCAGACAAATAGCGTAGTAATATCTTGACAACGATTTGACGACAGCTGTCAGACGGTTATAATTTCATTTGCTTTTGCTTATTACAAATGCGATTCTGACAGACTTGAAATAAAGACATAAATAATAAATAAATGAATGTGCCGGGCAGAAACAACGTTGTTTCTCCCCTAGGACAGAAACAACTGTCAGTTTCTGACTGACAGTTGCATTGGTCTGAAATTGTCTTATTTCGACTGGCAAAACAGAGATCAAAACTAGCTGTTTCAATGCATGTGGTATAAAAAAGAAAATGTTTTGCAAAGACAGGCCATGAAATCTTCAGTGCAAATTACTGCAAATCTAAAATTATTTATGTAAATAGTACCTTTGCTTATTGTACAAAATATTTTAAACAGTTATTTACAGTTCATGGATTTATAAATGGACATTATATTCCAGTTGTTTTCTGCTTATTAAAAGATAAAAGCAAAAATTCTGACAAAAACTGTTTATTAAACGTACAAAATCTTTGCCTAAAAATAATATTTTTCTCCAAATGACATTAAAAGTGGCCTTTTAATGACACTTGGCAGGCTTAGAAGTTGTACTTTTAATGCCTAGGCAGTAAAAGTGGACTTTTTCTGCCTAGGCATTAAAAGTACAACTTCTAAGCCTGCCAAGTGTCATTAAAAGGCCCGGTTACCTTTGATAAAATAATTTAGTTATTTGGATATTGATAATGAAACGCAATTTAAATATGAAAAAGCATTTTTCACAGATGTATTTGTCTTCTTTCAACATAATATCTGGTGTATAAAAACTTTGTGTCAAACAGTGTCATTTTAAGAGGAACTTATTTCGCCAGTTTATGGTAACTTGGAGCAACATTTAACAAATCGTGAGAATTCTTGGCTTTGCAAGCAAGCTATTCTGGCCTCTCGGAACGATCAAGCGAAATACTGGCACGTGGTTCAAGTGTGGAGTACCTACATTACAGTCGATAGAGTCATGGACATGGATGAGGCTACAAGCTACCCTGTAGAATTTTTAAATTCTTTGTCTGCTCCGGAACTTCCAAGTCATAAAATCAGTATGAAAGTAGGTGTGCCTATAATGCTCTTAAGAAATCTGAGTACAAGGGAACCCACGTAAGAGTGATTGCACTGCAGCGCAATGTAATAGCGGCTGAGGTAATAACGGGATGTGGTGCTGGTGAACAAGTTTTTATACCCCGGATACCTCTGATACCTAATAACTTTCTATTTAAATTTAAACGCGTGCAGATCTTTATAAGTGTTTGTTTCGCGATGACCATCAATAAGGAGCAAGGGCAAACGTTGAGTACTGCAGGATCAGATCTGTCTATCAGCTGTTTTTCACACGGCCAATTGTATTTGGCTCTTTCACGCATCAGTATTTTATTCGTATCTGCACCAGACAATGTTACCCATAAAGTTGTTTATAGAGAATCAGCCTGTGCGAAATAACGTGTTGAAAGCAACATATTATTACTTTGGCTGCCAATCAACTTTTTTCTATTTTATAATAATATTCTTTTTTTCAAATTTTACAATTAGAGTACATAACCCAAAAAACATGGTTAAAACGTGTTGCTTAAAGTAATTTGCAGCTTGTTCTCTCACCGCAAATACTTGCAAAGTTTTAGTCACCTTTTACCGGCTTTAGCACAATCCACTCGCCACGCGAACGGCGTCGCGGGTAGGTACATCTAGTTTGTAAATAAATGCGTTTTTGAATAAAAAAATGTGGAAACCTTACTTTATTTATTGCTCTCGTATATAAATCTAGTATATTAATTCGTTGTATTTTAGAAGCAGCAATGGGTATAAAAATAAACGCTCAAAATAATACAACATCAGAGTATGTAAAAAGTGTAAAAACAATGTGTGGAATTCTGACGGATAGAATGTTTTCTCCTTTACACTCTATATTTTATCCATTAACTTTAAATTATTACCGTGAAAAGAAGGCATTAAAAGTACTTCATTCTTATACAGAAAGTATTATTGAAAAAAGAATTAACAAGATGTCGACTAAAACTATAGATGAAGATAATAATATTAATGACATTGGAAAGAAAAAACGATTAGCATTTTTGGATCTTCTATTGAAAAGTTCTTTGGACGGAGAATCTTTATCTAGATTGGAAATTAGAGAAGAAGTTGATACATTTATGTTTGAGGTAATGTATTAAATTTTGATAATGAATGATTTGCTGTGTTACTCATTTTGTTTAAATTTTTGATGATATGTATGTATGTATGTATGGTGTTAGGGGTGACAGATACACCTGCGACCTATAAGATCTATTGTGTCCCCCTTTTCTTGCTTTATTTCTGATGATTCCTCAGACTTATAGCAGCTCTTCTAGTCCTATCTTCCTTAAAAAGTTTAGGATATCATTGGGTTTTAAATTAGGTAGTTCTTCCCTTTCTATTTCGTATGACCCTAGGTATTTGACCCTAGAATTACTTAATGCCATGCATTCTGAAAGTATATGTATTGAGGTTTCATCCTCTACCTCACAGAATCTGCAGTTTGCTTCATCTACTAATCCTAGTTTCTTCATATGTCCTCTTAATCGACAGTTACCGGTTAGTATTCCTGTTATAATTCGGAGGTTTTTCTTACTCAGGTTAAGACAGCTGTGAGATCTCTTCTGGTTATAGTTTCCCAGGAGCGTCTTCGATTGTCTTAGTCCTTCTAGATCACTCCAGTACTTGGATTTTTCGCTATCCATTTTTTTCTTTAGTTTTTCTAAGATTGTACTACTGCTGATCCCACAGGATGGTTCTGGTCCCAGGTATGGGGTTTCAGCTCCTTTTTTTGCCAGCTTGTCTGCTGTTTCATTTCCTTCTATTCCTACGTGTCCTGGAACCCATAGGAGGGTAACAGTGTTATTCTGTCCTAGTTCATTTAATTTGCCTAGGCATTCCCAGACCATCTTTGAATTGATTGTATCTGAGTTCAGAGTTTTGATGGCTGCTTGACTATCTGACATGATTACAATCTTCTGTCTACGAGAGTTCCTTTTAATGTTAAATTCTATACATCTTTCGATGGCACGAATTTCCGCTTGAAAGATGCTTGGGTACGTACCCAAGCTTTCTGAGTATTTGGTTCTAGGTCCAAACACCCCTGCTCCTGTTCCTTTATCTGTCTTGGAGCCGTCCGTGTACCATTTTATGGCGTTTTGGCTTAGCCATAACATGGTGTTTTCGTCCCATTCAGATTTGCTTCCCAGTTTAGTGGTAAATTTCCTTACAAAGTTAAATTTCTTTGGCATGTCATCTTGGGGCATTTCCCAAGTTGGATCAAGTTGAAGTGATCGAGGTTTTTCCTTGATTATTCCTTCTTTGATCATTCTATATATTGTTTTCTTCCTAGCATTTTCTACTTGAATATGCAGTGGCGAGAGATTTAGTATTACTTCCATTGCAGCAGTGGGACATGTTCTCATTGCTTTAGTGATACATGCACAGGCTAGTCTCTGAATCTTTGAGAGGTTTGTCCTCGTAGTGATCAGATTAGCTCTCGTGCCCCAAGCTACTGCCCCATATGTACTGTGTACATCCATTGCAATGTCTTTGGGTTACAGCCCCAATTTTTCCCAGCAATGTTTCTGCACACCATAAGGGCTTTTGTAGCTTTGTGTATTATTTCGTTTTTGTGTTTGCTCCAGAGTAACTTATTATCGAGTATTAGCCCTAGATATTTGACCTCTGTCGTCCACTCAATGGTATTTCCACCTATTTTTATAGTTTTTAGTTTAGGTTTCTTTTTCTTTGTAAAGGCTACTAACGTGGTCTTGGTGGGGTTGATATTAAGTCCCACTGAATCACACCACTGCTTTGCTGTGTTCAGTCCTCTTTGCACTATGTCGCAGAGGACGTTTTCATATTTCCCTCTTGCGAGGATAACTACGTCATCAGAGTAACCCTGGCAAGGTATACCTAATTCGGTCAATTGCCAGAGTAAGCTGTCTACGGTGAGGCTCCACATAAGTGAGGATGCAACTTCCCCTTGCGGACAACCTCTGGTCGTATTGATGGAGATAGTGTCTTTGCCTACCTTCATTTCTGCGATTCTTGTAGACAGTAATTGCGACAACCAGGTGGAAGTCGTTCTATCTACTCCTCTATCACTGAGTGCTCTTTTGACAGCCTCGTGTGGAGTATTGTCAAAAGCCCCCTCTATGTCTAGAAAGGCACATACCACGGTTTCTTTTGTGTTTAGAGCGTCTTGGATTTCGTCAGTCAATTGTATCAACGTGGTCTCCGTAGATTTGCCCGTTTGATATGCATGCTAACGAGGGTGCAGTGGCACCTGCTCCAAGACTTCTGTTCTGTTATCTACAGCTTTTTCCATCGTCTTGAGAACAAACGATGTAAGGCTGATTGGTCTAAGGGATTTAGGGTGTGTAGTGTCCCGTTTCCCTGCCTTGGGGATGAAGGTGATTCTTGCCCTCCTCTACACTTCTGGTATATATCCCAGTTTAAAACTGCTCCGACTGATTCGGATCACATGAGGAATGATTGCCTCCTGCCCCTGTTGTAGTAGGGCAGGAAATATTCCGTCAGTTCCAGGGGTTTTGAATGGCTGAAAGGTGTTCATAGCCCACCTTAGCCGTTCTTCACTGCATATGTGTTTTGCCATTGCAGTGTCTTCCCTGGTTGGTCTTCTAGTTTTGTACCTCGTATTTCCTGTGGTGTTTATGCCTGCAGGAAAGTGGGTTTCTAGCAGGAGCTTTGCTCGTTCTTTTTTGCTTTCTGTGAAGCGTCCATCTGGCTTTCGCAGTGTCATTACTGTATCTACTCTTCCTTTTGCTAAGACTTTGTGCAGTCTTGCAGCAGAAGGTGTAGAGTCTATTTCTTCGCAGAATTTCCTGAAGCTGTTTCTTTTGGCTTTTCTAATCTCTTTATTGTAAGTTGTGAGTTTCTCGGTGTAGCTCTGCCAATCTCCGTTACATTTGGCTCTGTTGAAGAGCTTCCTTGTTTCGGATCTTAGGTTTGACAGATGACTATTCCACCATATTGCGTCGTTTGACTTTCTAGTCCTTTGAAGAGGACAGCTTGATTTATAGGCATCGAGTATTGCCTCGTTTAATTCTATGAGATCATTTTCCAATACCAGGTGGTTTTTGGCTTTCCCTGTGGCTCGAAGGCCTGCAAGGTTTCTGTTTAAATTAGTCTTATAATTTTCCCAGTTGGTTTTCCTGGGGTTTCTCCTTAGTATAGGTTCAGGAGGATTGGATTCTAGTCTGAACATGATCAATCTGTGATCAGAGAGAGACGGTTCATTCGAAACTCTCCAATCTTTTACATGATCTTTCAGATTGAATGTGCTTAGTGTTATGTCTAGCACTTCCTTCCTTATTCTTGTTACAAACGTAGGGGTATTCCCTATATTATGTAGAATAAGATTCTTATTGAGAATAAATTCTAAGATTTGCTCACCTCTTTTATTGGTGTTTGTGCTTCCCCATATGGTGTTGTGGGCATTGGCGTCACATCCTATGAGTAATGGTAGCTTCTTGTCATGACAGTATTCTACTAGTCTTTGCAGTTCTAAAGGCGGTGCAGTCCCGTCTCCTGCAAAGTAGCATGAAACTATTATAACTTCTTGGCGTTTTTCCTTGAACTCGAGTTCAGCTTGAATCGGGACGAGATCTCTCGTCATGAATTCTGAAACACAACAATAATTAATACTGTAACTTACCAGGATGCAAGCTCTTGGTACGTCCGTATTACTTACATTGTATATCACCTTTGTATCCCTACTGGCCAGTCCTTTCACTTGCCCTTCACGAACCCATGGTTCCTGAATTAATGCAATTCCCATTTGGTTGCTGATAAACGTCCTTGATATAACCGCTGAAGCTCCTTTAGCGTGATGGGCGTTTAGCTGAGCAATATTTATTCCCATTTTTAACTTCCCGCTAAAAAAAATTAAAATTTTTTTTAAAATCGGGAAGTTATTGGTTTCACCCCGTTTTTCGAAAATCGAGTTTTCATCGGATCTCAACGTTTTGAGGTCTTAGGAACCTCCCCTGACTATTTTTACGAGGGTATCTGTATGTCTGTATGTACGTGTGGATGTGTGTGTGGATGTATGTAAACCTCTTATAACTTTTGAACGGCTTGACCGATCAGAATGAAATAAAAAGCATTCCAAAGAGTTCGATCTAACTTAGATTCCCTGTAAGTTTGAACCGATTCGATCCAGTAGATTTCGAGAAATTTCAAAATAACCGAAAAAAACAATTGGTAAAAATTATGTTTTTTGGGCATATCTTTTTGGCTTTTGCATCGATCAATTTCGTAACCTAATCAGCTCTCAAGCTTAAAAAGCCACGTCGAATGCCGGTTTGCAAATTAAAATCGGTTAATTCGTTCGTGAGATATCGTTGTCGAAAAATTTCAAAAAAAGTGTTTTTTTTTTCAATAACTTAGAGATTTTTTGACTAACCGATTTTGCACTCCCGGTAACGTTTTTGGTCTCAAAAAACTGCGTCGAATGCCATCTTGAACATCAAAATCGTAACGCGTTAAAAAGTTATGGTTTTTTAAACATTTCAAAAAAAGTCAAAAACGTCAAAATACGTCACGTTACTATAGCTTTGCGGTTAAAACTAGCGGGAAGTTGCAAGGATGGCCTTTAAGGTCAACCTCTTTTCGAATTTTTTTTTTATGTTGTAACGTTCAAATTCGATTTGTACGTTAACTTACCCTTGCTAGCTCCAGGGATCGTGGCTTCTTTCTGGTTTTTTCCTTAACTCCCCCCAAACAATTATATAAGGGCGCAAAAATACAGACAAGCAAATAAAAGATGTTAAATCAGTGTAAATTGTTTATTTCAATAATCTGAATGATAAAAATGTTAATGAATTATTTATAGTGAAAACTAATTTCTTATCTTTTTTTTCCTTTCTTCTGGATGTCGTAGTAGACGGAAATTTCCTGTTTTTCTCGGGTTGACGTTACCGATGGCAAGACGTTTTCTTAACAAAGGATCTGAATATTTTCTTCCAGCTATAGGCCTTGGTGACGGACTCAAAAAAAAGGAATATGGTGGCACGTGAAAAATTCTGCTTAACCAAACTTCTTTCAAAAAATTGTTCGAATAACAATAGTCCTATCCTTGAACCCTTCAAAATTTGGCAATGGCCCTATGAATAAAAATTCAGACCGTCAAAATTCCATCTCACTAAACCTTAATTTCGATTACAATCATCCAAAGTTTCTCCAAGTTCGAGAAAAGAAAAAAGTTAATCACTTTATCTGTTTACATATTTTTAACACAATAAAAACTGATTTAAACAATGATTGTAATCGAAATAAATTAAAAGTTAGAATTATATAATTATTATAATCAATAACATACATTCACCAAGTTTTTGACTATTACTAGAATTTTTAAAACAATTTAATTTTTACTCACCAAACGAAGGGAGAAGAAATAAGAATAGAACTTCAGACTTTGAAGCACAAATTGTAAAGAAATTAAAAATACCGACACTCTTTCCGAGTGAACAAAAGATCCCCGCTTATACGGAAATCAAGTCTGCGTCGACTCCACAGAATCGTCGCGGAATCGTAAAAATCAAACCGACGTAGGCCAGGCCAAAAATATCGTAGCAAAATAGACGAGAAATTAATGAAATAAAATATTATTAGGCCAGGCCAACAAATAACGTAGTAAACGTTACACCACGGTAACCTGACGGAAAAAAAAGAATTGGAAATTCTTTTTTTTTTTTTTTAAAAAGTTAAGCTAATAAAATCCAAAAACAATTAAAAAAGTAAATAATCAAAAACTGGTGAATCGGTAAAGAAAAATAAACAGCATTTAATAATTAAAGGTAACCACAAGTATTTGTGTAAGTACTTCTTAAATAATAAAAAAAAACATTCTCGAAAAAAAAATTTAAAAGCACGAAACCTTACTACGCTTTACCTCTAGAGAAGAAAGAAAACAAATTTTTGAGAAAACTCGGAATCAAGCACCCAGTGCGTTAAAGTACCACCAGACTAAAACGACGTCGGTTCATCCGTATCGGCGAACTGTGGTCGAGGCCCACCGAGTGAGCGGTAACAAAGCATACTTCCAAGGGCGACCTCGCGAAAGATGATTAATCGCGTCATGGTTACACACCCTTGGACCTCACACCATACAGTATGCAAAGCCCTCTCACCCAGCAAACGACGAACACAGTCCCCACCCACATCTGAACTTCCGCCGGAAAAAATAACAAAAGACAAGTTACGGTAACAAAGATTAAGATACTGCTGGGACTTCCACGAGGCGCTCTGCAAGGTCATCTGACTCTACCAGCAGTAGTGAACCCCCACATAGTGACAGTTTTCCCTCAGGTCCCTGTCGGCAAGCAATTCACCTCCCACTGGCAGAGCGTAACCAATGCAGTCCCACTTAAGAGCAACTCCCCGTGCAGCCTCAGCACCCACCAAAACCTAAGGCCAAAGAAAAAAGCACGGAGGGACGTTTTGGGCCTAAGCCCGGGACCTGAAGGGACCCAGTGAAGCAAGTAAAATTACCATGGGTTTTGAAGAAACCCAGGTAGTTAAACCGTCAAAAGACGAAGTGACTGGATTTTTACAAGGGGTACCAGCCAACCCAATGGAACGGTCAACACTGAAGTTTCTCCACGCTGTACAGGGGATGCGAGGAGCTCAGCGAAGACGGGTGGTCTCGGCATAACCAACGGTTATTCGCATCGCTATTAGATGGCATGTCAGCCATGAAAAATAAAAATAAACAAAAGGAAAAAAAAGGTAAATATATATAAAAAATAAAGGGACTTGACCAAGGGAGTTCCGAAAGTTAAGCTTCCCCGGGAACATGTTTCTCCATTTGGCAGACAACGCCCAGTCGGGAAGAGAGAGAGAATTTAAAGCCAAAGAGGTTAAGACACAAAAAAAAATTTTGAAAAAGTGGCAATAACAAAAAGAACAAAAAGGTATAGTCACAATCGGTAAGAGAGTCCCCCCACTCTAAAAAAATTGGTCGCATTGACCAGCACCTCAAGGGTACCAAAAAAGTCATAATCGGTATTGCTAACATTTAAGTAGCATTAAGTCAAAATCGGTAAAAAAAAAATAATTAATAACTGTCCTATTTAAGGTCGTTTAAAAAAAAACAACACTAACGAGATGTAACGAAAGAAACAAAAGATTAATGTTCACAATACAAGGCAAAAGTCTATCTCCAAAAATAAAATAACTTATCATAGCAACGACGACAAAGATAAGACTGTCGACAACAGAATCATTGAATACACAAAAAAAATACTCTACTTGAGTAATAAAAACAAGCCCAAAAGCCAAGGAAATATTCAATGAACGAGATAAATTGAAACCAAATATCAGTTGAACGAAAATGTGACTAAACACTAAAAGATAAATCAACTAATATTCAGATCAAAAATAAGTTGACAAGTCTTATCGCTAAGCAAACAAGAGACATAAAAAAGATAAAAGGTAATTGCTATCATAAAAAGACAAGAAATAACTGGAGACAATGAAAAAAAAAACGAAAATAATTATCATTAAAAAAATGACATCAAACAACGGTAATAATGTGAACTTAAAAATAGGACAGTTAATAAAAGCAAAAACGACGAAATCAATCAGAATAGAAAACAATTACTCAAACGCTAAGAACACTGAAAGGCAATAATCAATAAGTAAAGAAGGAGAAAAAATTTTGAAAAAGGAACAAACTAAGAATCCAAAAATACTAATACTTTTTTTTTTCTATAAATTTTTTTAAAAAAATTAAATGACAATCGAAGTTAATCTAAAAGGTTGAAAAGAATTTTGAAAAAGTTTTTAAGAATTTAAAAAATCTAAGAAATAGAAATTGAAAAGTTAATAACTTATGCCTTCAGTGAAGTGACTCCAGTGTAAAGAAATCCAAAAAAAAAATTCAATCAAAAGTAAGGAATTCAAACATAACGAGAAAAGATAAAATATATACGATATCACTATATTTTTCACAAACAAGTAACTACAAAAAATTACGAACAACGAAACATAAGAAAAATCACAAACTTTTTATCAAAATGTCCTAGGTATGTGAAAAACAGTCATAGATATTAAAAGTATTTCTGTACTTGGTGTATCACAAAATCAATTCCGATAAAAAAAATGAAAGAATGGTATGTGGAAAACAAAAATCCCGAGTAGGTACACAAATTCATGGAAAGTCTATATGTTTCCCAAAGATAAGCCCTAACGGCCGAAAAAGAAACCAATATAGACCATAATCCCACAATACAATAAGATAAGATACGATAAGATACATTTCTATTGTGTCCCAACCATACGGAACACCAATAGAAGCGATAAGAAGCAGTTAATACCAACTGCTCCACGATAAAGAGGTCTCACGGACCCCTATAAGATACTAAGGTCTCACAGACCTTACACGGTAATAATGTGGTCTTCCAGACCACACCAAAAATATGCCCACGGCAAACAACGATAAGTACCCACACTCAAGATATAACTAAAAATTTCCTAAAAACCATCTTCCAAATCCTAACTGAAAGAAATGAGATAAAAAGAGAGAAAAAAAAGAAAAACCAAAATACAGAAATGAAAGGAATTCAAAAAAAAATTTTTTTGACTGTAACTCTCACACTCATACAATAAAGTCAAGAAAAAAGACAAAAGCTAAGATAGCAACAAAAAAAAAAGGACATAATGATAACACGACACAAACACTTCAAAATCTGCTAAGAAGCCGACATCAGCTAAGAAATACCTGCCTTAAGATAAGAAAGAAACTCCCTAACACTAAATTCTAAATTTAGAAATAATAATCTAAAATGTTTAGGAAATATCTCAAGAGACATTCTGTATAGAAAAATCATTAAACGGAAATGCAACATAATTGTAAGGTAAAACTATTTAGTAAACATAATAATATTCTTCGATAAATAAAACTCGATAAATTAAAAATTAAACTCGAAGTATACCAAACAATAGTGGTTAGCCTTGAATCTATCGATAATGAATTCCAACAAAATTAAGTAAAGATAAAAAGTTAAGTGTTAGTAAAGCAATTAATAAAATATTTGCATGTCTGTATTTAAATTTGATGGAAAAAAAATTTAAAATTACTTAAATTAATGAAATTGCTAGAAGAAGCCTCAAAAAAAACCAGAATCTTAGTTGGGCGCCAATTTGTAACGTACAAATTCGATTTGTACGTTAACTTACCCTTGCTTGCTCCAGGGATCGTGGCTTCTTTCTGGTTTTTTCCTTAACTCCCCCCAAACAATTATATAAGGGCGCCAAAATACAGACAAGCAAATAAAAGATGTTAAATCAGTGTAAATTGTTTATTTCAATAATCTGAATGATAAAAATGTTAATGAATTATTTATAGTGAAAACTAATTTCGTATCTTTTTTTTCCTTTCTTCTGGATGTCGTAGTAGACGGAAATTTCCTGTTTTTCTCGGGTTGACGTTACCGATGGCAAGATGTTTTCTTAACAAAGGATCTGAATATTTTCTTCCAGCTATAGGCCTTGGTGACGGACTCAAAAAAAAGGAATATGGCGGCACGTGAAAAATTCTGCTTAACCAAACTTCTTTCCAAAAAATTGTTCGAATAACAATAGTCCTATCCTTGGACCCTTCAAAATTTGGCAATGGCCCTATGAATAAAAATTCAGACCGTCAAAATTCCATCTCACTAAACCTTAATTTCGATTACAATCATCCAAAGTTTCTCCAAGTTCGAGAAAAGAAAAAAGTTAATCACTTTATCTGTTTACATATTTTTAACACAATAAAAACTGATTTAAACAATGATTGTAATCGAAATAAATTAAAAGTTAGAATAATATAATTATTATAATCAATAACATACATTCACCAAGTTTTTGACTATTACTAGAATTTTTAAAACAATTTAATTTTTACTCACCAAACGAAGGGAGAAGAAATAAGAATAGAACTTCAGACTTTGAAGCACAAATTGTAAAGAAATTAAAAATACCGACACTCTTTCCGAGTGAACAAAAGATCCCCGCTTATACGGAAATCAAGTCTGCGTCGACTCCACAGAATCGTCGCGGAATCGTAAAAATCAAACCGACGTAGGCCAGGCCAAAAATATCGTAGCAAAATAGACGAGAAATTAATGAAATAAAATATTATTAGGCCAGGCCAACAAATAACGTAGTAAACGTTACAATGTACCTACCCCTGCTCTTCGTCGAGGACCCCTTCCTCACTTCCAACGAGGGTGTCATCTGACTCACCCAAGAGGCTGACATCCTCGTCCTGCACTTCTCCGACCTCCATGGCTGCCTCATTTTCTGAGTCTTTGCCATAGAGATCGGCGACGTGGAAGGACCCGATGCTTTCCGCATCGCTAGGTGTCTCTCTGGGTGAGCCATTACCACTTTCTGCTTGGGCAGTTTGCCCCTCTGGGTTTCCTTCCCCATCTTTCTTTTCTTCCCATCTTAGACCGTGAACGGGGATTTTCCCGAACCGGTAGAAGAAGGTGAAGCCCTTGTTCTTGAGGGATTGGCAGGATAGTTCATCTATCGCTGCCCTCAAGAGTTGCCCTGTCGCCTCTTCTTTCAGGCTGAGGACTTTCCATTGGTCTGTCCTCAGACCCTCGTTTTGGGCTTTAATCAGCTGAAGTAGCTTCTCAGCTGATAGCCCTCTGCTCCTTGGGAGGAAGGCAGTGATGACATGTGATTTGGGGATGTCATCTCCCCTACATGTCGTCAGCTCCCTTCTTTCCCATTTCTTTAGGTGGGGTACCTTCAACCGGAGCCACTCTGCCGACTGTGGTGTTTCACAGTCGACTATGATTAGTCCCGGTTTGAAGTGTATTCCGCCGAATTGGAGCTTGTGCTCCCATCCGGCGAACATTTCCTCCACTATCGCCTCCTCCACCAAAGTTTGCTCGTCCGCACGGAGGGTATTCTCAGAGAACCCTTTAGGGAGGATGGCGACTTTTTCTGTTTTAAGAGCAGTGGCGTAGCTGCTCTTACCTGAGGTGGTCTGTTTTTCCACCTCCACCTTCTTCTTTTTATTTTCTTGGGCGGGACTGATGGTGGTCTCAGCCCGCTTACGTTTCTGTTGGGGGACAGGCTCTTTGGATTTATGCTCCATAGCCTTCCTCCTAGCTATTTCAGGTGTCATTCCCTGGTTTAGGTACCTAGGGTACCATTTGCAGCCGGCCCCGCTGAGTCCCCGCCTCAGAGGATCGTCTTTTCCTCCAGGTTCTCCTAATTTGGGAAGCGGAGGTTGCTTTTTTGGTGTTTCTGCCGCCTGCTGGAGTGTTTTCCTCCCCTCAGATTTCCCTTTGTGGCTTGTTCCCACTTCAGGCTCTGAGGTGCCGGCGATCAGCACTGCTGTCTCCCGGGGTGTTTCCCGAGAGGCTGAAGAAGGGGAGGGTTTTCCTGCTGCCTTTTTCTTCTTTTGGTTTGTTGTTGCGGTGTATTCCCGCTGGTTTTCTTTTTTTGTTTTTTTTTTTATCCATGGTTGTTCCCACGAGTAGCTAGGGAATAAACAGTCCGCTCCGACAGAGCCCCGCATGCCGGAGTAAGGCTAATTACAAGGGGGTTTCGCCTGGTGCCCCCAGGGGACCGTTCGCGACCAACTTTAACCCGTTGGCCATTCAGTACATCAGCACGGTACCTCACACATTCACTTAGGGTTGTTTGTGTAATTATTAGCCGTAAGATGAGGGAGGGACATCAGGCCCTCTCCCAGCTTGCCGTTGCCCGGGGTGTGCCACTGGGAGGCTATTACACCAGGGTCGTACCGATTCGGGGGGGGATCCAGAAGCCTAGTTGCGGTCAGCCACTCAAGCTTCTGCATCCATCCCACCCTTTACTGCACTACCCCACCGCCCCTTGATGATATGTTAGTTTTTATACATAATTTGTGAGGAATTTTCCTTTTAAACAATATGGAATATTGAGTGGCTTTTCCTGATATATATACCTCTTTTCTTATTTCATATGTCAGCTATACCATGGAGCTTGTAAAACCTCAAAGTATAAAACTATGTGAATAGACCTTTTGTTCTCTTCCCCACAGAGTTTGTTTCTTATACTTTTAAAACCTTTAGTGTTTTTTTTGCCAACATTGTATGATTATGCATTTTTTAAATCTCTTGTAACAATTATTCCTTAAAACGTTTATTCGTTGTCTCATTCCAAGATATTTTCAATGCCCTACCAATCTCTTGGATAGGATGGCATATTTCAATTTATTTTACAACTTGGCATTGTTGTTCCAATTCCCCTACATAAAACTTACATAAAATGCACATCTTGCAAAATAACCTCCAAAGCTACGAGAGACATGTGGACATGCCGTAGGCTTTTTGGAAAAACATCGGTTGTTAAACCTAATATGACTCATATCTTACGGTTCTCAGACTCCTCTGCTAAGCTGGTTTGTTAGAAAAAATAATAACGCACGAAAGGCAATAATGGATTTGCAGAAAATGCAATGACTCGCTTATATACGGATTATAAAACTGTGTCCTACTGCGGCCTTAAAGGTAAATGTAGACTATCCTCCCTTTTATTTTCATGCAAAGCGGATTGGTTTGGTAACTGCCGTATAGGGTTTCTAAGGGTAGTAGCAAGTCAATTAATTAAGATGCAACCAGACATGATTTGTTCTAAACGGGTTTTTTAACTTACACTTAATGTTAGGATTAACGAGTGTAAGTTGATAAAAACAAAGTTGCTTAACTTACAAAAGAAGCCCTATACTGATGGATCTAAAACACCAGAAGGAGTACAGGTCCTAATGTTAGGTTCTCAATAGACTGGTAAACTCTTGTACGATCTTCCAAGTGAAGCCATTAGTAATAGACTTTGGTGTTCAAGAGTGCATTTAATAACGCTTCAATTTAGCCAGAATACTTATTGCCTCCAACTATTTATTGCCTCCGATAGCCAAGCTGTTTTAAGAGCTATCACATTCAATTTCAAAACAGCATGAAACGACAAAGTCTCTTAACTAACTTTATAAATATAACAATATAACTTTGCTGTGGGTACAGGTATAAAGGAATTTTCGAAAACGTGATTGCCAATAGTCTTGTAAAAGAAGGATACTCTTTTTATCGGACTTGAACCTTTCTGTGGCATTTCGAAATGCCCAATATAAATAAATTTTGAACTTGGAAAAGAAACTCTGTTTAGCTACTGGAAAAACACTCCAGGTCAAACACAAGGAAAATGCAGCCTTTACTGCGATACTCTTAATTAGTCTTAGAGCTTCAAAAACCTGAACTCAGAGTAATATTAGAAATTCTCACTGTCCACTGAGTTACCATCTCTGTAAAATGGGCAAACTGGACAGTGGAACATGCAGAATTTGTTAGTATGCAGATGAAATGGTTAAACATATTATCTGTAACCGATAAAAATATCGCATCTTCTTGCATGAGCAGGTTACAAACGTAAGTGGATAACAGACTTTCAAAAAATTAATAGTTTTTAGCAAAATAATATTTAGAGAGACAACTCGTGAACATTTTTACGATGTCAATAATAATAAAAATAATAATAATAATGTTTATAAATATCCAAACTTACAAATTAAACAACCACGAACACAAATAACTAAAAAGATGAAATTATATTTTATTATCAGAATTTAGCGGGATAATCTGTAAACGATTTCAATACATAAGTATTAAGTTTTTTGTTTCCTATTATTTTTTCGTTCTTTCAGGGTCAGGACACCACGTCTGCTGCTATAAGTTTTACTCTATATGCATTAGCTAATCATGACGATGTACAGGTAAGTTAAATAGGCTCGGAAAAATAATCATAGAATCGATTTTAGCTCAAATAAGCTCTTTTAAAAAACTAAAGAAAAAAATGGGATTGACCTACAGAATCTATATTTCTAAAATCTCTTTTTGGTCATTCCAGTATTCTGATTTTTATAGATAATTAATTTAACTAAAAATTATTAATAATTTTTCAAAATTTTCAAAAATTTATAATTTTTTTCATGTTTTTTTTTCATTGGTCACGGTTTGTTTATAAATTTTCGTTTTTTTCAAGATTTTTCTTTTGCAAGATTTATTTAAATATTACAAAAAACAGCAAAGTGGTTATGAAGTCGGTTTTTAAATGTTCCTCACAATCGCCATAGCGTTCAATAAGAAGCATGATTAAAACACTAACTGAATAACTAAATACGTAAAGGGGCGCATGACACTAGACATTTGAGTAGAAAGTGTAAGGAAGAAAACAATATCTATAGTCAAAGAAAGAACAATTACGAAAAAACCTTTAATTTGTTTTAATTTAATATCGAAGTAACTATCGTAAACAATAGATAGTAATCATGTCAGATGGCCAAGCAGCCATTAAAACACTGAAGTCACACACAATCAGTCTAAAGATGATCTGGGAATGCCTAGGCAAACCACAGACTATGACAAAATAACTCTGTTACCCTCTTATGGGTTTCAGGTCTCATAGAAATAGAAGTAAACAAAAAAGCAGATAAGCAGGCAAAAAAGAAGCTGAAACGCCATATTTTAGACCAGAACCATGCTGTGAAATCAGCAACAGAACAATCCTGTGAAATCAGCAATCGTACCCTCTCAGAAAAATAAGGGAAAAAAAGTGAATAGCGAAAAAGTACTGGACGATCTAGAACGACTAAGAGAACTGAAGATGATCCTGGGAAATACAACCAGAAGAGATCTTTCAGCTGTCTAAACTTCAGTAAAAACAACCTTTGCATTATAACGGGAATATTATTCGGGCAGTGGCGATTAAGAGGACATATGAAGAAACTAAGATTAGATGAAGCCGAGTACAGATTCTGAGGGGGAAGAGGGAAAAAATCATACGCTCAGAATGTAGTGCCTTATGTAATTCTAGGTTCAGGTACCTAGAAAACAGAAGAGGAAGATCTACTGAACTTGAAGTCCTACGATATCCTAAACTTTCTAAGAAAGATAGGACTAGAAGAGCTGCTATAAGTCTGAGGAATCATCAGAAATAAAGCAAGAAAAGGGGGACACAATAGATCTTATAGGAGCTTTTATGATTATGAGAATACATCAGATTTCTAGCAATAAAAGTGGATAATAATAGATTTAATAGGTCGCAGGTGGATCTGTTACCCCTGATGACGCATATATGCATATTGTTTATGTAATAGTAAACTGATCATGAGATGAACTTTTGTATACTTCCCTGTTTTTTTTTCATAATCTCATACTATTTTTTTTGTATCTTTCTCTCCACTTATTTAACATTGTTTATTACATTGTACTTATTGTACATCTTGATTGGTTAATCATTATTGTCTTAATAAATAATCATTTTTCATTAGCTTTGGTATGAAAAAAATTTATAATCTAATTTAAATGATAAACAAAGTTCTTAAGGAACTATTTATAAACTGTAAAAGGCTTTCGCGGCCATTGTCTATTGTATCAATGGTTTTTGGGCTATTAGGCCGGCGTCGATTGTGTTGCTGACTTGACGTTTCGCCAACACGAGCGGTTGGCATCTTCAGAAGTTGCTTCCTGGTTGACAGTCTGCGACTTACTAAGCTTTGCGTGATCGCAGCTCGTATTTATACGTCGGGAAGGAAGTGGGCGGGGCCACAGTTGCTTTCGATTCCAATCGGTTCTGGTCGGTGTTGTTCGTTAAGGGTAGAGTTTTCGCATTCTTTATTATCGGGACCCATGTTTTGTTAATCTTGACTGCTTCCTCTTTTTACCCGACTGCCGGAGGGTTATGTTTTCAGCGCGTATGTTGTATCTATGTAATATTCTTCCTTACCTTGTATCTCCAGAACCGCTAAACGGATTTTCACATTTGAGGTATCGTTAGATTTGTCTTAATAGCCCAAGTGTTCTTAGATAGGTGACATTTAAAAAAAATAAAAATGGCGGATGTTTGACCCCACATTGTGAGGTAATAAAAAAATAAATTGTACCAAGCATATCGAGTGGGGTATCAAAATGAAGGATTTTAAACACAAATTCTAAATATGTATATAACTTTTGGTTTTAATATTAAATAGAACGATAAAAAAAGAAATGAATATTTTTTCTGCAAAGCAAATCGGATTTTTTTTTTTGTATTTCGATCTAAGTTCCTTGGCGAAAGTTGTTTAGTTTCATGAGTAGAACACGTGGTATGAAAATAAAAAACATAATAATAATTGGACATACAATGCAGCTGATTTCTCATTAACTATGGGAAATCAATTTTTTTTCCATATTTCGATCTATTTTTCTTAGGGAAAGTTGTTCAGTTTCATGAATACAAAATTGCTTAAACAATCGCATGATTTAAACTGATTCAAGGAATTAATAAGGTTACGCAATCTTCCTTAAAAAAGCAGTATTAAAAGAAATTGAGTATTATAATAGTAAATTCACATCTGGAAACACAGCTCCGGTGTAAAATTATTAAAACGCTGTAAAAAGCTTTTCTCGATTTTACTCTATGGCATTATTGTTTGAGAATATTTCATTCAAAAACACATAAATATTTTAAAAATCCGACACAGATGTCCTGTAGCACCATTCAGAAATTAATGATTTCACATAAACTCTTTAGCAAGTTTAGAATAAGCACTCTAAACTAAAAAGACACAAATAAAAAAATAATTAAAAAATAACAAAAAACCCGCCTGCATGGATAGCTACAGCTAAAAATCAATTGAAAAGACTGAAACAAGACGAAAATTCAATGACTAGGTATTTAAAAAAAATCAATGATTAGGTACTTAGAACTAAAAACATAAATTGAAACAGTACCACATCTACGTACCTACGTATTGTACAAATAGAAATATCAGCACGGTAGTCATTCAATTTTTTGCAACATTATAAACAGAATTGCAGTCGGAGGCATGAAAGTGTATGCTATGTTAAATTATTATTCTTTTGTGCATGCCTCCGACTGTAATTCTGTTTATAATGTTGCAAAAAATTTAATGACTACCGTGCTGATATTTCTATTTGTACAATACGTAGGTACGTAGGTGTGGTACTGTTTCAATTTATGTTTTTAGTTCTAAGTACCTAATCATTGATTTTTTTTAAATACCTAGTCATTGAATTTTCGTCTTGTTTCAGTCTTTTCAATTGATTTTTAGCTGTAGCTATCCATGCAGGCGGGTTTTTTGTTATTTTTTAATAATTATTTTTTTTATTAAAGTTGTTGGGGTGCTTCTCTATCTCTATGGCTTCTCTATAGAGTCTGGAATCGTATGCTGATGTAGTAGCGAGGACTTGGGTCTCCTCAAACTTAATCCGATGGTCCATAGTGAGGGAATGTTCCGCTACGGCGGATTTGTCTGTCTGTCCCAGACGACAATTGGCCTTGTGCTCTTTAATCCTGCTGTTGATCGAGCGTTTGGTGGTTCCTATGTACACGCTTCCACATGTGCACGGAATGCGGTAAATTCCCGAAGCCGACAGTGGATCTCTTCTGTCTTTTGCCGATCGAAGACATTCTTTGATTTTTCTCGTTGGTTTGAAAATAGTCTTCACATTTTTCTTTCTTAGCAATCGACCAATTCTGTCTGTCACTCCCGGAATAAAAGGCAGAAATGCTTTTGCCACTGGTTGGATTTGCTCATTCTCCTTGGGTCTACGATTTGTTGGTCCAATCGATCTTTTGATTTCCCGTTCTGCATAACCATTGGCCCTTAAAGCATCATGAATATGAGTTAGCTCTGCGTTTAGTGCCTCGGGTTCGCAAATTCTTTTTGCCCTTTCTGCTAAAGTTTTGATGACTCCATATTTCTGACATGGGTGGTGGTTGGAATCCCTATGTACATATCGATCCGTATGTGTAGGTTTTCTGTACACTGTGTGGCTCAATGATCTTCCTGTTCGTGATAATAACACATCAAGGAACGCCAGCTTGTTGTTGTCTTCGATTTCCATCGTAAACTGTATCTTTTCATGGATGCTGTTAATGTGTGTCAGAAATTCTTGCAATTTATCCTGCCCATGGCTCCATATTACAAATGTGTCATCTACATATCTATACCAAACTTTTGGCTTGTATGGGGCACTGTCCAACGCAAGTTGTTCGAACTTTTCCATAAAGAAATTTGCTATTACCGGGCTGAGAGGGCTTCCCATTGCTACTCCTTCGATCTGTTCGTAAATCTTATTGTCCCATGAAAAATAGGTGGTGGTGAGGCAATGTTTAAACAAATTGGAGATGTCCTCTGGGAATTTATCATCTATATGTTCCATTGCATTGCTTAGGGGCACTTTTGTAAAGAGAGATACTACATCAAAACTTACTAATATATCATTCTCTTCAAGAACTAAGTCTTTAATTTTTGAAATAAAATGGGTGGAATCTTTGACATACGAATCAGTAAGTCCGATGTATGGTTGCAGGAGTGATGACAGGTGTTTAGCCAAATCATATGTCGGTGAACCAATGGTGCTTACAATGGGACGCAGCGGAATGTTGGCTTTGTGTATCTTTGGCAAACCATAGAGTCTTGGTATAGCAGCTTCACTTTTACAAATTAATTTCTTTGTCTGTTCTTCTAGACTTGACTTCTTCACTAAGGTCTTTGTTGTTCTAATTACGCGTTGTGTTGGATCATTGCGTAACTCCTTGTAACTGCTAGGATCTAGTAAATCATTTATCTTTTCCTTATAATCTGCGGTATTTATTACGACAGTCGCATTTCCCTTGTCCGCTGCTAACACCAGTATACTCTCATCCTTGTTTAGATCTTGAATTGCTCTTAACTCCCTAGGCTTTAGGTTACTTTTGGGTGGTTTGGCCTTTTGTAAAATTCTTGCTGATTCGGTGCGTAATTCCTGAGCTGTTTCTTCTGGCAGACATCTTAGTGCGGATTCTAGATTTGCGATAATGTCTTCCTTTGGCACATCTTTTGGCGTTATAGCAAAGTTGCCGCCCTTAGCAAGTACGGAGACCTCATCTGGAGACAAGTTCCGATTGCTAACATTAATCACTGTTCTCTGAGTGTCTAGCGTTTGCTTTGATCCAATGTTTCTCGTTAATCTTTCAAATTTGTCTTTTTGGCGGTCGGTGTTTCTTTGCAGTTCATTTTCCATGCTTCTATATGATATTGCATCAATTTTATCCCAGTCTGTTCGGCGAAGTCTGTTGCTTAGCTGATAAAAGATTCCTAATAGTTTAGTATCGACCTCTGCTAAATTTCTTCTGGTGGTTTGTATCCTCTCTCTGAGCAGAGCTTTTTCCGTTCGGTTATAAATTCTTCGAGCTTGAGCAGATCTTATTACTTGTTTCGCTTTCAAGAACTTTGGTATGACATCCTCTTCCCTACAACGAGATAGAAAAGCCAAGGAGGCTAATAACTGTGCTTTTTTCTTCCTTCCTTGTTCCAGTTGCCGGTGCAACGCTGCTATCTCCTCCCCATAGAGGCGACAAATAACCTGTGAAAGGCTTTCGTGGCCATTGTCTATTGTATCAATGGTTTTTGGGCTATTAGGCCGGCGTCGATTGTCTTGCTGACTTGACGTTTCGTCAACACGAGCGGTTGGCATCTTCAGAAGTTGCTTCCTGGTTGACAGTCTGCGACTTACTAAGCTTTACGTGATCGCAGCTCGTATTTATACGTCGGGAAGGAAGTGGGCGGGGCCACAGTTGCTTTCGATTCCAATCGGTTCTGGTCGGTGTTGTTCGTTAAGGGTAGAGTTTTCGTATTCTTTATTATCGGGACCCATGTTTTGTTAATCTTGACTGCTTCCTCTTTTTTATTAAAGTTGTTGGGGTGCTTCTCTATCTCTATGGCTTCTGTATAGAGTCTGGAATGGTATGCTGATGTAGTAGCTAGGACTTGGGTCTCCTCAAACTTAACCCGATGGTCCATAGTGAGGGAGTGTTCCGCTACGGCGGATTTGTCTGTCTGCCCCAGACGACAATTGGCCTTGTGCTCTTTAATCCTGGTGTTGATCGAGCGTTTGGTGGTTCCTATGTACACGCTTCCACATGTGCACGGAATGCGGTAAATTCCCGAAGCCGACAGTGGATCTCTTCTGTCTTTTGCCGATCAAAGACATTCTTTGATTTTTCTCGTTGGTTTGAAAATAGTCTTCACATTTTTCTTTCTTAGCAATCGACCAATTCTGTCTGTCACTCCCGGAATAAAAGGCAGAAATGCTTTTGCCACTGGTTGGATTTGCTCATTTTCCTTGGGTCTACGATTTGTTGGTCCAATCGATCTTTTGATTTCCCGTTCTGCATAACCATTGGCCCTTAAAGCATCATCAATATGAGTTAGCTCTGCGTTTAGTGCCTCGGGTTCGCAAATTCTTTTTGCCCTTTCTGCTAAAGTTTTGATGACTCCATGTTTCTGACATGGGTGGTGGTTGGAATCCCTATGTAAATATCGATCCGTATGTGTAGGTTTTCTGTACACTGTGTGGCTCAATGATCTTCCTTTTCGTGATAATAACACATCAAGGAACGCCAGCTTGTTGTTGTCTTCGATTTCCATCGTAAACTGTATCTTTTCATGGATGCTGTTAATGTGTGTCAGAAATTCTTGCAATTTATCCTGCCCATGGCTCCATATTACAAATGTGTCATCTACATATCTATACCAAACTTTTGGCTTGTATGGGGCACTGTCCAACGCAAGTTGTTCGAACTTTTCCATAAAGAAATTTGCTATTACCGGGCTGAGAGGGCTTCCCATTGCTACTCCTTCGATCTGTTCGTAAATCTTATTGTCCCATGAAAAATAGGTGTTGGTGAGGCAATGTTTAAACAAATTGGAGATGTCCTCTGGGAATTTATCATCTATATGTTCCATTGCATTGCTTAGGGGCACTTTTGTAAAGAGAGATACTACATCAAAACTTACTAATATATCATTCTCTTCAAGAACTAAGTCTTTAATTTTTGAAATAAAATGGGTGGAGTCTTTGACATACGAATCAGTAAGTCCGATGTATGCTTGCAGGAGTGATGACAGGTGTTTAGCCAAATCATATGTCGGTGAACCAATGGTGCTTACAATGGGACGCAGCGGAATGTTGGCTTTGTGTATCTTTGGCAAACCATAGAGTCTTGGTATAGCAGCTTCACTTTTACAAATTAATTTCTTTGTCTGTTCTTCTAGACTTGACTTCTTCACTAAGGTCTTTGTTGTTCTAATTACGCGTTGTGTTGGATCATTGCGTAACTCCTTGTAACTGCTAGGATCTAGTAAATCATTTATCTTTTCCTTATAATCTGCGGTATTTATTACGACAGTCGCATTTCCCTTGTCCGCTGCTAACACCAGTATACTCTCATCCTTGTTTAGATCTTGAATTGCTCTTAACTCCCTAGGCTTTAGGTTACTTTTGGGTGGTTTGGCCTTTTGTAAAATTCTTGCTGATTCGGTGCGTAATTCCTGAGCTGTTTCTTCTGGCAGACATCTTAGTGCGGATTCTAGATTTGCGATAATGTCTTCCTTTGGCACATCTTTTGGCGTTATAGCAAAGTTGCCGCCCTTAGCAAGTACGGAGACCTCATCTGGAGACAAGTTCCGATTGCTAACATTAATCACTGTTCTCTGAGTGTCTAGCGTTTGCTTTGATCCAATGTTTCTCGTTAATCTTTCAAATTTGTCTTTTTGGCGGTCGGTGTTTCTTTGCAGTTCATTTTCCATGCTTCTATATGATATTGCATCAATTTTATCCCAGTCTGTTCGGCGAAGTCTGTTGCTTAGCTGATAAAAGATTCCTAATAGTTTAGTATCGACCTCTGCTAAATTTCTTCTGGTGGTTTGTATCCTCTCTCTGAGCAGAGCTTTTTCCGTTCGGTTATAAATTCTTCGAGCTTGAGCAGATCTTATTACTTGTTTCGCTTTCAAGAACTTTGGTATGACATCCTCTTCCCTACAACGAGATAGAAAAGCCAAGGAGGCTAATAACTGTGCTTTTTTCTTCCTTCCTTGTTCCAGTTGCCGGTGCAACGCTGCTATCTCCTCCCCATAGAGGCGACAAATAACCTGTGAAAGGCTTTCGTGGCCATTGTCTATTGTATCAATGGTTTTTGGGCTATTAGGCCGGCGTCGATTGTCTTGCTGACTTGACGTTTCGTCAACACGAGCGGTTGGCATCTTCAGAAGTTGCTTCCTGGTTGACAGTCTGCGACTTACTAAGCTTTGCGTGATCGCAGCTCGTATTTATACGTCGGGAAGGAAGTGGGCGGGGCCACAGTTGCTTTCGATTCCAATCGGTTCTGGTCGGTGTTGTTCGTTAAGGGTAGAGTTTTCGTATTCTTTATTATCGGGACCCATGTTTTGTTAATCTTGACTGCTTCCTCTTTTTTATTAAAGTTGTTGGGGTGCTTCTCTATCTCTATGGCTTCTGTATAGAGTCTGGAATGGTATGCTGATGTAGTAGCTAGGACTTGGGTCTCCTCAAACTTAACCCGATGGTCCATAGTGAGGGAGTGTTCCGCTACGGCGGATTTGTCTGTCTGCCCCAGACGACAATTGGCCTTGTGCTCTTTAATCCTGGTGTTGATCGAGCGTTTGGTGGTTCCTATGTACACGCTTCCACATGTGCACGGAATGCGGTAAATTCCCGAAGCCGACAGTGGATCTCTTCTGTCTTTTGCCGATCAAAGACATTCTTTGATTTTTCTCGTTGGTTTGAAAATAGTCTTCACATTTTTCTTTCTTAGCAATCGACCAATTCTGTCTGTCACTCCCGGAATAAAAGGCAGAAATGCTTTTGCCACTGGTTGGATTTGCTCATTTTCCTTGGGTCTACGATTTGTTGGTCCAATCGATCTTTTGATTTCCCGTTCTGCATAACCATTGGCCCTTAAAGCATCATCAATATGAGTTAGCTCTGCGTTTAGTGCCTCGGGTTCGCAAATTCTTTTTGCCCTTTCTGCTAAAGTTTTGATGACTCCATGTTTCTGACATGGGTGGTGGTTGGAATCCCTATGTAAATATCGATCCGTATGTGTAGGTTTTCTGTACACTGTGTGGCTCAATGATCTTCCTTTTCGTGATAATAACACATCAAGGAACGCCAGCTTGTTGTTGTCTTCGATTTCCATCGTAAACTGTATCTTTTCATGGATGCTGTTAATGTGTGTCAGAAATTCTTGCAATTTATCCTGCCCATGGCTCCATATTACAAATGTGTCATCTACATATCTATACCAAACTTTTGGCTTGTATGGGGCACTGTCCAACGCAAGTTGTTCGAACTTTTCCATAAAGAAATTTGCTATTACCGGGCTGAGAGGGCTTCCCATTGCTACTCCTTCGATCTGTTCGTAAATCTTATTGTCCCATGAAAAATAGGTGTTGGTGAGGCAATGTTTAAACAAATTGGAGATGTCCTCTGGGAATTTATCATCTATATGTTCCATTGCATTGCTTAGGGGCACTTTTGTAAAGAGAGATACTACATCAAAACTTACTAATATATCATTCTCTTCAAGAACTAAGTCTTTAATTTTTGAAATAAAATGGGTGGAGTCTTTGACATACGAATCAGTAAGTCCGATGTATGCTTGCAGGAGTGATGACAGGTGTTTAGCCAAATCATATGTCGGTGAACCAATGGTGCTTACAATGGGACGCAGCGGAATGTTGGCTTTGTGTATCTTTGGCAAACCATAGAGTCTTGGTATAGCAGCTTCACTTTTACAAATTAATTTCTTTGTCTGTTCTTCTAGACTTGACTTCTTCACTAAGGTCTTTGTTGTTCTAATTACGCGTTGTGTTGGATCATTGCGTAACTCCTTGTAACTGCTAGGATCTAGTAAATCATTTATCTTTTCCTTATAATCTGCGGTATTTATTACGACAGTCGCATTTCCCTTGTCCGCTGCTAACACCAGTATACTCTCATCCTTGTTTAGATCTTGAATTGCTCTTAACTCCCTAGGCTTTAGGTTACTTTTGGGTGGTTTGGCCTTTTGTAAAATTCTTGCTGATTCGGTGCGTAATTCCTGAGCTGTTTCTTCTGGCAGACATCTTAGTGCGGATTCTAGATTTGCGATAATGTCTTCCTTTGGCACATCTTTTGGCGTTATAGCAAAGTTGCCGCCCTTAGCAAGTACGGAGACCTCATCTGGAGACAAGTTCCGATTGCTAACATTAATCACTGTTCTCTGAGTGTCTAGCTTTTTCCGTTCGGTTATAAATTCTTCGAGCTTGAGCAGATCTTATTACTTGTTTCGCTTTCAAGAACTTTGGTATGACATCCTCTTCACTACAACGAGATAGAAAAGCCAAGGAGACTAATAACTACAACGCCAAAAGATGTGCCAAAGGAAGACATTATCGCAAATCTAGAATCCGCACTAAGATGTCTGCCAGAAGAAACAGCTCAGGAATTACGCACCGAATCAGCAAGAATTTTACAAAAGGCCAAACCACCCAAAAGTAACCTAAAGCCTAGGGAGTTAAGAGCAATTCAAGATCTAAACAAGGATGAGAGTATACTGGTGTTAGCAGCGGACAAGGGAAATGCGACTGTCGTAATAAATACCGCAGATTATAAGGAAAAGATAAATGATTTACTAGATCCTAGCAGTTACAAGGAGTTACGCAATGATCCAACACAACGCGTAATTAGAACAACAAAGACCTTAGTGAAGAAGTCAAGTCTAGAAGAACAGACAAAGAAATTAATTTGTAAAAGTGAAGCTGCTATACCAAGACTCTATGGTTTAACAAAGATACACAAAGCCAACATTCCGCTGCGTCCCATTGTAAGCACCATTAGTTCACCGACATATGATTTGGCTAAACACCTGTCATCACTCCTGCAACCATACATCGGACTTACTGATTCGTATGTCAAAGATTCCACCCATTTTATTTCAAAAATTAAAGACTTAGTTCTTGAAGAGAATGATATATTAGTAAGTTTTGATGTAGTATCTCTCTTTACAAAAGTGCCTCTAAGCAATGCAATGGAACATATAGATGATAAATTCCCAGAGGACATCTCCAATTTGTTTAAACATTGCCTCACCACCACCTATTTTTCATGGGACAATAAGATTTACGAACAGATCGAAGGAGTAGCAATGGGAAGCCCTCTCAGCCCGGTAATAGCAAATTTCTTTATGGAAAAGTTCGAACAACTTGCGTTGGACAGTGCCCCATACAAGCCAAAAGTTTGGTATAGATATGTAGATGACACATTTGTAATATGGAGCCATGGGCAGGATAAATTGCAAGAATTTCTGACACACATTAACAGCATCCATGAAAAGATAGAGTTTACGATGGAAATCGAAGACAACAACAAGCTGGCGTTCCTTGATGTGTTATTATCACGAAAAGGAAGATCATTGAGCCACACAGTGTACAGAAACCCTACACATACGGATCGATATTTACATAGGGATTCCAACCACCACCCATGTCAGAAATATGGAGTCATCAAAACTTTAGCAGAAAGGGCAAAAAGAATTTGCGAACCCGAGGCACTAAACGCAGAGCTAACTCATATTCATGATGCTCTAAGGGCCAATGGTTATGCAGAACGGGAAATCAAAAGATCGATTGGACCAACAAATCGTAGACTCAAGGAAAATGAGCAAATCCAACCAGTGGCAAAAGCATTTCTGCCTTTTATTCCGGGAGTGACAGACAGAATTGGTCGATTGCTAAGAAAGAAAAATGTGAAGACTATTTTCAAACCAACGAGAAAAATCGAAGAATGTCTTCGATCGGCAAAAGACAGAAGAGATCCACTGTCGGCTTCGGGAATTTACTGCATTCCGTGCACATGTGGAAGCGTGTACATAGGAACCACCAAACGCTCGATCAACACCAGGATTAAAGAGCACAAGGCCAATTGTCGTCTGGGGCAGACAGACAAATCCGCCGTAGCGGAACATTCCCTCACTATGGACCATCGGATTAAGTTTGAGGAGACCCAAGTCCTCGCTACTACATCAGCATACCATTCCAGACTCTATAGAGAAGCCATAGAGATAGAGAAGCACCCCAACAACTTTAATAAAAAAGAGGAAGCAGTTAAGATTAACAAAACATGGGTCCCGATAATAAAGAATACGAAAACTCTACCCTTAACGAACAACACCGACCAGAACCGATTGGAATCGAAAGCAACTGTCGCCCCGCCCACTTCCTTCCCAAAGTATAAATACGAGCTGCGATCACGCAAAGCTTAGTAAGTCGCAGACTGTCAACCAGCAAGCAACTTCTGAAGATGCCAACCGCTCGTGTTGGCGAAACGTCAAGTCAGCAAGACAATCGACGCCGGCCTAATAACCGACCTAAAAACCATTGATACAATAGACAATGGCCACGAAAGCCTTTCACAGTTTATTTGTCGCCTCTATGGGGAGGAGATAGCAGCGTTGCACCGGCAACTGGAACAAGGAAGGAAGAAAAAAGCACAGTTATTAGCCTCCTTGGCTTTTCTATCTCGTTGTAGGGAAGAGGATGTCATACCAAAGTTCTTGAAAGCGAAACAAGTAATAAGATCTGCTCAAGCTCGAAGAATTTATAACCGAACGGAAAAAGCTCTGCTCAGAGAGAGAATACAAACCACCAAAAGAAATTTAGCAGAGGTCGATACTAAACTATTAGGAATCTTTTATCAGCTAAGCAACAGACTTCACCGAACAGACTGGGATAAAATTGATGCAATATCATATAGAAGCATGAAAAATGAACTGCAAAGAAACACCGACCGCCAAAAAGACAAATTTGAAAGATTAACGAGAAACATTGGATCAAAGCAAACGCTAGACACTCAGAGAACAGTGATTAATGTTAGCAATCGGAACTTGTCTCCAGATGAGGTCTCCGTACTTGCTAAGGGCGGCAACTTTGCTATAACGCCAAAAGATGTGCCAAAGGAAGACATTATCGCAAATCTAGAATCCGCACTAAGATGTCTGCCAGAAGAAACAGCTCAGGAATTACGCACCGAATCAGCAAGAATTTTACAAAAGGCCAAACCACCCAAAAGTAACCTAAAGCCTAGGGAGTTAAGAGCAATTCAAGATCTAAACAAGGATGAGAGTATACTGGTGTTAGCAGCGGACAAGGGAAATGCGACTGTCGTAATAAATACCGCAGATTATAAGGAAAAGATAA
Organism: Altica lythri; assembly: GCA_964028335.1. Taxonomy (NCBI): domain Eukaryota; kingdom Metazoa; phylum Arthropoda; class Insecta; order Coleoptera; family Chrysomelidae; genus Altica; species Altica lythri. The sequence continues at coordinate 22,225,672 of OZ034803.1, read as the reverse complement.
ATGATTTACTAGATCCTAGCAGTTACAATGAGTTACGCAATGATCCAACACAACGCGTAATTAGAACAACAAAGACCTTAGTGAAGAAGTCAAGTCTAGAAGAACAGACAAAGAAATTAATTTGTAAAAGTGAAGCTGCTATACCAAGACTCTATGGTTTGCCAAAGATACACAAAGCCAACATTCCGCTGCGTCCCATTGTAAGCACCATTGGTTCACCGACATATGATTTGGCTAAACACCTGTCATCACTCCTGCAACCATACATCGGACTTACTGATTCGTATGTCGAAGATTCCACCCATTTTATTTCAAAAATTAAAGACTTAGTTCTTGAAGAGAATGATATATTAGTAAGTTTTGATGTAGTATCTCTCTTTACAAAAGTGCCCCTAAGCAATGCAATGGAACATATAGATGATAAATTCCCAGAGGACATCTCCAATTTGTTTAAACATTGCCTCACCACCACCTATTTTTCATGGGACAATAAGATTTACGAACAGATTGAAGGAGTAGCAATGGGAAGCCCTCTCAGCACGGTAATAGCAAATTTCTTTATGGAAAAGTTCGAACAACTTGCGTTGGACAGTGCCCCATACAAGCCAAAAGTTTGGTATAGATATGTAGATGACACATTTGTAATATGGAGCCATGGGCAGGATAACTTGCAAGAATTTCTGACACACATTAACAGCATCCATGAAAAGATACAGTTTACGATGGAAATCGAAGACAACAACAAGCTGGCGTTCCTTGATGTGTTATTATCACGAAAAGGAAGATCATTGAGCCACACAGTGTACAGAAAACCTACACATACGGATCGATATTTACATAGGGATTCCAACCACCACCCATGTCAGAAATATGGAGTCATCAAAACTTTAGCAGAAAGGGCAAAAAGAATTTGCGAACCCGAGGCACTAAACGCAGAGCTAACTTATATTCATGATGCTTTAAGGGCCAATGGTTATGCAGAACGAGAAATCAAAAGATCGATTGGACCAACAAATCGTAGACCCAAGGAAAATGAGCAAATCCAACCAGTGGCAAAAGCATTTCTGCCTTTTATTCCGGGAGTGACAGACAGAATTGGTCGATTGCTAAGAAAGAAAAATGTGAAGACTATTTTTAAACCAACGAGAAAAATCAAAGAATGTCTTCGATCGGCAAAAGACAGAAGAGATCCACTGTCGGCTTCGGGAATTTACCGCATTCCGTGCACATGTGGAAGCGTGTACATAGGAACCACCAAACGCTCGATCAACACCAGGATTAAAGAGCACAAGGCCAATTGTCGTCTGGAGCAGACAGACAAATCCGCCGTAGCGGAACATTCCCTCACTATGGACCATCGGATTAAGTTTGAGGAGACCCAAGTCCTCGCTACTACATCAGCATACCATTCCAGACTCTATAGAGAAGCCATAGAGATAGAGAAGCACCCCAACAACTTTAATAAAAAAGAGGAAGCAGTCAAGATTAACAAAACATGGGTCCCGATAATAAAGAATGCGAAAACTCTACCCTTAACGAACAACACCGACCAGAACCGATTGGAATCGAAAGCAACTGTGGCCCCGCCCACTTCCTTCCCGACGTATAAATACGAGCTGCGATCACGCAAAGCTTAGTAAGTCGCAGACTGTCAACCAGGAAGCAACTTCTGAAGATGCCAACCGCTCGTGTTGGCGAAACGTCAAGTCAGCAAGACAATCGACGCCGGCCTAATAGCCCAAAAACCATTGATACAATGAACTATTTATAGTTTTGTACGCGGTGTAAATGTGTTTGTCTTTTTCATTGGTTTTTTAGTTTGTTACATCAAATTCAATATTCTAATAAGAACTTAAAATAAAGAAAACAACTATTTCAGTGACATAAAGAATAAAAAATCAACTGCTAACAAATAAAAGGTGTGAACGCTAACACCACGAAGAGCTGAGCGTGTTGAAATTTTAAAATTTATTGGTTATTGACGCGAAATAAAGCACAAAAATATCAATTTTTTGTAGTAAGTGGGATGTATATGATTCGTTTCGTAAGAGCATCAGGAAATTTTGTAAACTAATGTGATCATGAATAAAGAAAAAATTGCATTTGTGCATAAGAAAAATGCATTTGGAAAATCCATTTCCCACAGATGCAAATTTAAAAAAATTTAGCAAATATGAAATATAATACGTCCAATTTGCGAAGTGAGGAATGCAATTTAAATTTAAATTCGAGTAAACAATATTTTTTGACCTGAATCTTTGGTACCCAGGACTTTCGCCAACATAATATTCGTATTCAGTGATCTCGAAAACTGAAATTTGCATAGAACTCCCGGAGACGCGGTAAGTACGATGACGACCTGTACGCTTCTGGTAAATCCGTACATCAGAGACCTTCGCCAACATGATATTCGTGTTCAGCGACCACCCAAAACCTCCAAATTGTTAAAATTGGACATATTTTATTTAATATTTGCGAAGTTAAATCTTTTAAATTTGCCACTCTGGAAAATAATTTTTTTTTCTTTATGATCTGATTAGTTCACAAGTAGGTTTATTATGTCAATGAGGATGTTGTTGTAGAATTGATAACAATTGAAAATAAGAAAACATAATTGGAAAGTTATTTACCTTAGTAAAATTTTGGATAGACTAATTAGACGAGTAAAAGTCTATAAAATAACTAGATTTGGATGTGAGAGGTGACATTTTTAATGTTGTGTGAATACTTTAATAATAATGATTGATGTTTTCTTATTCTTAAAGAGCTCGGCAACATTAATAACACATTCAAAAATAATTAAAAATATTGTTTGTCATTTTTTTATTTATAAAAGAGTACTCCTCATATCAAACACAGTTTATAAAACAAAATCTTAAAGGAAGAAAATTACTCCATTGGAAGCAAAGAAAATGCATTTTTTACGTATACCGATTTTGAACTATTACATTAAATTTTCCTCAATTTGGTTTGTTGTTATTTTTCACGTGCAATACTGATAATTTTATTGTAACCATACTATTCTTTATAACTTCGTCGCAGATGCCTGTCACCTTTGACCGGTTCTATCTTAAGAACCACTGCTCATAATTGTTTTTTTTAAATAGCTCTTTCTAACGCCGTCTTTTTAAATAAAATTTAAATTATTAATTACCAAGATATTGTTTATTAGCCAAAAAAAGCTTTACAATTTTAAAAAATTTCTAAGGCCACTAAGGCCACGTTTATAAAGGTCCTCAGTGCAATCTGAGTTATTAAATGTTGGAATTATATAGAAATTTTAATTACCCAATAATAAATATATTTTCCAAATATTAATTTTAATTTTTATAAAATATTCGTTTAAATAATTCATTTAAGTCCATTCTGGTGCGTTTAAAAAATGAATAAAAAATATTATTAATAATAAAAATGGTTTTTACAGTATGATTTCTTTTAGGAAAAAGTTTTTCTGGAACAAAAAGAGATATTCGGAGGTGATAAAAATCCCATACCTACGATAACACAATTACAAGAAATGAAATACTTGGAACTGGTTATAAAAGAAAGTTTGAGGCTGTATCCTTCAGTACCTTTTTATGGTAGAAAATTATCAGAAGACCTCGAATGGGGTAATTTGTCTTTTAATTACATACTCGTATATTAACGTAAGCAACTACAATTCGATGTGTACGCATCGCAGGTTTCTGGAGTTATTACCGATATTGGCTTGGTTTGAATACTTTAAAAAAGTACATCAGTCTCTGGTAATACTCCCAGGTTGCCAAAAATCTTAATGTTATCACTAAACGTTCGGTTACTTAAAGGCATTTCGAAAATTTGTTTTTTTCTTTTTTATCGAGAGTCCGATGCTTTGTATTAGATTTACGAGATGAGTACTGATCATTCTTGAAATGTTTTTAATTTTAGATCGCATTACTCTACTTATACCGATATCATTTTTCGTAAATCTTCCAATAATTCCTCAACATAGTTTTTATCTAGATCCTCTAAGCTTGATCTAATCTAGTGTTTCCCAACCTTTTTTAACCTTAACATTTCTAAAATTTTTATGCCCTCCATACATAATTTTTAACCTTAAGATATAAATAAATATAAATGATAAGTTTTAGGAAAAAATCGCTATGAAATTATTATCAAATCATTGTAAGTAAAATTTCAAAACATATAATTAAATACTGAAATTTAAAATAATTTTTAATATTGATATTTGTATATTCATTTAGTGCGATCCTTGCACTTCATGTTTGCTGCACACCGATTTTATATTAGGTTTCAATTTACTTAGCTTAAATCTCAAGTCTCCTCGTTTAAGTTGATTTGTTTTATCAGTAAACCATTTACAGCACTAAATCTACATTCAGCTAAATTTGAAGATGGAAACGTTAGTAAAAGTTTTCTTGCGCATTTGGTGGGATCTGGGTATATAGTTTCAGTTTCTTCACAAAGCCTTTTATGTGAAAAAAGGGTTTTACTGATTTATCATTTTCCAGTTCTTCTTCATACTGCATATTTTATATCAGACAAATTCACTAATATTGAATGTAAACAAAGGAATAAACTCAAAGTCTAGTACCACAAAAATATTTTAATTTAAAAGGGTACAAGTTTCGGGAATAAATATTCCCATCAACAAGCCCTCAAAAGTAAACAAAACGAAGCAATAAAATTATGGAATTGAAGTCAACAATTCCCGTTTGCAGTTAGAGGGACAACATAACTTGTAGACCGGTTTCGACCTATTGGGTCTCATCAGTACAAGGATATATGTTGTCGTCAGCGAGCTTACCCGCTGACTGAAAATGCACTAAAATCAACATCTATATATATCCATCGAGTGATGGAAACACAAACGATACGATAGTAGTGACATCTCCACCTCCAACTGCAAAACAGAACCCGTTTGACTGAAAACAATTCACACACAGGTGTTCAACAAAAATGAAGGATGATGATAGCCAAACTGGCAACTTTAAAAAAAAGAGAAAATCATCCATATCTCAAATGTGGTCCAATGGTAAACAAAGGAATAAACTCAAAGTCTAGTACCACAAAAATATTTTAATTTAAAAGGGTACAAGTTTCGGGAATAAATATTCCCATCAACAAGCCCTCAAAAGTAAACAAAACGAAGCAATAAAATTATGGAATTGAAGTCAACAATTCCCGTTTGCAGTTAGAGGGACAACATAACTTGTAGACCGGTTTCGACCTATTGGGTCTCATCAGTACAAGGATATATGTTGTCGTCAGCGAGCTTACCCGCTGACTGAAAATGCACTAAAATCAACATCTATATATATCCATCGAGTGATGGAAACACAAACGATACGATAGTAGTGACATCTCCACCTCCAACTGCAAAACAGAACCCGTTTGACTGAAAACAATTCACACACAGGTGTTCAACAAAAATGAAGGATGATGATAGCCAAACTGGCAACTTTAAAAAAAGAGAAAATCATCCATATCTCAAATGTGGTCCAATGGTAAACAACGGAATAAACTCAAAGTCTAGTACCACAAAAATATTTTAATTTAAAAGGGTACAAGTTTCGGGAATAAATATTCCCATCAACAAGCCCTCAAAAGTAAACAAAACGAAGCAATAAAATTATGGAATTGAAGTCAACAATTCCCGTTTGCAGTTAGAGGGACAACATAACTTGTAGACCGGTTTCGACCTATTGGGTCTCATCAGTACAAGGATATATGTTGTCGTCAGCGAGCTTACCCGCTGACTGAAAATGCACTAAAATCAACATCTATATATATCCATCGAGTGATGGAAACACAAACGATACGATAGTAGTGACATCTCCACCTCCAACTGCAAAACAGAACCCGTTTGACTGAAAACAATTCACACACAGGTGTTCAACAAAAATGAAGGATGATGATAGCCAAACTGGCAACTTTAAAAAAAGAGAAAATCATCCATATCTCAAATGTGGTCCAATGGTAAACAAAGGAATAAACTCAAAGTCTAGTACCACAAAAATATTTTAATTTAAAAGGGTACAAGTTTCGGGAATAAATATTCCCATCAACAAGCCCTCAAAAGTAAACAAAACGAAGCAATAAAATTATGGAATTGAAGTCAACAATTCCCGTTTGCAGTTAGAGGGACAACATAACTTGTAGACCGGTTTCGACCTATTGGGTCTCATCAGTACAAGGATATATGTTGTCGTCAGCGAGCTTACCCGCTGACTGAAAATGCACTAAAATCAACATCTATATATATCCATCGAGTGATGGAAACACAAACGATACGATAGTAGTGACATCTCCACCTCCAACTGCAAAACAGAACCCGTTTGACTGAAAACAATTCACACACAGGTGTTCAACAAAAATGAAGGATGATGATAGCCAAACTGGCAACTTTAAAAAAAGAGAAAATCATCCATATCTCAAATGTGGTCCAATGGTAAACAAAGGAATAAACTCAAAGTCTAGTACCACAAAAATATTTTAATTTAAAAGGGTACAAGTTTCGGGAATAAATATTCCCATCAACAAGCCCTCAAAAGTAAACAAAACGAAGCAATAAAATTATGGAATTGAAGTCAACAATTCCCGTTTGCAGTTAGAGGGACAACATAACTTGTAGACCGGTTTCGACCTATTGGGTCTCATCAGTACAAGGATATATGTTGTCGTCAGCGAGCTTACCCGCTGACTGAAAATGCACTAAAATCAACATCTATATATATCCATCGAGTGATGGAAACACAAACGATACGATAGTAGTGACATCTCCACCTCCAACTGCAAAACAGAACCCGTTTGACTGAAAACAATTCACACACAGGTGTTCAACAAAAATGAAGGATGATGATAGCCAAACTGGCAACTTTAAAAAAAGAGAAAATCATCCATATCTCAAATGTGGTCCAATGGTAAACAAAGGAATAAACTCAAAGTCTAGTACCACAAAAATATTTTAATTTAAAAGGGTACAAGTTTCGGGAATAAATATTCCCATCAACAAGCCCTCAAAAGTAAACAAAACGAAGCAATAAAATTATGGAATTGAAGTCAACAATTCCCGTTTGCAGTTAGAGGGACAACATAACTTGTAGACCGGTTTCGACCTATTGGGTCTCATCAGTACAAGGATATATGTTGTCGTCAGCGAGCTTACCCGCTGACTGAAAATGCACTAAAATCAACATCTATATATATCCATCGAGTGATGGAAACACAAACAATACGATAGTAGTGACATCTCCACCTCCAACTGCAAAACAGAACCCGTTTGACTGAAAACAATTCACACACAGGTGTTCAACAAAAATGAAGGATGATGATAGCCAAACTGGCAACTTTAAAAAAAGAGAAAATCATCCATATCTCAAATGTGGTCCAATGGTAAACAAAGGAATAAACTCAAAGTCTAGTACCACAAAAATATTTTAATTTAAAAGGGTACAAGTTTCGGGAATATTGAATGTATCAGATCACCCATGTTGGAAAATCAATTTGTTTTAAATGAGAAAATCATTCTTTTAAATATTTTTGCTTTTGCATCGACAAGTGATTTATTTAGTCCTTAAAGTTTTTTAATTACTAATATTTACTTTTTCAAAGATATAACTTAGGTACAAATGCTTTACCATTGATTGTTAACAGTTAGTTCATTTCAGGTTTGTCTTTAAAAAATTACTAAGGGTATGAAACAGTTGCGCAAATTTTCTTTGGATAGCCATCTTACTTTATTATGAAGTAAAAGTCTACGTTTTATTCTTAAAAAATTACTTGAAATGACGCTCACATTTGGCACTAGTTTTAATAGCACTAATACACTTTATAACTGTATGTAGTACTTCATTTAGAACAGGCGAGATAATCTCAGCTACCAATTTTTCCTTTTAAATAACACTACAATAATCATTTCTTGATTCAAATCTTTCATCAATTTTAAACATTTTTCTTGGTCGTCATATTAGGGGCCCCATCTGCAACATAAGATATTATATTTTTCAGTGGTATATATCAATGACATCTGAGTAGTTTTTTAATTTTAAATCTTTATCAGAAAAAACTGTAACTGAGTTATGAAAGAAACTGCTAACTTCGATGCCATGTGCCGTTAAATTTAAGAAAAAAGAATAGAATTACGACATAACAATTTACAAAACACAAACACACACACACACATTTTATACATAATGATTAATTTTTTTTATTATATAATTAAAATAAACGTTATTCAAATTTTCACATTCTTATTTTATGTTACTTTTATGCAAAATGGTTTATCTGATCACTTACAATATATCTTCCATATGTTATCAATACTGCATCACTGCCTCTCAAAGTTGATTCATCCATTTATACTGATGAGAAATTTCTTATTTTTAACTTTTCAAAAAGTTGTTTCTCAATATCTTCACTCATTTCGTCTATTCTTCTGCTGAGAGTATTATTACTGATTGGCATAGCTTTTACATCTCTGTCATCTTTTTCCAGAACCGTTTTAAGAAATGTTGATATAGTCGGTTTTATCAAATTACCTCCTACAGTGTGATTTTTTCCAGTTTTAGCGATTAATAAAGAAATTTGATAACTAGCCTCAGAAAGACGATTATTTGTTAAAGAACGATTAGTGAATGTTGATTATTAGAAAGTTTTTTATATTTTCACCGTGTTCTGTGTCTCTGTGTCATTCCGTGGAATTTGTAATCGAATTTAAACCTATTTCCCGACTACGTAGAGCTCTGAAATTTTCAGGATAGCTAAGAACTGGATGACAATGTATGTTTCAAGTGTGTTTAGGCATATGCATAGATTTCGAAATTTATACCGAATTGATATTAAACATGATCTAAGTTGTGTATACATAATATTATTTTGAAAGTTATTAAATAAATCGTTCGTAGCGTAGTTGGTTAGGCGGTGGATCAGTCCACTTGTGACAGTTCTGTTATGTTATCATAATGGGATCGATTACGCGACAGAGAAGTTTTTTTTTCTTTTTTTTTGTTCTTACATGTGAAAACAGTAATTATTATTTTAACTGGTAATAAAATAAACTGTTTTAGAAACTTTTTAGATACAACTACCCTTGATTTTGTTAACAAGGAAACAATCTTCTCTATGATCAATCACAGCGTCGTATGACTTAATATTTTTACAATGTCAGGGATGCTGTGCATTGTTGAGATGACACAAAATATGACCTATAAATCAGTAAAAAACTTTCTATTATAAAAAGTTCTTTTTGTAAATTGTGCTTATTTTCAAACTTTTTTGTTTTAAAGTAACAACTCAAATCTGAATTTCTATGAGTGCTATGTTTCGCCATCAAGGCGATATCGTTTTATCGATTGGTTGGTCAAATATTACTGGTATAAAAGAAAAAACGGCATCCGCTTTTTTTGAACAGCGGGTATGAAACCAAATTTTAAATATTCCTCCGAATATTGACGAGTTTTGTTACATATCTTTCTGAAAATAATCAAACTCAACTTGTGCACCTTGTAACTGGTATTTTGTTGTTATCGTCAATACAGTTATTATCTAAAAGTTTTTTTTTATTTAACAAGTTCACTACAATAACATCTCTTTCAGAATTTTGAGCCTAAGAAACAAATGTTAAGTATGTTGGTATCAATCTTACGGAACTTTTGATAAAATTATATTTTCCTCATATTTAACATCCCAATTAGTACTTTCATTTTTTCTTGTTTTTATAAAGATATACCATATAGAGGCAGTTGAAAATCTCATGGGCTATGAGTCACCCTTGCGCAGTCTACACGATTCTGTTACTAATAAACCCTATTAACTATTGTGAAAACATTAGTAGATAAATTTTAGTCTAAACTGAATTGCCAGTGGTTGAACATCTTGTCGCATACGGAGTACCTGGGAATTTAACGTGCAAGTGAGTCAACCTTTTCAGATTGCATTTTAATAATTTTGACCATTGTTGACATTACGTTAGGCTCATACATTTTCAAGGTCATAGCCCACGAGATTTTCAACTACCTCTACCTATATACCATCTATCTAGAGAATTTTTTTCTTTTTAAGTGTGCTTAATTTAGTTTATCTTCCCGTTACTGACCACTGTAACATCTTGAATCCACGACTGGCTCTTCACCTACCCCTAAGTGCCGTTCGCAATTTGTAACCTTCTGACTTTCCGTCTCTGTTCTTTTATATTTTTAATTAGATAAATTAATCTAACCATTTTTTTATCACCTTTATCAACACCTTAGAATGCGGAGAAAGAGTTGGTACCATATTATTTGCAATTTTATGTGATAATCTTGTTAGAAAAACGTATTTAGAGTAAAATGTATGCTATGGTTTAGTAGTGAAATATTTTTCAATATTAATTAATTATCCAAGTTACCATATTCCCAGATGTAAGTTTATAATTTATTTTATTTTAGATGGAATATTATATCCGAAAGGTTGTAATATAATGGTTTTTACATTTGCAATCCAAAGAGATCCAGAATATTACTCTGACCCAGAAAAATTTATTCCTGAGAGATTTTTAGACATACGATTGGTAAATCCTTATGTATATTGTCCTTTCAGTGCGGGACCTAGAAATTGCATAGGTACGTGTATTTATCATTTTGATAATAGATAGTTTAATTAAATTCTATTGATTTATTATTCTAGGTCAAAAATTTGCTATGTTGGAACTCAAAAGTACATTATCCAAAGTAATAAGAAATTTCATTTTGAGCCCCGCACAACCAGAGCACACATTACGATATGCTCCTGAAACTATTTTAGTACCAAAAACTGGTGTTCATATTTCGCTTAAAAAAAGGGAGTGGAATAAATAGAATTAATTATAATTCTTATAGTTTTATTAAATGGATTAAATTGTTCGGTGAATTTTTATGATTTTTTTTAATCATCTTTGGAAATTTTATCTTCCACTTTCTAAGTACAAGGGTATTTTTACATTGTTAACTGAATAAATAGCGTTTTTCTTATTTTGTTTTACTATATATATATATATATATAACGTGAAGTCAATAGTGGAGTTGCAGTCAATGTTATGGCCAATGTAAATGAAGAAAACTCTTTTATTTTTGTCAAGCTTTCGAATTTACATTGGCCATAACATTGACTGCAACTCCACTATTGACTTCACGTTATATTGAACCAGTCACTATACCATTATTCATATATATATATATATATATATATATATATATATATATATATATATATACATAAAAAAAATTTGAAAATGTATAAAAAAATCAAGCATCATATGGAGATTTTAAAAACGTAAATAATAGTAGGAAACTGCAAGAAATTTATTACTTTCTTGAAAAATTGTTAAAATGATTATAAAATGACGAAATTAATAAAAAAAATTGAAATAAAAAAAGTAGGAATCAACAAAATGGAAAAAAGCGAAAGAGTTTATAAAAAATAGGAAAAATAAAAAAAAGAAAAACTAGCAAAATTAAAAAAATAAATAAAAAAAACACAAAAAAATAGATATACAAAAAAAAAACAAAAAAAGTGTATATGAATTTGCAATAGCTAATAAAGTATATACAATAAGAGAAAAAAAACTTGCAAAGATTAGAAAAAGAAAACATCAGAATGGGGAGAAATTTAAAATAAAAAAAAAAAAGAAAAGATGGTTACAAACGAGGAAGTAAAGTAAAATGAAAAATAACCGGAGAAGCATAATAAGAAAAGAAATAAAACCTAGAAAATATAACAGTTGTCACAGAAAAAATACGAAATACAAAGAAAAAAAGTAAAACCAAGAAACAGCTACAAAAATATGATAAAATCGACAAACAAAAATAAACAATGAAATTAATGAAAAAAAAAGGAGAAAAAATTGTTACACTTGAAAAAAAAGGAAAATGAGAACAAAATTATCAAATGTTAGGCGGTATATTATATATGTTAATATCATTAAATAGTAAAACTGTCTTTTTAGTACAATTTTTTATGTTATTGCCGTATGCTTTGTGAATGAAAACAGTGAACTTTTTTATAATTTATTTATTAAAAGGTAAGTGTTACGAAAATTTTTGGTTAATACTGTTTGAAAATCTTTTTTGTCGGTTGCGTATACGTATCAGTAGTTTTAATAAGGTAAAAGTTAAAAAATTTCTCTTGTGTTTTCCATGGTCTGTAAAGAATACAACCAAATAAGAACAAAATTTGTAATAACTACTTTTCAAAATCTGTGTTTAAGTAATATTAATTAATTTCTTTAATTAAGGCTTGCCGCTCACTGGATCCGGTGTTAATGATGGCTCTACGGAACGAACTTTCTGTTTCGTATGAAGATTTTTTTAAAAACAATTTCCGTTGATTCATCGACGTGTCAGGACTGTCAGACATTAGAGACGAAGAATTAAAGTGTGGGAAAATCCTTTTTAGGAAAAAAGAAACAAGTTTTGGGAATTTGCTCATTTGTGGTATGATCTCCAAGTCAAATGAAAAAGGATACATTCCAATAAATTATTATTAGCAAAATCCATGCTAAACTCGAGAAATTCTGTAATTTTTATATCAGTCGAAACCTTCTTTCACAACAGTTTTCGTACATTTCGCATTTGGTTATTCGATTCACGTTGATCCCACAGATATTTTCTCTCATGTTTGAGCAAAATTAATCGATCAACTTGTCAATCTCGCGTGATTCAATTTTCGCTCTTTTATTTGGCTGGGATCGTACGAACGGTACGCACTTCTTTTCAAATCACGTGGTTTCGCTCGAATTCGGACGAAGTGATTTCGTCGCTTTCAGGATCCATTGGTCTTAGTTTTAGGATGGCAATATTTTTAAACTATATCACATAGGATGTGGAAACAATCTTTAGTTATGTATGAAATTTTCACTTATTGGTATATTCTTGGTATTATCATTCTAAAACATTTTAGACTTACGCTGGATTTCAGTCATTTTAGTGTATTACAATGTAGCGTTTTTAAAAAACCCGATTAATTAAATTTCTTTTTCTAACAGTTTCTTTTTAACTAAACCGACTCTGTCCTAATTTATTCTCGAAGCTTCCAGTACTTTCGAATGTAACCGTCGTTTCGGTGCAAAAGTATTAATTTTTTTTTGATTGACCAATCAGGTCTCATGTTTAAGATTAGATGACTTAAGTGGGGATTGCTTACAGCGTCCGTTTGGTATCAAAGGTTTTTTTTTGGGTGGAGTGCTCTCGCTAGTAAGATCCTAGTTTTAGTTTCCCGGTTTTTTCTTCTGGTATTTTAAAAATTACAAGCAAATAAGTGTTTCTAGTGCCTATTATCGTTTATTCTACCTGAAGGTTTATCTGAAGATTTCCAGACAGTGCTATCTTTAAGATTACTTCATATATCGTGTAATAATGGCGGCAAATTAGCCAGTATTACAATATCTTTTCGATCACCAGCTATGAAGAGTAAGTTTATTGTTTATTCTCTAAATACCTAACGATCCAGACAAGAATGGGTCTAGATTATATCATACTGTTTCGATCATTTACCGAGAGAATGAGGTCATATGCTATCCAATCTGTCTTAGAAACATTTAAAAGCTAACGTAAGTTTTTACAATTTTTTTATATACCTCTATCGAGTATGAGAGTACCATTTATTTCTCTGGAAAATTTTATTGTAATTGTATTTACCGTACCAGCAATTAAAAAGTGCCGTGCACAGTGCCGTAATGAGAGTATCCGGAAGATAAATTTTTTCGAGTATCGCTTACCTGTATTTTTTATTACCTATATTTTATGTATCTCTTATCTGTAAACTTTTTTACTTGAATTTTTTATTTTTATCTCGTACCTATTTAATTAAGATTTATACCGTCGTATGTGAGTACTCTTTTAACTCGAGTTAAAACCAAAGCAAAAGGTGATTTATTTTTTATATATATCGTTTTATCTAACTTTCATCCCTCTCTCCCTTTTCGCTTATCAGAGTACCCAAAAATAACAAAAGAATTTACTTAGCTGTTATTTTATGTGTAGTAAAAGTTATGTTTTTGAATTAAACACAAATGTGTTTATTAATAGGATTTACTGTTTATGACACTGATATTTTTTTGGGCGTGTACGAATTGGCCCGCGGTAAAGATTAAGAAAGGTAAGGATTAAGGATGGGTTTTACATGAACAAATTGGGCCCGGGGTCATGATTTATTTCTAGGAAAAATAAAAGTTAATACCTTAAGTTATTAAAAGTAATATTTTATTTTTAAATATTTATTTATAAATAAATAAATATTTGCATACCTACATGGCAATGTTTGAACTAACTGAAAGTTTGAAATTTGTTTGTTTTTATGTTTATTTAATATGTTTTCTATATACATTTTTTTCCTACGTATACATTTCCTACGTTTCTTTTGACGTCTAAAAGTACTATTTATTTTACATTGAGCAAATGAATTAAATTGTAAGATAATATCGCAAAAAATAAAAATATTTGGATGACTATGATAAAAACTACTAGCTAAATCATGATGAAAAGACTCGCATGCGTTCGTCGTTCGAGACATAGAAGATGATGCTTGTGCCCAAATAATTGGTGGATAAGTAGCATCTTCTGACAGCCATTATGAGGACAGCGCCAACGAATTTTACCTATATTTAATAAGTTAAAGTTATTTAACAAGTTAACAAAAACAAAAACTAAAACTTACCACATTTTAAAACCCTCGCTTTTTTAAACTTAGCTCCATACACCACATACATTTCTTGTTGTTTTTCACTAAATATTTTTTGGACATCCATATTGCAAAATATTACACAATTAACTAAAGACAAAATGCAATTTAGTCTCTTTAAATATTTAATCGGATGAGCAGGGGGGCAGAGCTTCAATTTCTTATAATATATTTAAGGTAAACAAATCAATCATATAATAAAGTATTAGTACCGAGAATTGTCCTTAATCCCCCATACCAACCTTACCCTTTTTTAATCCATACGGACAGGTAAATAATCCCTGACCGCAGGCCCAATTTACCAACGCCGATTTTTTTATTCCATTTTATTTATTGTACATCTCATTTATTACCACACCGAATAATAAATACTGTTATTGTTAAGTAGAGATTTTTCTTTTCCTAGCTAGAACCTGTTACTCTGATCAATATTTTCAGTTTCTCTAATCTATATTTTATTAAAGTACTAGATTTTGTTTTTTGAATATATTTTTATCTTACCAATTTAATTTATAACCATCAGGATAAGTAGAAGGAAAGTGTAAGTATAATTTTTCTTTTTGTTTCTTAAATAAAAGTGTGTAATTTAAATTTTAGCAAGAACAATCTGCGGGGTTATCTGATTTTACCTTATCTTATCTTATATCTCTTATATCTTTCTTATTTTATCTGAGTTTCTTATATTTCCCCATCCTCAGGATAAAAAACATTAGTGGCGCCCATTTTTCTTTCTCTTTCATCTCTTTCTTTTACTCTCTTTTGTCCCTTTTAACTTTTATTATTCTCTTAAATATATTCCTTTTTACCTTTTGACTAATTTATCATCTAGCTCGATCGAATCCACGCTCGCTCTCCTCTAACCCCCTGATAGCCGTTCGCCTAAGTTAACCTCTTAAATCGAGCATTTAACACCTTAAGAAAAAAGAGGTTACAATAACAATAAATAGATAGCGGATTTTTTCACCTCTTTTAGCGACTTTTATAAAGTTATTTAAAACTGTAGACATTTCCGTGAATTTTCCCACTGTTAAACCAAATGCATTACCAAATATGTACAAAATAAATTACTCTTACATAGATTTGGAAATACCGTTAGATAGATAATGCGATAACTTTTAATTTATTGGAAACAAGAATATATTAAATGACATTTAAATAATTATTTAAAAACTAAATTAAATTTGTATTTTGAATATAGATTTCCTCAAAATAAAATTTTAATAACAAATCAAAATACAATACTGAAAAGCCATAAAAAACTAACAAGACTAAGGAGATATTAAGCAACGCGTGAGAGACCAATAATTGATTTCAACTTTAACCAGAAAATAGATTAAAATTATTGGTTTAGTCAGTCCACGTTGACTAGAATTACCAATCGTAATCAGTAGAATTGGAGATATTGGATTATGTCGTGCGGCTACGTCATATTTTGTGCGCAGGTGAAAGTCCTAGGTAAATCGATAGGTGAATAGCGAAAACATGGGTTTAATTAAACATAGTACAGTGAAATTTCTAATTCAGATGGGAACGAACTTAAGTTAGCGTTATTAATTTATTTAAACCGTATTTAGTTGTAACTAATACATTTTTAAGAAAAATTAATATTTTTGTGTAGAAAATTTAATTGCAATTATCGTGATTAATTAATTTAAAACGTATTTGTATTTAACTTTTATATTTTATGGAAAATATATCTGATTATCAAATTGATTGTTTTAACCCTTACAACGTGCACTTTTCTAACATTTAGGGAAAACTAGAGAGCGAAATATATGCAAAGTGCATATAAATTTGCTCATTTCAAACAATATTGTATATTTAAGCTAAACATGATTTATTTTGCATATTTTAAAAATAAATAATATAAAAATTAAAAATTTTCCTCTCCTAATTTAAATTTTATAACTTGGAATGACAATGTCATTATATAACTGGAATTACCCATTACTACCTGAATTTAATAATGATTGGGTTTTCAAGAAAAAGATTATTTTATTAAAGTAGCAAATCGTACATATTTTTAAGGGTCTTAATTTCCGGAAATACAAAAATTAAAAAAAGTTTATTAGAAAAATATGAGGGCAACGATTGTTTGAGGAAAGTTGTACGTATTTTTAAAGGCAACTTTTCTGATGATTTTATGAGTTGGCAAATTAATTTAACTGCCTAAATTAAAATATTGCCCTATAATCAGTATATCTAGAACGAACTTTTTCTGTGTCCAAACACATTTTTAGTGGTAGTAGGAAAAAATTTTTCAATTGAAAATTCTGAAATAATAATCTAAAAAAACCGTTGTGTGGTTTTATGAAACCACAGTAAAAGTGAAACTTTTTTTCACACTATAGACATTTAACTAAAAATTTTTCGAATATTCCATTAAGGGTATAAAAATCGCTTTATCAATCTTAATTTTATACTTGGAAAATTGGAATGGACCGAATATAAATAAAAAAATAATTAATTAAATATTTATACAAAATAAGTTAAATAATAAATTCAAGTACTCAAAATTGAAATAAATCCATAAACAACAACATGCACCAGCAAAAAGTTCTAACAATTAAACACTGACAAAAATTAAACACAAATAATATAGCGTGGAGCACTGGCACAAATGAGTAATACTATACACTACACGGTCAGCTGTTGCAAACTATAGGCGCCACCTACTTTATACTTTATACCTACTCGGCGGTCGACCGACATGCGACATGCGCTACACAGAGCAAAAGTTTGGGACGATGTAATAAAAGTTTCACTTTAAAAATAAAACAAAAAAGAAAATATACATTTAAAAAATTTTGAAACAAATAAACTCTTTTTTACCAGACTAATTATACGTTCACTACGAAGCGATTTGTCTTCCTTGGTAGATAGAAATTTTGTAGCGATGTTTTTAGATTCTACAGTAACTTGATCATCAGACGAATATAGGGATTTGCGCAGGATGACGTAGCCGCCACGACTTAATCCATTTCCTCTAAATAGACAAAACAACCAATAAAAATTCGACCCTGTCCCTAGAAAAGGCAAACAAAAGCGATGTTGCCAAGCATTTATTAATTCTCAGTATGAGAGGTTTATAAATACTAACTAGTGTTAAATATAAAAGTCACATTTTCTGTGTGTTCTGTTTCAGATTACATATGACAACTACTATTTTCTATTTATTAGTTGTTTCTCGCCTATCGGCATTTCTTGCTGTATTTCAGTGTGTATGCAAAAAAGTCAATAACTAGCTTTGAACAAAACTATAAGACGCGCACATAGTTTTGATTGCAGTACTATGTACGAGGCGACCGTGGGGCAGTTTCGCCACAGCATGCATGCTGCATGCGCTGATCGTACAGCAGAGTCAGCAGAGATAACATATAATAAAGAGATGTACTGATACCTTATATGAAATTGGTTTAATGTTTTGACGCGACGGTGGCGCGCCAACAATAGGGGGAAGAAGCAGGTCCATCACGCTGGAACCCGACTTCAATAAAATTTAATTTGATTTTGCTTAAGTAAAACTACAAACGATTCTGAGGATTGTAGTAAATTTCATTTTTTTGTAGTTTTAGTAATAACGTATAAAAACAACTAATTGTATTTTAAACAAAAAATATTGGGTACATAGCATTTGTTTTTAACTAAGTGCCAAATTGTTTGTAGTTTTTTGTAGTTTCAACAAAAAAATTTAATCTTCCTTTATACTAAGAAAAAATATGAAAAAACTGCAAAAAAAGTGCGGGTCTAAGAGAAACGAAACTTTCTGAGAAACTACAAACGATATAAAGAATTGTAGTGTCATCTAAGCGTTTGTAGTTTGTAAAAATATTGAGTTATAACGTTAAAATAAAAAAATTGGGGTCTAATTAATGAAAGTAATAAAAATTTGTAAAGCTTATAGCAATATTTTGTTTGTAGTTTATTGTAGTAACAAACAACATTTTTAATCTTCCTTTATACTAAAAAAAATTATGACAAAAAAAATGCGGGTCTAAAAAAACGAAACTTTCTAAGAAACTACAAACGATATAAAAAATTGTAGTGTCATTTAAACATTTTTAGTTTGTATAAATATTGAGTTATAACGTTAAAATAAAAAAATTGGGGTCTAATTAATAAAAGTAATAAAAATTTGTAAAGCTTATAGCAATATTTTGTTTGTAGTTTATTGTAGTAACAAAAAAATTTTTTAATCTTCCTTTATACTAAAAAAAATTATGAAAAAACTGCAAAAAAAGTGCGGGTCTAAGAGAAACGAAACTTTCTGAGAAACTACAAACGATATAAAGAATTGTAGTGTCATCTAAACGTTTGTAGTTTGTAAAAATATTGAGTTATAACGTTAAAATAAAAAAATTGGGGTCTAATTAATGAGAGTAATAAAAATTTGTAAAGCTTATAGCAATATTTTGTTTGTAGTTTATTGTAGTAACAAAAAAATTTTTTAATCTTCCTTTATACTAAAAAAAAATTATGAAAAAACTGCAAAAAAAGTGCGGGTCTAAAAAAAACGAAACTTTCTAACAAACTACAAACGATATAAGGAATTGTAGTGTCATCTAAACGTTTGTAGTTTGTATAAATATTGAGTTATAACGTT
Organism: Altica lythri; assembly: GCA_964028335.1. Classification (NCBI taxonomy): domain Eukaryota; kingdom Metazoa; phylum Arthropoda; class Insecta; order Coleoptera; family Chrysomelidae; genus Altica; species Altica lythri. Next base: position 22,206,393 of record OZ034803.1, on the reverse strand, counting down.
AAAATAAAAAAATGGGGTCTAATTAATGAAAGTAATAAAAATTTGTAAAGCTTATAGCTGTAGTGAATCATCTTGTAATTATAAGTATTTACCTTTATTTAATATTGACTGTCCTCATTTTTAATGAGACAGCATTTTTGTTAAATACATTATTAATCAGTATCAGTAATCAGTATTATATGGGAATTCAATTGGATAACTTGTGTTTTATTTAATACCTTTACATGGCGATCCTGCCAGGATCAAAAATAAATAATAAGTAATAAAAATGGGCAACACCAACAATAAAGAAGAACAAATCACTGTAGAAGCTGCTGGACTAGGACAGAATAATGCTCAGCAGGAAGCATCTCAAAAATTCACCCGTACAGACTGGATCCTTATCGCATTATTAGCATTTGGAGCAATCGTTGGTTTGTATTTAGCGTACAAGAAGCTTAAGAAGAATTTAAAGAAGTCTATAAGAAACGACATTGAATTACACAACCTCCGAAAATCAACGCTCAGCGTTAACAATACGGAATAATAGAAGGAAGTGAAGTAGAAAAAAAAAATAGAATAAACAAAACAATTCAAGGTGTGGAAAAGATTTATCAGTGACTCCAAAAACTTTGAAAACTGATACTACCAGTCTTTTTGTTTTTTTTTTCTTCGTATTTCATAACTTAACAGTATATGAAAATATATTAAGTGAAAATTGTTGCGTTGTGTTCGTGTGGACTCATGTGGTGCGGTGATTACGATTAGGATAAGTTTTTCATGCCAGGAGAATCCAACCTAACCAGATTTAACAACCTTCTGGAAGAACTAGTGAAATGGCACCAAAATTTGAAAAAGGAAAATCTCCAAAGAAGATTTAATGAAGAAGCTCTACAAAGAAGGTTAGATAGGTTAAAAATTTTTAAATTAGATTATAAGTATATTATTGAAAATTTTGAAAAAAAGAACGTAAGTCCCGATGTATTGTCTACAGGTCTAAGTTTGCGTGAATCAATAAATAAACAATTAAATGAAATTAAACAGCTTTTATCTGTGAGGTCAGAAAATTCAGTTACTAATACAATTCATAATATATCGCCACAAACAATGGACACCGCGAAATTTTTCGATTTTGCTAGCAAAATTTTAACAACTTTTGATGGTAATCCAGATCATTTTTTATCGTTCAAAGATGCATTAAATCTTATTAAAGTGAATTCTAAAGGAAATGAAGAAAACGCCGTTGCTTATGTTAAAACTAAACTCATTGGTAAAGCCAGAGACCTGATAAGCGACGAAGATAATCTAGATGATATAATAAAAAAACTAAAAGCTGGCATTAAATTAGAGACGTTCACATCAATTTCATCCAAACTGTCATCCTTGCAACAGCAGCAGAAAACAGCAGATGTATATTCAAAAGAGGTAGAAGTTTTAGCAACAGCTTTAAAAAGATCCTATATATCAGAAGGAGTATCATCTGAGATAGCTACAAAATTAACGACTGATTCTGTTGTAAAATCAATGGTAAAAAATGTTAGAAGTGATAGAGTGAAAATTATTTTAGAAGCAGGACAATTTCTAACACCAGACGAAGCGATTTCCAAATTTATTTGTGCTAGTGAAAATGAAGCAGTAGGCTCCACATCCGTTTTTTATGCTCATAGGTACAACAGAAGAGATTTTAAAAATACAAGAGCCCGCGGCCGAGGGCAATATAATAACCAAAGGTGGCAAAATTCAAGACGAGGATCATACGATAATTTTCGGGAAAGAGGTACTACAGGTAGAGGAAATCCACGTGGTAGCATGCATTACGCAAGGCCGATGAGTGCACAACATATCTCATCGGAGAATACCAGATATGATTATCAGCCCACGGAAAACGATTACAATCCGTCAGATGGTCCAACGAGGGATTGAGAGTATATAATATGGACCTTGCGCTATCAAATTTTGTAATGATGAGAACAGAAATAACTGGGAATAAATCAATATCCTTTCTAATAGACACCGGTGCAGACATCTCACTTATAAAACATTTAAAAGTGGATGCTTCACAAATAGTAAATCGGAATACAACCAGCTATATTCGCGGAAGTACTAACCAAACCGTAAAAACTTTAGCAGTTATACAAACAAAAATTGTTTTGAATGGCGTCAAATTTAAATAGTTATTATCCTAACAAGTGCGGAAAGTTATACTTTCCCGCACGCGAACTGCCGATGCCCGAACGACGCGAAGCGGAGTTCGGGCAAGCAGTTAAGTGCGGGAAAGTTAATTTCCGCAAGAGTTAGGATCAATATTTTTTCTACAAGCATAAAAAAGATACTTTATACATTTTTTAAATTTTATTTTAACTTCTAACAACGTAACAAAATTTGAAATTATTTATTATTAATATTAATATTAAAAGTACAATTTATAGCTTTTTGTAGGCTAATTGCCGAATTAAGTTGTTGCTCCACAGTTGGTCTACTGCTTTCACTGAAGGATATAGCTGGAGTCATGTTTAATTGGCACGCTTCCTGCGCTTCTGGTTGTGGTTCATTTAGTGTTAAAATTTTGTTGCATAGGTTCTTTTTCTTTATTTCGGAATCTTCTACGTATCCCTCCGCAACGGTGGTAGATTTCCAGCCGCCCAGTCTCTTAATATTTGTAATTTCTTCTCCAGAATCAGCCAAAAATGTCGCAGAAGAGCGTCTGAAGCTATGACCTGTATAGCACTGAGGATCCGGAAGCTTTAGGTAGGCCGCAATTTCAGAAGGCATTTTTCCAAATGAGTTGATTCCTACACATTGATTAGTGCATTTGCCTTGTTTAAATTGTACAAAAAAACGACGATGAGGTGTGTTTAAAGGTCTCAATGATGCATATTTTTTAATAAGCTTAAAATATCTACCGTTGTTTACTTCTTCCGAGATTACAAAAGCTCTGGATGTGTGATTTTTCGAATCAGTTATTTTTATTGTGATGTAGTTTTCTTTAACCTCGATGTTTTCTAAGGTTATATTTGTGAGTTCTACTCTTCTGCAAGCTCCTGCTAAACCGAAGATAGTGGCCACTTTAATTAATAAATAAACATCATCTGGAGCTTCGACCATAAATTTGGCAATATCTTCTTTATTGAAAACCTTGGCTTTTTTTGGAGAAAAGCCTACAGATTGTTTTTTTAAAAATGTAATTAATTTGTAGAAGTTGCCAATATCGAAATTTTCTCTTAGTTTCATAACAGCCTTTATCATTGAGAATCGGGACCAAAGAGTATTGGGTCTTATAACTTTACTTAGTTCTAAAAAATAAGGCAGTAAAACTTCCTCTTTTTTTAGATTGTTGGTTCCCTTTTGACGAGCCCACTGAACAAAATGATCATACTGCCTTTCATACCTTTGTTTGGAAATCGCAGGAAGGAGTTCTAGGTTGGCCTCAGCAGCAGCCTCCAAAATACTGTGCGGAAGGTCTTCATCGCAATTATCCATTTAATTTTTTTGAATCAAAACTTTAAAAATCACCTGGATTACTATTCAGATACTTGAAAAGATGCAATTCTGACAATTAAATCTTTCATAGTGTCAATAAATACACGACTGCAGCTATAGCAACCCTACTTAAACAGGTGAATTTGTTGTTGCTTTGAATAAGGTTTACAGGGGTGATTTAATAAATTATGATTTTTTTAAAAACAAACATTTTAAAAATCCCTATTTTCATGTAAAATAATCTTAATTTTTTTTACTATTTGTATGTAGTCCAACAAGATAAAGATAATAATACAATAATTTGTCAAAAAGGTTATCGAACAACATCTCTAATTAATAAAAAAAAATGCGTGCGGGAAAAAATCTTTCCCGCACGCCGTGCGGGAAAAAGTATTTCCCGCACTCCGTGCGGGAAAGAGATATTTTCTGAATTAAAATGCGTGCGGGAAAGTGTTGTTTTACGCATGCTTGTAGAAAAAATACATTTCACATAGTTCCCGACAACTTTCCTGTGCCAGCTGATGGTATATTAGGGCGAGACTTCCTGACTTTTTACAACTGCAATCTTGACTATGAAAATTGGGAAACAACAATTAAAACAGGTAATAAGAACTACTTTTGTCCAATTTATAATAGTCCCGAAGCTGGTACTTGGGCCATACCCGCTAGATGTGAAGTTATTCGTAGGATTCAAAATTTTAAGGGCAATGATAAATGTATAAAAAATGATGAAATAGCACCAGGAATTTTTATTGCCAGTACAATAATTTCAGAACATTCACCTTTTGTCCGACTAATTAATACAACATCTGATAGTGCAATCATAAAATACGCCGATATTACATTCCATGACCTAGACAATTATTACATATACAAGGTTGACTCAAATAATAAATGTCGATACAATAAGCTACAAAAGGAACTTGATCAAAATATGCCGGATTATGTTAAGAAGGATATCATGACAATATGTAATGAATATAACGATATATTTTTACTCCAAGATGATAAAATTACCGTAAATAATTTTTATAAACAGAAATTACGACTTCTGGATAACCAGCCTGTTTACATAAAAAACTACAGGATTCCTCAAAGCCAGAAAGCAGAAGTACATGATCAGGTAAATAAAATGCTAAGAAATCAAATTATCGAACCGTCTATGTCCGACTATAATAGCCCAATTATACTCGTACCGAAAAAATCAAATGATTCGAACAGAAAATGGCGACTCGTCGTAGACTACAGACAACTGAATAAGAAACTGGTTGAACTGGACAGAGAATCGCGTGATATCACCAGCTTCAGCACCGACAATGGTTCCTATAGATTTACACGCCTTCCATTTGGTCTTAAGGTGAGTCCAAATAGCTTTCAACGAATGATGTCCATGGCTTTTGCAGGAGTAACTCCCGAGAGAGCATTCCTCTATATGGATGACCTAATTGTCATAGGATGCTCTAAAAACCACCATCTAGAAAATTTACGAAAAGTGTCAAACAAATAAAGCTTCTATAAAGCACAAAGAAGAGATGGTAATTACACCAACGCCTCAAAAACCTTTTGACATTACATATATAGATACTATTGGCCCATTTACCAAAAGCGACATGAACAATATTTACGCCGTTACAATTCAGTGTGAAATAACTAAATACGTCGTTATTATACCCGTGCCAAATAAAGAAGCAAGAACGATCGCAAAAGCTATTGTCAAAAAATTCATCTTAATATATGGTCCGATGAAAGAGATACGTACAGATATGGGCACGGAATATCGCAATGAAGTACTACAAAATTTATCCAAAACACTAAAAATAAATCATAAATTTTCCACGGCGTATCATAGTCAAACAATTGGAGGCTGTGAACGGAACCATCGTGTGTTAAACGAGTATCTTCGTAGTTTCATAAACGACGCTCACTCAGACTGGGATACTTGGGTACAATACAATACTTTCTGCTATAATACTACCCCTAGCACTTATCATGATTTTACACCGTTTGAACTAATTTTTGGTCGAAAAGTGGAGTTACCGTCGAATTTTTCATCTTAAATTGATCCATTATACAACGTAGAGGCATACGATAAAGAATTAAAATACCGGCTGCAAATAACCCAGCAAAGGGCTAGGGAAATTATAGAAAAACAAAAAATGGAAAGAAAAATGACTTACGACGTACATGCTAAGAAAACAACTTTTTCGGCAGGTGATCAGGTTATTATTACTAATGAAAACAGAACTAAGCTGGATCCCTGGTCCAAGGGACCTTACAAAATAAAAAGGTGCGCGAGTCCTAATTGTGAAATTGTGTTAGAGAACGGAAAAACCATAAATGTCCATAAAAATAGATTAAAGCTGTACAATTTCGATTAAAGAAAAAGCATTTAAAGTATTCTGATATTTAAGTAAGGTTATTGTAAAGTAAAAAAAAAGGGGAAGTAGACAGAAGAACACTTTGTTAACCTAACTGTACTAGTGAAATTAGTGATATTAAAACTAAGTGAAATAATAACTATGAAGTAAAAAAAAATGTGCGAATATAAGAACATGACGTTAACTGTGCTAATAAAAACTTTAAATGGACAATCGCGATATAACCATTACAACAATAATATCAGCAAATATGTATTAATTATAGAATCTTTTTTCTCTGCTTTTTGAAGCTTAGGTACATTAACAATTAAGAATCAATGACCTCGAACTTAAACATATATATATATATATATATATATATATATATATATATATATATATATATAAAAATAGAAAACTAAATGCAGTAGAATTTTATAACAAATAAAGTATTCTTTTACCTATCAATATTCAGATGCAAAATCAGCACTTTGCACCGAAATCGAGGTATTGTATTGCGAAGGTGTCATATGTAACAACATAACAATATTTGTAGAATATAGAGTTGCGTTTTACGTGATGTATACTATTTAATATTTTTTTTAACCGCTTTTAAAATCTAGATGTAATTAAATAATGTATCCAAATTAAACTGGTTTATCGTTTTTTTTTTGTATTAAATTTATTACTTTCATAACAGAGTTGAACTTTACTCAAAGAAACCATATATTCAATTTTACTTTATTTCATATCGGTTCCCGAGTAAAGTTCATCTTAGTATAGGGGGAGGGTGTAGTGAATCATCTTGTAATTATAAGTATTTACCTTTATTTAATATTGACTGTCCTCATTTTTAATGAGACAGCATTTTTGTTAAATACATTATTAATCAGTATCAGTAATTAGTATTATATGGGAATTTAATTGGATAACTTGTGTTTTATTTAATACCTTTACATAGCAAGATTTTGTTTGTAGTTTATTGTAGTAACAAAAAAATTTTTAATCTTCCATTATACTAAAAAAAATTATGAAAAAACTGCAAAAAAAGTGCGGGTCTAAAAAAAAAACTTTCTAAGAAACTACAACCGATATAAAGAATTGTAGTGTCATCTAAACGTTTGTAGTTTGTAAAAATATTGAGTTATAACGTTAAAATAAAAAAATTGGGGTCTAATTAATGAAAGTAATAAAAATTTGTAAAGCTTATAGCAATATTTTGTTTGTAGTTTATTGTAGTAACAAAAAAATTTTTTAATCTTCCTTTATACTAAAAAAAAATATGAAAAAACTGCAAAAAAAGTGCGGGTCTAAAAAAAAACGAAACTTTCTAAGAAACTACAAACGATATAAAGAATTGTAGTGTCATCTAAACGTTTGTAGTTTGTAAAAATATTGAGTTATAACGTTAAAATAAAAAAATTGGGGTCTAATTAATGAAAGTAATAAAAATTTGTAAAGCTTATAGCAATATTGTGTTTGTGGTTTATTGTAGTAACAAAAACATTTTTTTATCTTCCTTTATACTAAAAAAAAAATAATGAAAAAACTGCAAAAAAAGTGCGGGTCTAAAAAAAAAGAAATTTTCTAACTAACTACAAACGATATAAGGAATTGTAGTGTCATCTAAACGTTTGTAGTTTGTATAAATATTAAGTTATAACGTTAAAATAAAAAAATGGGGTCTAATTAATGAAAGTAATAAAAATTTGTAAACCTTATAGCAATATTTTGTTTGTAGTTTATTGTAGTAACAAAAAAAAAATTTAATCTTCCTTTATACTAAAAAAAATTAGGAAAAAACTGCAAAAAAAGTGCAAATCTAAAAAAAAACTTTCTAAGAAACTACAACCGATATAAAGAATTGTAGTGTCATCTAAACGTTTGTAGTTTGTACAAATATTGAGTTATAACGTTAAAATAAAAAACTTGGGGTCTAATTAATGAAAGTAATAAAAATTTGTAAAGCTTATAGCAATATTTTGTTTGTAGTTTATTGTAGTAACAAAAAAATTTTTAATCTTCCTTTATACTAAAAAAAGTTATGAAAAAACTGCAAAAAAGTGCGGGTCTAAAAAAACGAAACTTTCTAAGAAACAACAAACGATATAAGGAATTGTAGTGTCATCTAAACGTTTGTAGTTTGTATAAATATTGAGTTATAACGTTCAAATAAAAAAATGGGGTCTAATTAATGAAAGTAATAAAAATTTGTAAAGCTTATAGCAATATTTTGTTTGTAGTTTATTGTAGTAACAAGAAAAATTTTTTAATCTTCCTTTATACTAAAAAAAATTATGAAAAAACTGCAACAAAGTGCGGGTCTAAGAAAAACGAAACTTTCTAAGAAACTACAAACGATATAAAGAATTTTAGTGTCATCTAAACGTTTGTAGTTTGTACAAATATTGAGTTATAACGTTAAAATAAAAAAATTGGGATCTAATTAATGAAAGTAATAAAAATTTGTAAAGCTTATAGCAATATTTTGTTTGTAGTTTATTGTAGTAACAAAAAAATTTTTTAATCTTCCTTTATACTAAAAAAAAATATGAAAAAACTGCAAAAAAAGTGCGGGTCTAAAAAAAACGAAACTTTCTAAGAAACTACAAACGATATAAAGAATTGTAGTGTCATCTAAACGTTTGTAGTTTGTAAAAATATTGAGTTATAACGTTAAAATAAAAAAATTGGGGTCTAATTAATGAAAGTAATAAAAATTTGTAAAGCTTATAGCAATATTTTGTTTGTAGTTTATTGTAGTAACAAAAAAATTTTTTAATCTTCCTTTATACTAAAAAAAAATTATGAAAAAACTGCAAAAAAAGTGCGGGTCTAAAAAAAAACGAAACTTTCTAACTAACTACAAACGATATAAGGAATTGTAGTGTCATCTAAACGTTTGTAGTTTGTATAAATATTGAGTTATAACGTTAAAATAAAAAAATGGGGTCTAACTAATAAAAGTAATAAAAATTTGTAAAGCTTATAGCAATATTTTGTTTGTAGTTTATTGTAGTAACAAAAAAATTTTTAATCTTCCTTTATACTAAAAAAAATTAGGAAAAAACTGCAAAAAAAGTGCGGGTCTAAAAAAAAAACTTTCTAAGAAACTACAACCGATATAAAGAATTGTAGTGTCATCTAAACGTTTGTAGTTTGTAAAAATATTAAGTTATAACGTTAAAATAAAAAAATTGGGGTCTAATTACTGAAAGTAATAAAAATTTGTAAAGCTTATAGCAATATTTTGTTTGTAGTTTATTGTAGTAACAAAAAAATTTTTTAATCTTCCTTTATACTAAAAAAAAATATGAAAAAACTGCAAAAAAAGTGCGGGTCTAAAAAAAACGAAACTTTCTAAGAAACTACAAACGATATAAAGAATTGTAGTGTCATCTAAACGTTTGTAGTTTGTAAAAATATTGAGTTATAACGTTAAAATAAAAAAATTGGGGTCTAATTAATGAAAGTAATAAAAATTTTTAAATCTTATAGCAATATTGTGTTTGTGGTTTATTGTAGTAACAAAAAAATTTTTTAATCTTCCTTTATACTAAAAAAAAAATAATGAAAAAACTGCAAAAAAAGTGCGGGTCTAAAAAAAAAGAAATTTTCTAACTAACTACAAACGATATAAGGAATTGTAGTGTCATCTAAACGTTTGTAGTTTGTATAAATATTAAGTTATAACGTTAAAATAAAAAAATGGGGTCTAATTAATGAAAGTAATAAAACTTTGTAAAGCTTATAGCAATATTTTGTTTGTAGTTTATTGTAGTAACAAAAAAAAAATTTAATCTTCCTTTATACTAAAAAAAATTAGGAAAAAACTGCAAAAAAAGTGCAAATCTAAAAAAAAACTTTCTAAGAAACTACAACCGATATAAAGAATTGTAGTGTCATCTAAACGTTTGTAGTTTGTACAAATATTGAGTTATAACGTTAAAATAAAAAACTTGGGGTCTAATTAATGAAAGTAATAAAAATTTGTAAAGCTTATAGCAATATTTTGTTTGTAGTTTATTGTAGTAACAAAAAAATTTTTAATCTTCCTTTATACTAAAAAAAGTTATGAAAAAACTGCAAAAAAGTGCGGGTCTAAAAAAACGAAACTTTCTAAGAAACAACAAACGATATAAGGAATTGTAGTGTCATCTAAACGTTTGTAGTTTGTATAAATATTGAGTTATAACGTTCAAATAAAAAAATGGGGTCTAATTAATGAAAGTAATAAAAATTTGTAAAGCTTATAGCAATATTTTGTTTGTAGTTTATTGTAGTAACAAGAAAAATTTTTTAATCTTCCTTTATACTAAAAAAAATTATGAAAAAACTGCAACAAAGTGCGGGTCTAAGAAAAACGAAACTTTCTAAGAAACTACAAACGATATAAAGAATTTTAGTGTCATCTAAACGTTTGTCGTTTGTACAAATATTGAGTTATAACGTTAAAATAAAAAAATTGGGATCTAATTAATGAAAGTAATAAAAATTTGTAAAGCTTATAGCAATATTTTGTTTGTAGTTTATTGTAGTAACAAAAAAATTTTTTAATCTTCCTTTATACTAAAAAAAAATATGAAAAAACTGCAAAAAAAGTGCGGGTCTAAAAAAAACGAAACTTTCTAAGAAACTACAAACGATATAAAGAATTGTAGTGTCATCTAAACGTTTGTAGTTTGTAAAAATATTGAGTTATAACGTTAAAATAAAAAAATTGGGGTCTAATTAATGAAAGTAATAAAAATTTGTAAAGCTTATAGCAATATTTTGTTTGTAGTTTATTGTAGTAACAAAAAAATTTTTTAATCTTCCTTTATACTAAAAAAAAATTATGAAAAAACTGCAAAAAAAGTGCGGGTCTAAAAAAAAACGAAACTTTCTAACTAACTACAAACGATATAAGGAATTGTAGTGTCATCTAAACGTTTGTAGTTTGTATAAATATTGAGTTATAACGTTAAAATAAAAAAATGGGGTCTAACTAATAAAAGTAATAAAAATTTGTAAAGCTTATAGCAATATTTTGTTTGTAGTTTATTGTAGTAACAAAAAAAATTTTTAATCTTCCTTTATACTAAAAAAAATTAGGAAAAAACTGCAAAAAAAGTGCGGATCTAAAAAAAAACTTTCTAAGAAACTACAACCGATATAAAGAATTGTAGTGTCATCTAAACGTTTGTAGTTTGTACAAATATTGAGTTATAACGTTAAAATAAAAAAATTGGGGTCTAATTAATGAAAGTAATAAAAATTTGTAAAGCTTATAGCAATATTTTGTTTGTAGTTTATTGTAGTAACAAAAAAAAATTTTAATCTTCCTTTATACTAAAAAAAATTATGAAAAAACTGCAAAAAAAGTGCGGGTCTAAAAAAACGAAACTTTCTAAGAAACTACAAACGATATAAGGAATTGTAGTGTCATCTAAACGTTTGTAGTTTGTATAAATATTGAGTTATAACGTTAAAATAAAAAAATGGGGGCTAATTAATGAAAGTAATAAAAATTTGTAAAGCTTATAGCAATATTTTGTTTGTAGTTTATTGTAGTAACAAGAAAAATTTTTTAATCTTCCTTTATACTAAAAAAAATTATGAAAAAACTGCAAAAAAGTGCGGGTCTAAGAAAAACGAAACTTTCTAAGAAACTACAAACGATATAAAGAATTGTAGTGTCATCTAAACGTTTGTAGTTTGTAAAAATATTGAGTTATAACGTTAAAATAAAAAAATTGAAATCTAATTAATAAAAGTAATAAAAATTTGTAAAGCTTATAGCAATATTTTGTTTGTAGTTTATTGTAGTAACAAAAAAAATTTTTAATCTTCCTTTATACTAAAAAAAATTATGACAAAACTGCAAAAAAAGTGCGGGTCTAAAAAAAAACGAAACTTTCTAAGAAACTACAAACGATATAAGGAATTGTAGTGTCATCTAAACGTTTGTAGTTTGTATAAATATTGAGTTATAACGTTAAAATAAAAAAATGGGGTCTAATTAATGAAAGTAATAAAAATTTGTAAAGCTTATAGCAATATTTTGTTTGTAGTTTATTGTAGTAACAAAAAAATTTTTAATCTTCCTTTATGCTAAAAAAAATTATGAAAAAACTGCAAAAAAAGTGCGGGTCTAAAAAAAAAACTTTCTAAGAAACTACAACCGATATAAAGAATTGTAGTGTCATCTAAACGTTTGTAGTTTGTAACAATATTGAGTTATAACGTTAAAATAAAAAAATTGGGGTCTAATTAATGAAAGTAATAAAAATTTGTAAAGCTTATATAGTCCATTTCATCGTTTTTGGCCGATTTGATATTAGAAACCACTGAAATAAGATTAAACTGTCATCCAAGTTACCAATGGCGGAGAGTTTTTTTTTTCTAAATTAGGTCGTAAGTTTCTGAAACTATCAGTGTGGTTTGACATCTACAAAAATATGACATTAATAATTATTAAATTCAACCCTTCAAAAACGAGCCGTACATGACGGTTACTAGGAATGTAAATTAAGTCAAGACTTGCGTATTGAATACTTTTTATCTACCGGTGAAACAAGATGCCGTTACGTAAGTGTTATATTAAAAAACAAACGTCCTCATTTAAATTTCTAACTTGCCTGTATCTAAGAGAGATGTAACTCTAAATTTACTTCGAGTATGATTTCTGTCATCGGCCAAAATCGGTGAAATCGACTATAGCAATATTTTGTTTGTAGTTCACTGTAGTAACAAAAAAAAAGTTTTAATCTTTCTTTATACAAAAAAAAAAATATGAAAAAACTGCAAAAAAAGTGCGGGTCTAAAAAATCGAAACTTTCCAAGAAACTACAAACGATATAAAGAATTGTAGTATTATTTAAACGTTTGTAGTTTGTATAAATATTGTGTTATAACGTTAAAATAAAGAAAATTTTTGTTACTATAATAAACTACAAACAAAATATTGCTATAATCTTTACAAATTTTTATTACTTTCATTAATTAGACCCCAATTTTTTTATTTTAACGTTATAACTCAATATTTATACAAACTACAAACGTTTAGATGACACTACAATCCTTTATATCATTTGTTGTTTCTTAGAAAGTTTCGTTTTTTTAGACCCGCACTTTTTTTTTCATAATTTTTTTTAGTATAAAGGAAGATTAAAAATTTTTTTTGTTACTACAATAAACTACAAACAAAATATTGCTATAAGCTTAACAAATGTTTATTACTTTCATTAATGAGACCCCAATTTTTTTATTTTAACGTTATAACTCAATATTTATCTACCTTGAAGGTTCGTGAGTTGCCACACATGTTTTCTGTTTCTCTATAAAAGTGAGGGTTTTATGGTGGAAATAATCATCAATTAATTTTAAATTTGGTATCAATCAAAAGCTAAATGCATGTAATGTACGATGATGATGATATTTTGATAAATTGAAACTAAAGAAGACCTCAAAACTGCATTTTTAAGTTCTGTGTGCTGATTAAAAACAAGTTTTTATGTATCAGATAAAAATCAGAAAAACAATTACTTGATAAAGTCAATAAATAGGAAATGTCTACTGCACCATTATAAGTGTGATTAAAACTTAAAAATTCGCAACTGTTTATTTAAATTAAGATGGATACAAAGATCTGCTCAAAGTGTAAAGATGATGAAGTTAATCTAGTTTTTCCATGTGATTCATGCAAAGAGTACTTATGTGCTCAATGTGCAGACTTAACAGCGTCAGAAATTAAATGTTTACAATTAAAGAATAAACGAAAATTAATTTTTTTGTGTAGTGAATGTGAAACAGGTTTTTGGAAAGTTCCAGAATTAACTAAAGAGTTGAAGCAAATAAAAATAAACATTGAAAAACTTATGAAAAATAATGCATCTGATCAAAATAACGAAAAAGATGCAACTTCAAATGTAGCTAAAATTAACAGCGAAGAACTCATGATGGAAGTGGTGGAAAGACAGAAGAGGGCATCAAACATTATTATATTAAATGTAAATGAATCGAAACAAAATATAGTTGCAAACAAAATAAGAGAAGATAAAGACTCAGTAAAAGAACTACTAAAAGATGTTGATGTTGATATTACAAATATAAGCGTGTTCAGACTGGTCAAAGACCAAAACAAAAACAAAAATAGACCACTAAAAGTTTGTTTTCCCAGTCCAAAAGAAGCTCTTAAGGTGTTAAAAATGAAAAAGGAGATAAAAATTCCAATGATTAAAATTTTTCCTGATCAAACTAAAGCACAAAGAGAATATTTCTTTAATATCAAAAGGAAGCTTCAGGAATACTTAGATAACGGTGAAAACAAAACCATCAAATACATTAATAATATTCCAACAATTGTTGATAGCAATGCATCTACCCAAAACAGACAAAAAAACTACTAAATGGTCCTAATATAACTTTTAGAAGTGATATAATTTATTTGAATGTACAGAGTTTTTTGGCACACCGTGATGAAGTTTTAGTTGAAATATTTTGCTATCAACCATCTATAGTTATATTAAGTGAAGCAAGATGTACAGAGGATATCCAAGAGGTTGAAATTTCAGTAGATGGATATGTATGTGTAAGATGTAATTCTTATAATCGACACACGGGAGGAGTACTTATTTATTTACGGAACAACATTACTTTTAGTGTGAAAATGGAAGATATTCTTGTGCCAAATTATTGGTGTAAAATTGTTAATGTTAATTTTAATAAAACTAAATGGTTTATTGGTGGCTTTTACCATTCACCCAGTTCCAGTGATGCGGTCTTTATAGATAAAATTGAAGAATGGTGCGAAGATTTTTTATCAGGAAACGTTAAAGCTTTAATTGTGGGTGATGTTAATATTGATTATTTTGTAGATAGTTTTTATAGCAAAAAGATAAAAAGTTTAATTCAGACTTATGGCATTGAACAACATGTAAATGATTACACCAGAATAAGTGCGGACAGTTCGACATTAATCGATTATGTTTTATCGAACCAAAATATTTCTGTAAGTGTTCATCATTTTCCTAAAATAACAGATCATTCGATTATAAGTATTAATTTTGAGAAAAATGTGGATTATATGAATGAATTAAATTTTTTCTCTAGAAAATTAAATGTAGATAAATTTCATGAGATTAATTTAGAATTAATATCATGTGACTGGTTATTTGACTCAAATAACGTAAATGAAATTTTTAGTAAACTGGAAAGTAATTGTAGTAGAGCTGTAAACAGTATTGCACCTATTACAGAGATACAGGTAAAGAAAAATCATGTTCCGTGGTATGATAAGGAGGTAAAGCCAGAGAGAGGGATAAAGTGTACAAAAAATTTCAAAGAGCGGTAGGTTTAGATAAAAATGTATTGTGGAATGAATACAAAAATAAGAGAAATATAGTTGTTAATTCATTGAAGTACAAGAAAAAAGAATTTTATGAACATAAAATAGATGAACACAAAAATGATTCTAAGGAAATGTGGAAAACACTAAAAAAATTAATTAAAGGTAAAAATCGGGAAATTAAATTTGATTCTGTTGGATTTTCTATTGATGGTTCTGTATCTTTCGCTAAAACCGAAAAAGAAGCAGCCAACAAATTAAATAATTTTTTTGTAAATAGTATATTTGAAATAACAAATACAATACCTCCAACTGAGGATTGGTCACCAAATTTTCTAAATGATATTCAATCAACATTAACTGATTTTAAATTAATTACATTAGATCAACTAAAAAAAGCTATTTTTTCTTTAAAAAATAAGGGAAGCTATGACGAAATATTGAGTGCTAAGTTTTTGAAAGAGACCTTTTATACAACTGGCTTTGCAGTATTAAATTTTATAAATACGTCACTAGAAACAGGAACATTTCCTGATCGATTAAAAACCAGCAAGATAGTTCCAGTCCAAAAAATTGCAAACGATACAGACGCATCCAACTTGCGACCTATCAATACACTTCCGACAATTGAAAAATTATTAGAAACCGTAGTTCGTGACCAAATATTAGAATACTTTAATAACAATGGTTTGTTTGTGGGAAATCAGTCAGGATTTAGGGAAGGCCATTCATGTGAAACATCTTTACAGTTAACTATATCAAAATGGAAGCAAGTACTTGATGAAAATAAATATATAATAGCAGTTTTTCTAGATTTTAAACGAGCTTTTGAGACAATAGATCGTAAAATTTTGATTAATAAATTGAAATACTACGGTTTTGCAGGACGAGTCCTGACCTGGTTTGAACAATATATGACTGATAGATTACAATATGTAAATCTAGGTAAATCAACATCTGAAGTGCTAGAAAATCACTTAGGGGTACCGCAAGGAAGTATATTAGGGCCGCTTCTATTTATCATATATTTAAATGACATTAATTATATTGAGTGTGACTTTATTAATCTATTTGCAGATGATACACTGATAGCATGGTTATAACCTTGAGCAGTGCCGAGCCGACCCCTACCAGCGCCGTCGGGCAAACCTTACGAAGCGCCTTTCTTAAAATTTGTTTAATTTATATAGACATTTAATTACAGCCATAAATAAAAAATTTCTGATTTTTCTAAATTAGGATGTCATGCAACTACTTTAAAAAATAAAACAAAAATTAAATTTTAACAAATATACTTTACTGAAGAGACTTTTTAATTGATGGAAAAAATAATATACATACCTATATTTATACATAATAGATTAGATTAAATTAACAAACTTACTAATTTTATATTAGGTCTATACATAATTTAGGTACATTTTGCATTGCAAACAGAAAAGCAAGAATTGTCAAAAACGTTAAATATACATAAGTATTACATGTTATATTATTTCAACTTTTCTTGCTTTTCTGCTTGCAAAGTCCTTGATTATATCGTGTATATCACATTGTTTTAATATTTCTTCTTCTATTGATATTGTCGCTAAAGATGTTACTCTATCTTGGCTCATTGTAGAGCGCAGGTAATTTTTTATTAATTTTAATTTAGAAAAAGACCTTTCTGCGCCGGCTACGCTCACTGGCATTGTTAATAAAATTCGTAAACAAATTGTAATATTGCAACACACAGATGTTAAATTATTTTTATAAATAAACTCTAAAATCTTTTTTATATTGTTATCAAAAATTTTGAATTGAGAATTAAAAAATTTAATTTCGTCATATAAATCGTCTCCGTCAATATCGGCTGAACCATTTGTTGATAGTTTTTTTTCTAAACAATTGCAGCTACTTTTTAGTGCACTATTTTCTTGGTCTTCACTTAATTTAAATAAAAAATTAAAAACGTTATGATGGTTATTTAATAAATTAAATCTTTCATCCACAGAGGACAAGGCTTGATCTAAAATATAAAAATAAACATTTATCCTAAACAAAGTTTTTGGATCATTGGATCTGCTTGCTCATAATCAAAATTTTTTTGAGTTTTACGACGTCTTAAAGGTCTACAATTTTTAAATTTATTTTCTATTCCTAATTTTTCAGCAACTTTTATGGCATCACTTACCTATAATTAACAATTCAAAATTTTCGTCAGTTCGCATATCGGTTAAAAACTTTTTTAAATCTGATAAAGAAGCTAAAGCTACTTGGATATTTTGATCAGTAGATTGTAGAATTTTACTAACAAAATTTATTTTACTTAAAACTATATGCCAAACTTTTAGCGAGCAAATGAATGTAAATGAACAAATTTTTTCTGCTAAACATTTGGCATCATAATTTGATTTTTGATCAAATAAATTGTTATTTGAAATATCAAATAAAGCATCGTATATTTCTGGTAAATTGGTAACTAGCGGTTTAATTGCATCGATGCGACTTGACCATCTTGTTTCGGACAATGGTTTTAAAGTAAAATTTGATAAATATTTTTTTAATAAAGCCCATCTTTTTGTTGAAGATGAAAAATATTTGAACAATTCTTGAATAAGATTAAAAAATCCAGTTGTGTGATAATTGAGACTGGCAGCGTCGTTTACTACCAAATTTAAACTATGGCTAGCACAAGGTACAAAAAAAGCGCGAGAATTTATATCTAATAGTCTTTTTTGCAGACCGTTGTTTTTACCCCGCATATTTGAACCATTGTCATAGCCCTGTCCCCTTAAATTGTTTATATCCAAATTTAATTCAGTAAATTTATTAATAATAAAATTTGTTAAGCCAGCGCCGGTTGTGTCTATAATCGGACAAAAAGCTATAAAATGCTCTTTTATTTCTAATATTTTTTCTTCCTCATTAAAATTAACAAATCTAATAATTATACTTATTTGTTCTACGTGTGATACATCAGGAGTGCAATCTAATATAATTGCAAAATATTTATTATTTCGACATAAATTCAATCGAACATTTTTAATTCGGTCACTTAATATTAAAATTATTTCGTTTTGGATTTTATCTCCAAGATAAGTCGGCATTTTTTCCGAATTTATTGCACGCTGTATATGATCCATCATTATTGAATCAAAATTTCCAAGCATTTCAATACATTTTAAAAAATTGCCATTATTGCGGTCGAACAATGTTTGACTTTGGCCACGAAAAGCAATATTTTGTGTAGCTAAAAATTGTATAACACATATTATTCTTTTAATAACGTCGTACCACCGCTGTTTTTCTATTTCTATATTTTTTTGATTAATACCATCAATTGTAGTTTTAGTTTTTAATGATTGACTTAAATTTGTGCACTTTTTATAATTATTAAAATGAGCAGTACTTTTTTCGTGTTTACTGCAAGATTCCGCCAAATGTTTCCAATCGTTTGTTCCGTTGCAAAATGGAGATTTGTTTTTCGAATCGAATAATTTGCAGCATAAACAAAAAACCGCATTTTTTGATACAGAATAAAGCAACCACTTTCTATGAAACTTTTAACCATTTCTTAAATGTCTTTCATAATAAAAATCTGAAAATTTTCGTCCCGAAGAATCACGCGGAAAATTATAATTTTTTACTTGCGTAATCGGGGTTTCTAGTAAATATTCAACAATGTTTGCAGTCAAAACTTCTGGCCAAAGTCCAGGATCATCTTTGGGAAAAGCTGGTGCTGGTGTTGATCTTTCTTTTGGTGGCGGCGGTGCATCAAGCGCAGGTCCAGGCAATTCTTTAGGCGCATCATCTTAAAATAAAAACACACAAATGAGTAAATATCGCCCACTGTAGGTACCAAATGCATTTTAAATGCATTGATATATTTATTTAAAATTTAAATAAAATGCTGAATTTTTTATAGCTTTTAAAAATATATACATATCTTTAAAAAAAGCACATACCACTGGAAATGTTTTTTAATTCCTTACTTTCGCAAATCTCTTCCTCGACACCTAGCGATTGTTTTGATGTGGACGGTGAATACACAAAATATTGCTGTATTTTTGTGGCATTCTTATCACGTTCTTCCTCTCGTTTGCGTTTTCTTATTAAATTCTGGTAGCCAGACAATTTCTTTTTTTTATCACTCATCACAATATTCACAATTATTAAGTATCGCAAAAACACAAATACTAAACTAAAACAAGTCTCAATATAGCACCATGCACTCACTTTCGGTAACTAAGAATTCTTTTTGGTCATCTGCTCGCTAAACTCAAAAAATTGTTTTGCATTTTGTCAGTATTTATAAAATGTTTTATTTTATTGGACTTTATTTTATTGAAGGGCAATAACGCTTTTTACCATTGCACCATGCCACTCACTTTCGATAACTGATAATTCTTTTTTGGTCATCTGCTCGTCATCTGCCCGCTAAACTCAAAAATTTGTTTTGCATTTTGTCAGTATTTATAAAAAATTTTATTGGACTTTATTTTATTGAAGGGCAATAACGCTTTCAAAGATCGCCTTTGAATAATTCCTATGATATCAATGATATCATTAAAATGTATTTGCCGCATTTGCATTCATCTAAATTGCAAAATACTGACAAACTACTGAGATAAAAAATTGTAAAAATGATAGGGGGTTGCTAAATTTATTTTTTATGTAATTTTAAAATAATTACTGTCACAAAAAAAATCTAAAACATAAAAACATTTTTTTTGCTACTACCACATTTGCAGCTTTTATCCGGTCTAAAATCTCAGAGCGGCGCCTCCGGCGCCTCTGTCACCTGGGCGCCGTCGGGCGCCGCCCGACTTGCCCATATGGACGGCTCGGCCCTGACCTTGAGGAAATTTTAAATAAACTGAATAATATATTGAGAGTCTTAACCCAGTTTTTAAATAAAAATAAACTTAAACTTAATACTAAAAAAACGAAAGCAATGATTTTGGGAAGTAAATATAAATTAAATCAAATAAACTATAACTATAATAGATACAACATTAGAATTGAAAACGAGAACGTAGAATGGGTTAATGAATTTAAATACTTGGGATTTATTTTAGATGAAAATTTATTATTGAAATCTCACTGCGAATATGTAAGCAAAAAAATATCAAAAAAGCTATTTTTCTTCTCAAGGATTGCTTCAAATCTCTCCCTTTTTTCTAGACTAACAGTGTATAAAACTATTATACAACCGCATTTTGACTACTGCGGATCATTACTTTATAAATTAGATAATAACTGTTTACAAAGACTACAAAAATTGCAAAATAGAGGAATGAAAATAATCCTTCGATGTAACAGATACACACCAATAAATGGTATGCTGACGACTTTAAGTTGGATTTCAGTCAGACAAAGATTTTATTATTTAGCAATGACTTTTGTTTACAAAGCAAAAAATAAAAAACTTCCTGAGTACTTCAATGATTTTATCATCTATAATAATGAAATACATAACTACAATACAAGATCTGTTAATAATTTCTATATACCACAAACAAGGCTAGCTATAGCTTCAAAATCTATTTTTTTGTACAACTGTCATTAAAAGTGACACTTTTAATGATAGCAAACAATGTTAAAAACGATTGTTTACATAGCAGCGTGTTAAAAATACTTTTAACACGTTGCCATGTAAACAAGTTTACTTTTAACACGGTTTAGTTTACTTTTAACACGGTTTGGTTTATTGTCATTGCAAATTCGCTCGTTTCATTATCAAAATAGGGAAGTTGTACAAAAAACATTGTATGGTATTTGTGTTAAAAGTGATTTTATTTTGTTCGTGAAATTGTTCAATTCGCTCCGCTCATTTCACAAACGTTTTCACTCACAAAATAAAACCTCACTTTTAACACTCATATCATAAATAACTATTATATGCGGATTACGTGAATTTAATGCTTTGCCTACTGAAATTAAAACGAGTACCTCTCTACCTCAATTTAAAAAATATTTGCTACAATTTATTTCCAGTCCGTAAATTAACTTTGTATGTTTACTTTAATAAGTATTTATTTTAACGTTAGTACTTCTTACTTTTATCACTAATTTTATCAAAATTATATTCTATTTATTCAACTGAATTTGTGTTGACTATATTATGTAATATTTTTTTTTTTTTAATAATTACTATGTATTAGGACTTCCTATATTAAATAAAGATTCTATTCTATTCTATTCTATTCTATTCTATATTTATACAAACTACAAACGTTAAGATGACACTACAATTCCTTATATCGTTTGTAGTTTCTTAGAAAGTTTTGTTTTTTTAGACCCGCACTTTTTTTGCAGTTTTTTCATATTTTTTCTTTGTATAAAGGAAGATTAAATTTTTAAGATAGATCGAAATGCGTTTTTTTGCATTGGATTTGTTAAAGTATCAGGAAATTTGTCGCTATATTTTATAATGTAAAAATGGAAATTGCATTTCTGCATTCAAAAAGTACATTCCGAACAGACAATAGAGAGAAAACTTACAACTCGGTAAGTATTGCTGAAAATGGGTTCAATTTATATACTCTGGGGTTTTGGAGTCGCTGAACACGAATATCACGATTCCGAAAGTCTCCGCGGCACTTGGTGTCTAGGGTATTTACCTCTTCTCCTGGGGTTTTATGTAAATTCTGTACGAAATCAGTGCACACTTGGTACTCGGTGGTTTTTTGAGTCGCTTAATACGATTATAATAATGTCGATGGTCTTCGAAACACCTGGTGCATAAGATGGACCTCGTCTTCAGGAATTTTATGCAAATTCGATACAAAAAGAGTGTGCAACGGTACTAGGAGGTTGTTGGGGTCGCTTACCACGAATATCATATAATGAGTTTGCTAAATCATTCGCATACAAATTTATGAATCCATGCGTGTGCATAGAAGTATAACTTCTGCCGGCAGTCCCACTGACTGCCACACAAATTTTTTGACAAAATAGATAAAATAAGCTTTGACAAATTAACAACTGGTAGTGGGAGAATTACTATTTATAAAAAAAGACAAAATAAAACAAAAATGTCACTTATATTTTATTTTACAAGCTATTTATATTTAAAAGACTTATTTTCTAATATCATAAAAACAGGTACAATTTAAAATATTACCACAAAGATACAAACTTGGTATATTATCACAAAATTAGGTTCAATATAAACTGTTATTACAAAAATATGAAATAATATTATTATTACACAAAATTATCTATTCTCAGAAAAACAGATACAATTTAAAATGTTATCACAAAAATGAATTAGTGTTATTACAAATTATTATTTACAATCACAAAAAAAGTATATTTTATTACAAAAGTATATGAATATTATTTGTACATCTTATTATCTAGTATCGCAAAACCAGGTAGGATTTACGGAATTGAAGGAAATATATAAAACTTTTTATTCTTAAAATTTAGATCGGGAATTGGGTAAAAATATTTACTTGAACAATGTGGCATGGCTTATACGTATACAACGTAGGTATTTTATTATTTCAATAGATTTTAAGGCCATATGTATTTCTTTTAGTTTTGAAAAAAACGCCAAATATACTTACGTCGAAACGTTATCTTTTGGAAAAGTTGAACTTTTTGTTTTTTTTTTAATTGGTCTGCCCTATTCTCACAAATCCTCAATAAGTTAGGATAATATGTTTATAATGATGTATAACATAAAAACATAAAAATTACCCCGTTACTGTCCCACTCTAAAGCCAAAGGCCTCTTCTCACAAGGAGAAGGAATGAACATTAAATCAACACGCTTGCTCACTGCGGTTTGTTTATTTCAGACAAGTAAGTTTACGTTTCATTACGATGTTTTCCTTCACCATACTTGCATGGGGTCTCTAGGAGAATTTACTTATATCTTCAAAAAGTCACATTAGTACATGTCGGAATTGTTGGGGATTTAACTCAGTACCTCTTGCACGGTATTCGGAAGGTTTTGAAGATAGTACATTATGAATTTGTGCCCACATCTGACAAAGCTAAGTAGTAACCAAAAAGGATAAAATAAAAACATTTTTAAAAAATTACACCACATTCAAGAAAAGAAAAGAAAAATGCACTAAATAGCCAGAAATAAAATCGTTAATTTTTTAAAAAATTTGGAGCAACTAGGCATCTGATTTCGATTTCCTTGAAGTAGACTTCAATGGCAAATTATCCTCTATTTTAATCTTAACTATTAAATCTAGGTTTCGAATTTTAGTAACTTAAATCTTTTACAAAGTTATAAACCATTGGAGCCGACTTCAAGGAAATCAAAATCAGATGCCCAATTTTTTTAGTGCATTTTCCTTTTGATTTTAAGGTACTCCATAAACCAATGCGGTATCAACTAGTTAATTAATTGGGCATAAAAAATATCAGACTGGTTGCATATTTTGTTATAATTATTGCACATGACATAATTGGGTGACTTCAGTAACATATTTTTTGTTCTCGCACGTGGACAAGTAAAACACGATAGTTGACCTAGAAGTTATACGTGGCACATTAAATCTAATTTGGCCTAATATGTCACTGCATTTAATACAGTTGTGTAACAACTTAGGTATATAAAAATGAAACCGAACATTTAACTCTTTTTAACTCTAATCCAACAATATCAAACATAACAAATCAGAACCACGGACAGGATATGCTTCATCAACCTTAAACGCTAAATATTTTAAAAGTTTCCGTTGTACCGTTTTAATCTGCTGCTTATATTATTTACTAGTGGCCACCCGCGACTTCATCCGTGTGGACCTTAGTTTTTTGCCACCAAATTTCATAAATATTTGCATCCCCTATTTTAAATCCTTAATGGTGTAATTTAAAAAAGTTATTTCTTAGTACACCACTACGTAATAAAACAAATTTATTCTCCAATTTTCAAGACTCTACGTGTCTATCGACAGTGTCAAGTCAGCCAGCAGCAGCGTGCTACCGCCTCACCGCTCCACACACCCCGCACATTAATGCGCGAGTGGTATTAGACTATTATTACTTAAAACCTATAAAAACTTCTTACATTTTGGTTAAAAAGAATACTGTAAAGGGTAATTTTGTTCAAAAAGATGTGTCTGTTTTAAATAACTTATTTATTTGGATAAGGATTAAGAAGAAAGTTAAGAAGTATTATTATTAATTGGGTATAGTTTTTGCGGCTTTACTTTTGTTTAGCGTGTGTAAAAAATTAGGGCCTACAAAACTTCTTTGTACACAATATTCTTAACTAATCTGTCATTAGGCGCTAAAACTATCAAGCTACTATGTGAACTTATTCGTGAGCAAGCAACATAAAACTGTCCATGAGAGAAGCAAAGTTCTCTTAATTCAATACCCGCAAATTTGAAAGTTTGCTCCTGAGACTTGTTTATTGTCATGGCGAAGCAGACTTTTAGGAAAAACTGTAATCGTTTAAATTCAAACGGGATATCATTCGGTATCTAACCTATACTTAAATCAAACGAAAACAAAACAAATGCCAACTACAAAGCAGAGTTTATAACCAAAACTACTAAACCGAAACAAAGCAAATGCAATCCAAAATATGCCAAGGAAAGAACAGCCAAATACGTCAAATATAATCCGCTAGAAATATTTAGGTAAAGTATGTACTATAAGATACGGCGGCCACTCATCATCGAGTATATGTAACTCGGTAGAAACACAACAATAGCTTATTTTAAACTACTACTAACGCCATCTATTGTCAACATTAAGACTAAAAACTTTCATACAAACTGACATCGCCTATTTTATCCCCTTAGGCGTGGAATTTATAAAAATCATTTCTTAGGGGGAGCCTACGTTATATATGCATGCCTATATGCATGCAAAATCTGAGCACGATTGGTTTAAAATTGACAAAGTTTCATACAAATTTTCATCCCCTATTTTATCCCCTTAAGGGTGGAATTAATCAAAATCCTTTCTTAGGGGATGCCTACTTCATAGTAGCTATATGCATGCAAAATCTCAGCTCAAACGGTTTAAAATTGACAAATTTTCATTCCAACTTCCATCGCCTATTTTATCCCCTTAGTGGTGGAATTTATTAAAATCCTTTCTTAGGGATGCCTACGTTATAGTAGCTATATTGTCACGTGCAGAAATCGGCGTCAAAATATTTAAAAGTTTAGTTAATGTTTCGGCTCGATTGTTAGCCTCTAAACGGGTTCCGATGCGTGTGGTGGGAATATTATTGACCTGACCCGTGGGGAGAGTAGAGAATTTGATTGTCAGGTCGAAAACATATCGGGTTTACTGTTTAAACTAACACACTAATAGCTAAAATTTTAAATTAAGTAAATAAGTGCATCGATTCCTTTTGATATTAATAATACATTTAGTTTAATGAATTCAATTTAACATTTAGCAAAGTCATTTTTGGCACAACAGAACACACCAGTTCCCCTTCTTATTCCCAAATGTCATCGCGAGAAACATATGCGTAAATTTCCGGATCCGAGACCCTTCTTTTTCGATTTGAACAGTTGAACGAATAATTTCAGTGCTATTATCGAATTAAGTGACGCCATTTTGTGAAGTTGAAGGTTCTTTTGGCAATATTCAAGCCATCCGTATGGGTTTTTGAACTTCACTTCAATTTATTTTATCTAAGCCTCATTTTTGGTTATTCCTTTGTGGTATTTTTGAGTAGGCGTATAGATAAATCCATATTTTTGGGATTTGATTAAATGGTGCTTTCTTCGTGTGGTTGCTAAGAGAATTCGTTTCGAAGCGTGGACATCCGATTTAAGATCACGAAATTTACCACCGGGTGTTGGCGAATTAACATCGCAGTTTGGCTGCTAACCCTTAATCTTAATATAAAAGGGGTTTTTTGGTCCTGGCTGAACATTTGTTTTTGGTCCTGGCTGAACTTATTTGTGGACCTGGCGAACATTTGTTGTTTTTGGACCTGGCGAGTAAAATTGTTTTTGGTTCTGGCTGAAATTATTTTTGGTATTGGCTGGACATTTGCTTTTGGACCTGGCGAATATTGCTTTCTTTTTGGACCGGGTGAATATTTCTGGATCAGGCTAAACTTGTGCCTTACCAACATCAAAGCAGCAGGCTAATAACGAAAGCCTCACTACCAGCACTGCAGATAACAGATAAGCCAAAAATTTAATTTTAAGATTAAGACATTGTAAAAGTTGTTGGTCGAATATTGATTATTTATAGTAATTTTTAATTTTTAAATCTTTCATATTGCGCTGGGTGATCACTCATAATTAAATCTGCCAGGGTTTTGACATTATTGTGGAACAAATTTTCTGATAAACGCTAATTTTCTTTATTTCATTTATATATATTTTTATATATTGTATAACTCAACTGTTGGGTTTATTGTGCATGCAAAATCTCAGCCTGATCGGTTTAAAATTGACAAAGTTTCATACAAACTTTCATCCTCTATTTTATCCTCTTAGGAGTGGAATTAATTAAAATCCTTTCTTAGCGGATGCCTTCGTTATAGTATATATGCATGCAAAGTTTCAGCTCGATTGGCTTAAAATTGACAAAGTTTCATACAAACTTTCATTCCCTATTTTATCCCCTTAGGGGTGGAATTAATCAGAATCCTTTCTTAGGGGATGCCTTCGTTATAGTAGCTATATGCATGCAAAATCTCAGCCTGATCGGTTTAAAATTGACAAAGTTTCATACAAACTTTCATCCCCTATTTTATTTTAGGGGTAGAATTAATTAAAATCCTTTTTTAAGGAATGCCTACGTCATAGTAGCTATATGCATGCAAAATCTCAGGTTGATCGGTTTAAAATTGACAAACTTTCATTCAAACTTCCATCGCGGAATTAATTAAAATCCTTTTTTAGGTGATGTCTACGTCATAGTAGCTATATGCATGCACAATCTCAGCCCGATCGGTTTAAAATTGACAAAGTTTTTATTATATAAATAATTGTTCTTCACCTCAGATGTCCTGAAGAAGAATTAAATTAATTCGAAAGCTTGACTGAAATCAAAGAGTTTTCTTTACTTACCTTGGCCATAACGTTGACTGCAACTCCACAATTGACTTCACGTTATATATATATGTCGTAGTCACTTAGCGATTCAGGCACATAGCTATGTGACTGGGCTATTTTAGCCACATAGCTATGTGCCCGTCACTTAGAAACGCGCCGAGTATAGATCCATCACATCTCTATGTGACTGATTGTAGTCCGTAGTCACATAGCGATTTCAGCACATAGCTATGCGCGGAGAGAAAGTCAGTCACTTAGGATCTACCAAGTTGAGGGCTATTAATTCACAACTAAACAGTAAATTTACCTGAGTACCCATTAAAGGGTGCAATTACTCGGTATCACAAAAAGGATTATCTTTCTCTCAAAATCATCTGGAAATACCAATATTTGTCATTTTTAGTTTAATAATATTTTTGGATTATTAGGTATACGATGCATTTATTATATATTTAAATACAATCTGAAAACTGTAAATTAAAAGACAATTCACTCCTCGCTATACTGCCCTCTAAGGCGGGCGTTATGTTAGGCAAAAAAGTGTAAGGCGTTAATATACGAGATTTTACATAATAATAATAATAATAATAATAATAATAATTTTATTGATCCTTTACGACATTTACAAATAATGTATAGGACAAGTCAAAAGTACCTAAAAATAAAGTGTACAAACAGTAATAAACAAAAACATTTAAATTACAAATAACCTTTTACATATTTAAGTAAAATTCTCAGCCAAATATTCTCCGACACTCTAATAACATTTGGTTAGCAAAAATTTTTTGACTTCTTTTCTAAACCTAGTGGTGTTTAAGCATATCATGACTTTTGCGGTTTCAGGTTGTTTGGAGAATTTATTCGTAGAGTATCACGCGTATATTGATTTAATCATGTATCTTAATAGTAGATTAAGATACATGTATCGAACAGCAAACATTTTATTAAATCAAAATAAATGTATTTTCAATTTTACCTTGGATATATCTAGATCTTGGCTAACTACTTTAAAAAATGAGTTAGTTGATAATCTATGTACCTATCTATAAAAACAAAAAGTAACATGTCAAAAATTCAAAAATACCTACGCATTGCATACTAAAAGAAGATTTATATTATTTAAGGTTTTTTATTTATTAATTCTTTATCTTTGAAAAAAGCAACCGATGTGGTTGTCGAAAGCTTAGAAACAAAAATATTTTTTATAGTTATTTAACCTTTGTTAGGCATTTTCAGATTTAAAAAGCAAGGACATATTCAAACATATTATTTTATTTTTCATTTTAGTGGCAATAAGTTCTCCAATTAATAGAAGAAAATAAACATTTGACGCCACAAAGAACGTATAGAAAATATTTAAATATATTATATAGGTACTATATTATTATGAAAAGGAAATAAATGGTTCAGTGACCTATTAGAATTATAATAGATACTTAAATACAAAATTTAATTACACAGTCGTACAATTAACAAATATCAGGTGTTAATAACGATTTAATTTGGCATAAACAGATTTTATAGAAGTGCCAAGCTGCCAAGTACAATTTTTCTTTTTGAAAGCGCTTGAAATAGTGAATTACGCAATGTTAGGGGAAGGTGGTGAACGTGAACATTTTACGTAAGGACAGTTTGCAACCCGGACAAAGCGAAGTTATAAGATTGTGTTATTCAAATACTTTTTTCCAAAAATGATAACGTTTTTTGTTAAATCATACGTATACGTCATGCAAAGAATTTTTTTCATAAATATAATATAAATTATTACACAAAATATGTTTAATAATTTTCTATTTCAATTTATTTAAAAGAAAAAGTATTTCTTAATAAAAAAGTAAGCATTAAAAAATATATAAAAAAAATTCAATTTTAATTTATAAATGAACTTTTCCGAATCTCTCAAAGTTTCCCCGTGCTATGTGCCTGGATCGCTATGTGATTGCGGCTAAAATTCAATCACATAGGGATGTAATAGCCCTCTACGTAGGTAGATATTAAATATAAAATTTTATTATTTCTTTGATATCTATTGATAACACGCTTTATTAAATACGACAATGTTACAGTTTTCTGTCATAATACTCAACGTAGATCCTAAGTGACTGACTTTCTCTCCGCGCATAGCTATGTGCTGAAATCGCTATGTGACTACGGACTAAAATCAGTCACATAGAGATGCGATGGTCTTGAATTTGATAAATCTCTAAGTGACTGACTTGTCCTCCGCACATAGCTATGTGCCGGAATCGCTATGTGACTACGGACTAAAATCAGTCACATAGAGATGTGATGGATCTATACTCGGCGCGTTTCTAAGTGACGGGCACATAGCTATGTGCCTAAAATAGCCCAGTCACATAGCTATGTGACTGAATCGCCAAGTGACTACGACATATGTCTATATATATATATATATATATATATATATATATATATATATATATATATATAACGTGAAGTCAATAGTGGAGTTGCAGTCAATGTTATGGCCAATGTAAATAAAGAAAACTCTTTTATTTTTGTCAAGCTTTCGAATTTATTCAATTCTTTTTCAGGACATCTGTGGTGAAGAAAAATTTTTTATATAATAAAAAATTTTTTTTATAATGTTTTATATGTGATAACTTACTAATACGTGAGGTTATGAAAGAAGCTGCGAATTCTGTTTGACAAAATTAAAGTAAATCATACTATTAAAATACATAAAAACATATACATTTAAAACTTATTATTTTGTTATTTTTAGTATGAAGGTTTGTTTGTAAATGATTGACTTTTAATATGTCTTCAATTTCTTTTTTATATATGTATGTTTTTTTTATGTATATAAAAAAAAATTGAAGACATATTAAAAGTCAATCATTTACAAACAAACCTTCATACTAAAAATAACAAAATAATAAGTTTTAAATGTATATGTTTTTATGTATTTTAATAGTATGATTTACCTACTTTAATTTTGTCAAACAGAATTCGCAGCTTCTTTCATAACCTCACGTATTAGTAAGTTATCACATATAAAACATTATAAAAAAATTTTTTTATTATATAAAAAATTTTTCTTCACCACAGATGTCCTGAAAAAGAATTGAATAAATTCGAAAGCTTGACAAAAATAAAAGAGTTTTCTTTATTTACATTGGCCATAACATTGACTGCAACTCCACTATTGACTTCACGTTATATTGAACCAGTCACTATATAAGGCACTAGATACTTTATGTATCATCTTTGGACATTCTTAGACTGTCACAAAACGCTCTGTTCGTTTTATATATATATATATATATATATATATATATATATATATATATATATATATATATATAAAGGAGGATAACGGGAATCAACGCAACAAGGATCATGGTTACAAGTAGGAATGGTAACCGCAGACATGCATGTTTCTGGCTCATTAGCCGTCATCAGTG
This sequence comes from Altica lythri, assembly GCA_964028335.1. Taxonomy (NCBI): domain Eukaryota; kingdom Metazoa; phylum Arthropoda; class Insecta; order Coleoptera; family Chrysomelidae; genus Altica; species Altica lythri. The sequence goes on along the minus strand of OZ034803.1, from coordinate 22,175,835 downwards.
CGGCATAACCAAGAAGAGTATTGCACTTGGCTAGCAAAAGTGTTGGGTACTTGGGAGCAAAGGATGTTGGGGAAACATGTGTCAAGAAACATAAAAACAACGAACGCTCACACAGGAGTCCTATCGCCATTTTGTGCTTACGGCCAGCTGTGCCAATGGGTTTTCGGCTAGCAACCAGCGTCGCCACGTTGGCGAAACGGACTCATTGTGTTTGAGTCGTTCTAGCCCAGGAAATGTAATAAACAAAGTGCCAAGAAAACGCGTATTAATATAAAAATAAAGGAGGATAACCGGAATCAACGCAACAAGGATCATGGTTACAAGTAGGAATGGTAACCGCAGACATGCATGTTTCTGGCTCATTAGCCGTCATCAGTGCGGCATAACCAAGAAGAGTATTGCACTTGGCTAGCAAAAGTGTTGGGTACTTGGGAGCAAAGGATGTTGGGGAAATATGTGTCAAGAAACACAAAAACAACGAACGCTCACACAGGAGTCCTATCGCCATTTTGTGCTTACGGCCAGCTGTGCCAATGGGTTTTCGGCTAGCAACCAGCGTCGCTACGTTGGCGAAACGGACTCATTGTGTTTGAGTCGTTCTAGCCCAGGAAATGAAATAAACAAAGTGCCAAGAAAACGCGTATTAATATAAAAATAAAGGAGGATAACGGGAATCAACGCAACAAGGATCATGGTTACAAGTAGGAATGGTAACCGCAGACATGCATGTTTCTGGCTCATTAGCCGTCATCAGTGCGGCATAACCAAGAAGAGTATTGCACTTGGCTAGCCAGAAACATGCATGTCTGCGGTTACCATTCCTATTTGTAACCATGATCCTTGTTGCGTTGATTCCCGTTATCCTCCTTTATTTTTATATTAATACGCGTTTTCTTGTCACTTTGTTTATTTCATTTCCTGGGCTAGAACGACTCAAACACAATGAGTCCGTTTCGCCAACGTGGCGACGCTGGTTGCTAACCGAAAACCCATTGGCACAGCTGGCCGTAAGCACAAAATGGCGATAGGACACCTGTGTGAGCGTTCGTTGTTTTTGTGTTTCTTGACACATGTTTCCCCAACATCCTTTGCTCCCAAGTACCCAACACTTTTGCTAGCCAAGTGCAATACTCTTCTTGGTTATGCCGCACTGATGACGGCTAATGAGCCAGAATCATGCATGTCTGCGGTTACCATTCCTACTTGTAACCATGATCCTTGTTGCGTTGATTCCAGTTATCCTCCTTTATTTTTATATTAATACGCGTTTTCTTGGCACTTTGTTTATATATATATATATATATATATATCATCTCTTACATATTGTTATATAAGACTGTCACAAACGCTCTGTTCGTTTTATGTTATTACCTTGCCGAAGGTACTTTTAAGACGCAAAGCGACTTCTTAGTTCCATTTTTGGGGTAAAGATGGGGCCACTTGCGAATGGTTTCTACTTTCGCAAGCGTACATCTATAAGGATTTGGTCGATTCATTAGTGACTGAAGAGATATAACCTATACTGCACTGATGAGCTCATAAAAAGAGCAAAACACGTGTCTGTAGTTGGTTTTGCCCCTGTATGGGCTGATTAAAATCCTTATACTCCTATTTCGCAGCGTCTACCGGTGTCTTGAGTTAGAAAATCTAACCAAACACCAATCCAGTTGAAAACTGGATTTATTATTGACAGCACGGCACTAGATACTTTTGTATCATCTCTTACATATTGTTATATAAGACTGTCACAAACGCTCTGTTCGTTATATATATATATATATATATATATAGGAAAGGAATAACACTCGGGAAACGTCAAGTGGGCAAAAGATGTTAAACTGCCATTTAGAGTGAAACTTTTATTCTTAACTGCGAAATTTTCGGTAACTGTTTGTTACCTTCATCAGCGCCTACAATAGGATTTATTTATATTGTCATATTGTATTAGTATATTTGGTACTTACATAAGAATGTGTTTAAATTAAACCACAAACCATGTGAAACATTGTTCCCAATAAAGGGAGAGCATATAACTAGTGTTTTATTGTTATAACACCCAACAAGAGATCAACAAAAAATACTTCACACAATTTAAATAAAAAGTCGATGGTAAACGAATTAAAAGTACCAAGTATTAAAACGTAAAACAAAGGTGTACACCTCTTATAAAAATCCCCTATCTTTAAAATCGATTTCAATTTTATATAAAAATTAAATAAAATAAGTTATTTAAAAAACGAAACAAGTGACAACACACAAAAACATTACTTGGATGTTTGCATACTAAGTATAAAACGCCTTGTGATCAAGGTTCAGTAAAAGAAAAAGAAGAAGGAAATTACTATTAACATGACAGTTAACCTCTATCTAATGTAAACATTTCGTCTAAAACTATTTTCTTCGTGATAGATTGTTTTAATAAGAATGTGTAAATAGAACTGAGACCTTCTACATCTTTCTTGGAATTCATAGCTGATTCACTGTTATATATATAACACATCTCTATGAAATTCCTTTTAAATTGATTTTGTTCATTGTGTAAAACCTTTACATTATCATAGTTCATCGCATGCCCAGTATTATGTACGTGCTGGCTGAGAGCTGTAACCGTAGGCTTCTTCTTCGTATCACTCTTATGCAAAGTAAGTCTTTTTGATAATTTTTGGCTGGATTGACCATAGTATATTTTAGGACACTCACTACACGGAACACCATACACTATCCCACTTTTCATTAGTATAGGAGTAGGGTCAATTAATTTTGAAAAGAAAAACTGTCCAATTTTTCTTGATGCTGAATTAGCTACTATGATATTATGTTTTTTGAAAACCCCAGCAATTTGTGGAGTAAGGATTTCTATATATGGCAATTTTATATAAATTTTGTCTGGTTTCACTTCATCTTGGTTGTTGTTTGGTTTTAATCTAGAAGAATTGCCAAATAGAAGTTTGTCTATCAATTTCTTTGGGTATTGGTTGGATAGAAGGATGTTCTTAAGTAAGTCCAAATTTTTATTGACGAACGAAGTGTGGCAAATGCGCATGATACGATTTTTTAATGCCAGGACTGTATTGATTTTTTGATCTAAGGGATGGTACGAATTAAATGGAATGTATCTACCGGAAAAAGTGCTTTTTCTGTACCAATCCAATCTGATGGTGTTGTCAAGATGTCTGACGACTAGCGTATCCAGAAAGGGAACAGCTCTATCGGATTCTATTTCACAAGTAAAAGATAAATTCGCATTAAATGAGTTGAATATGTCCAGAGTGATGTCAATTCTATCCTCAGGAACCGCACAAATTAAATCATCCACGTATTGGTATATGAATGGAATTTAAAAGTCAACCTGTTCTTGGCAGTAATGTAAGAGAGAGTTCATGACTATCTCAGCTAAGGATGGAGAGAGTGCTCCTCCCATGGGAGCTCCTTTAATCTGACGAAAAAAACAGCCTTGGAAACTGAAGTAGGTATTTTCGTACAAAAACGTAATTATACTTATTAATGTAGTTTTAGGAATGTTAGTGTTGTTTTCAATAAGATGAAAATTGTCAGATATTAGTGAAACTACCAATTCAAGTGGAATGTTTGTAAATAAGGAGCGCACATCAAAGCTGACTAAAACGAAACCCGCAGGTAGTTGAAAGCCATTGATCTTCTCTGCAAATTCAAACGAATCCTTAACTCTGAACTTATTAAAGGAATGGAAGGAGACGTCTAAAATTCCTGCTATAAAACCAGCCAAAGGTTGTGTGGGGGAACTCCTGCTGGAGATGATGGGTCTGAGAGGACATCCTTCTTTATGGACTTTTGGTAACCCGTAATATTTTGGACAGACACCTACATAGGTTGTTAAATCTTTTTTCATTTCTTCAGAAATGTGTCCGGCATCATACAGTTCCTTCACAATTTGGTTGGTCTTTCTTTCAAGTGACGGTGTTAAATCACGTGGAATTTTGCAATACGTTTCAGGATCCTCCAACAATTCACTTGATTTGGACATATAGTCAGTCTTATCCATGAGAACAGTAACATTACCTTTGTCTGCTTTGGTCACGATGAGTTCTGGATGATCTTCCAGGAAAATTTTTGTTTTACTTTGGATATGAGACGAAGGACTCCGTATATGATGGTTCGTTTTTATAAAGTTAGTAATCATATTCGTGATTTTTGTGCGTTCTAAATCTTGATTATCCGTAGGTAGCCTCCTGATCCCATATTCGATGTCTGCTACCTACAGATAATCAAGATTTAGAACGCACAAAAATCACGAATATGATTACTAACTTTATAAAAACGAACCATCATATACGGAGTCCTTCGTCTCATATCCAAAGTAAAACAAAAATTTTCCTGGAAGATCATCCAGAACTCATCGTGACCAAAGCAGACAAAGGTAATGTTACTGTTCTCATGGATAAGACTGACTATATGTCCAAATCAAGTGAATTGTTGGAGGATCCTGAAACGTATTGCAAAATTCCACGTGATTTAACACCGTCACTTGAAAGAAAGACCAACCAAATTGTGAAGGAACTGTATGATGCCGGACACATTTCTGAAGAAATGAAAAAAGATTTAACAACCTATGTAGGTGTCTGTCCAAAATATTACGGGTTACCAAAAGTCCATAAAGAAGGATGTCCTCTCAGACCCATCATCTCCAGCAGGAGTTCCCCCACACAACCTTTGGCTGGTTTTATAGCAGGAATTTTAGACGTCTCCTTCCATTCCTTTAATAAGTTTAGAGTTAAGGATTCGTTTGAATTTGCAGAGAAGATCAATGGCTTTCAACTACCTGTGGGTTTCGTTTTAGTCAGCTTTGATGTGCGCTCCTTATTTACAAACATTCCACTTGAATTGGTAGTTTCACTAATATCTGACAATTTTCATCTTATTGAAAACAACACTAACATTCCTAAAACTACATTAATAAGTATAATTACGTTTTTGTACGAAAATACCTACTTCAGTTTCCAAGGCTGTTTTTTTCGTCAGATTAAAGGAGCTCCCATGGGAGGAGCACTCTCTCCATCCTTAGCTGAGATAGTCATGAACTCTCTCTTACATTACTGCCAAGAACAGGTTGACTTTCAAATTCCATTCATATACCAATACGTGGATGATTTAATTTGTGCGGTTCCTGAGGATAGAATTGACATCACTCTGGACATATTCAACTCATTTAATGCGAATTTATCTTTTACTTGTGAAATAGAATCCGATAGAGCTGTTCCCTTTCTGGATACGCTAGTCGTCAGACATCTTGACAACACCATCAGATTGGATTGGTACAGAAAAAGCACTTTTTCCGGTAGATACATTCCATTTAATTCGTACCATCCCTTAGATCAAAAAATCAATACAGTCCTGGCATTAAAAAATCGTATCATGCGCATTTGCCACACTTCGTTCGTCAATAAAAATTTGGACTTACTTAAGAACATCCTTCTATCCAACCAATACCCAAAGAAATTGATAGACAAACTTCTATTTGGCAATTCTTCTAGATTAAAACCAAACAACAACCAAGATGAAGTGAAACCAGACAAAATTTATATAAAATTGCCATATATAGAAATCCTTACTCCACAAATTGCTGGGGTTTTCAAAAAACATAATATCATAGTAGCTAATTCAGCATCAAGAAAAATTGGACAGTTTTTCTTTTCAAAATTAATTGACCCTACTCCTATACTAATGAAAAGTGGGATAGTGTATGGTGTTCCGTGTAGTGAGTGTCCTAAAATATACTATGGTCAATCCAGCCAAAAATTATCAAAAAGACTTACTTTGCATAAGAGTGATACGAAGAAGAAGCCTACGGTTACAGCTCTCAGCCAGCACGTACATAATACTGGGCATGCGATGAACTATGATAATGTAAAGGTTTTACACAATGAACAAAATCAATTTAAAAGGAATTTCATAGAGATGTGTTATATATATAACAGTGAATCAGCTATGAATTCCAAGAAAGATGTAGAAGGTCTCAGTTCTATTTACACATTCTTATTAAAACAATCTATCACGAAGAAAATAGTTTCAGACGAAATGTTTACATTAGATAGAGGTTAACTGTCATGTTAATAGTAATTTCCTTCTTCTTTTTCTTTTACTGAACCTTGATCACAAGGCGTTTTATACTTAGTATGCAAACATCCAAGTAATGTTTTTGTGTGTTGTCACTTGTTTCGTTTTTTAAATAACTTATTTTATTTAATTTTTATATAAAATTGAAATCGATTTTAAAGATAGGGGATTTTTATAAGAGGTGTACACCTTTGTTTTACGTTTTAATACTTGGTACTTTTAATTCGTTTACCATCGACTTTTTATTTAAATTGTGTGAAGTATTTTTTGTTGATCTCTTGTTGGGTGTTATAACAATAAAACACTAGTTATATGCTCTCCCTTTATTGGGAACAATGTTTCACATGGTTTGTGGTTTAATTTAAACACATTCTTATGTAAGTACCAAATATACTAATACAATATGACAATATAAATAAATCCTATTGTAGGCGCTGATGAAGGTAACAAACAGTTACCGAAAATTTCGCAGTTAAGAATAAAAGTTTCACTCTAAATGGCAGTTTAACATCTTTTGCCCACTTGACGTTTCCCGAGTGTTTATTCCTTTCCTATTAATACTACGTCGTGAATTATTCTACCTATATATATATATATATATATATATATATATATATATATATATATATATATATATATATATATATATATAAACAAAAGGCAGATAGGCATGTTTCTGGCTCTTTAGCCGTCATCAGTGCGGCATAACCAAGTAGGGCATTGCACTTGGCTAGCATACTTTCATTTTGAATAAATGATAACTTAAAGAAAATTATGATGGTTTATAGAGAAAAAAAAATTGTGTAATAAAAACATGCGTCTACCACGTAAAATGAAACAAACTATTCATGACTAAAATTTCATATCAAAATATTTTGAAATTTTTGAGAAAAACGCAATACAGATTTAAAATATTCTATTCGCTGATTTAAAGCGCCCTCTACTATGAACTTCCGAGTACAGTTCGGTGAATCAGTAGCTGTTTTAAATATCGGGGTAAATTTATACCTGACAAAATTTTTACATTTATTCTCTGTACTGGGTTTGTTTGAGTATCGTGGCTCTTTCTAGGTTTCGCGTCAAAATGTTGGAGTATATCACCTTAAATATAATCTAACAAAGGCTTATTTTTCAGCACTCCTCATTTCCAGTTAATTTTAAGAAAACAAATATGCATATTATAGTCTAGTCAACATCTTAAAAAACGTGAAAAATAGTGATAAAGGTCTTAAAAATATGAGCGATAGCTCATTCGATCCGAAATAACAATTAGAAAAAGGTGTTTTGAGGATTTTACAGCATGCAAAGAATACCAATTGTTATTAACAATTAAACAATAATTGGAAAATTTAAATATTTTTCCTGGGCCCAATTTTTATTGAAAAAATCTGAAAAAAATCAGGGTGTTTTGCATATTAAGGGCACACCTTCATGAATTTTCTCCGATTTTTTATAGTACTAGAACAACTGTTAAATTTTTGTTTCTAAAAAAGACGTTTTTTTTGCCCCGCTCACCCCTATTGCCTCTGGAAACCTAAAAATTTGACTGGAGGAGTCTCTGATCATATACTTTTAAATGGCCGAACTAAAAAAAAATCGAGCATGGTGCAGTTTTGACCATCTTATCCCGCTATAGCCTTTCATTCCTACAGTTTTATTATATGTACCTATAGATGTAGTCATAGTTTATATTTCAATAATGTATTTAAAGTAACTAATGTAAAAACATTTGGACAAGCAATTAAATAAATTATCTTAAATTTAGTAACATATTAAATTATAATATTCTACGGCTATAATTTTCATTGTTAAAATTACGAGAAGGTAATAAAGTAAAAACCTTTGAACATACAGATTATTAACGGACTCTATTGCCAAGTACACGTTAATCTAGGTCAGTTTACGCCAGTTTTTTTCAGCAAAAATATTGCGCCTTTTATTTTCAATCTTTATTTTTACTTTTGTCATTGATATTACTAAATATTTGTTTCTAGAACTTTTAGTTACCGTCTAATTTAGTATTTTTAGTTCGAACACTCAACATTTATATTTTGCTTATTAAGATAAAGCGCTGATAGAACAATTCTATTTTTATAATTATAAAAATTAACTATTAGTAAATAAGTAATCTGATTTTTACTGTAGTTAGAATAATTAAATTTAAATTATTTTTGTGCACCATATCACACGCACACAATGGGCAACACAGGGAAACTAGTATCCATGCCAATTAAGAATCACTGTTGCCTTAGTCACCGTAAAATAAATATTCTAAATAAATATTCATAATGAAAAATTTACAAAAATTACAATCGCTAACGAATGAATAAATATCATTTTTTTTAGCTGCAAAAAAAGGAAATAACTAAAAAGAGAATTATACAATTTACGTTTTATGGTGCTGAATCTACTAAGCAGTCTCCCAAATCAGAATGTAAAATATTCTAAAATATATTCATGAATTAATTACGGAATTAGGATTTCCTTAAAACTGCAATAAGGGCTTAGGCGCAAATCAAATTAATAAATTTCGAGTTCAAAAAAAAAAAAAAATAAAGAACCGATCAAAAGTTTGGTTTAAACATTTAAATATATAAAATACAAAGTTTTGTTTGAAAATTTGTAGCATTTTTAAAAAACATTAATTTCTTTTTATAAAATTCTTTTCTATCTAAAATAGGGCCCTGTTTCTTGAACTTATACTTAACTCTTTTAATTTACGCTTTATTATATGCCTACGTGCCAAAAAACACATAACTATATCACGTGCTTTCCGGGTGTAACTCTATAATTGACTAATCAGAGTCATTTCTCGCGACGTCATCACCCCTGTTGTGTACGTAATAATTTCTCTGGTAAATACCCCAACCACTGAAAAACACTTTGAAAGCCAACAGACAGTTTTTTTTTAACTACCTATTTATGATTATAGGAATAATACAACTAATAAAAATGCAACTTTCATTGTACATCTAAGAAAGAAAGTACCTGTTTATTTCTTTGGAAATTTTGAATTTTGTTTTATTTTATACAAAGAACTACAGTGTCTGCTGCAGTGCTGTTTTTATCTTAAAAAAATGTGTTTTATATAATAAACAGTGATTGAATTTACTCTTTTAAAATAGGTACTCAACTAACTCGAGTTAATAGCGAAGCTCGAAGCAGAGTTCGAATTGGTGAAGAGAACATCGGATATGCCGATGATACAGCGATTGTAGCAGAGAATATCAAAGATCTTCAGTTTCTTTTAGACCAAGTCCTTAGAGAATGCTTCAATAAAGGAATGAACATAAACAGATCCAAGACAAAATTATTCGTGGTCGGTAAACAAGACGCGGGTCCAGTTCAACTGGTTGTCAGCAACGAAATAATTGTAAAAGAAAACCATTTTAATTATTTGGGTTGCTGGATAAATAGCCCACTAGATCCTGACGAAGATATTAAAACCCGCATACAAATGGTAAGAAATGCGTTCATAAAATTGAAAACTTTACTCTGCAATCCTAAGCTGAACCTACAGCAAAGAATTAAATTCTTAAAATGTTATGTATATCCCATATTGCTGTATGGATGTAAGACCTGGACCATGAAAGTTAATATGATGAATAGGTTGGAAGCATTTGAGATATGGTCCTACCGTCGAATGCTCAGAATATCGTGGGTTCAACGCATTTCAAATATAGAAGTCCTAAACAGAATCGGCCAAGAAGAGGGTGAATTAATGCAAACGATATAAAGGAGGTAACAGAGGTGACAGATACTCTATTCTGCGGTAAATACTTAATGGAAAAATAGAGGAAAGGCGGGGAATTGACAGGAAAAAATAGTCGTGGCTCCGAAACCTTCGTCAGTAGACTGGCCTATTAGCAGATGTATTGTTGCATGCCGCACAAGATTAAGAAAGATATCATCAAATTGTCATAGAGACTATCTACGCCTAAATTGGGCATGGTTACAAAAAAATAAGAAAAGAAGAATAGCGAAAGCTATGAGGTAAAAACAACAAAATTTTAAATGTTTTTTGCCAACTTCAAATTCTTTTAAACAAAGTATATTTTCACATTTTGTTTTTTTTTAAGTACACATAGATAGCAGTATTTTATACTAAGCTGTTATAATTAAATGCCTACGAGACTGTGTATCTTCTGGTTCACTTAATATTTTATGTATTTTTTATTAGAGTATTAAAGACACTATACTATTCATACGTTCGAGCTAAGCTAGAATACTGCTCAATCATATGGTATCCCATCTATAATATCCATATGACTAATATTGAAGGTGTTCAAAGGAAATTTTTGAAATATTTATGTTTTAAGGGAAATGGTGTATATCCTGAGAGAGGCTTCGGTTACCAGCTACTTTTAGATAGCTTTAACATGGAAAGTCTTGAACTTCGAAGAATTCTTGCCTCTTTAACCGGTTTACGTAAAATTATGTTAGGAATAATTGATTGTCCTACTATTTTAGCAAAAATTAATATAAATGTTCCCCAATATAGTTACAGGAAACACCTAACTTTTTACTGTGCTAGGTCTAGAACTAACATACTGTTAAATTCACCTGTCAATGTTATGTGTAATAACTTCAATTTATATTGTAATTCTGCTGACATTATCACCGATAGTTTAAGTAATATAAAAGCAATCGCTGGTGCTAACTATGATTTTGCTTAATTATTTCTTTAAAAATTATTTTTCTTTAATTTACATTATCTATCACCTATACTAATTTAATATATAACATTTTTTTTTGTACATTGCTCTGTAAAGGGATTTAATCTGTTGGGAAATAAAGCTATTATTATTATTATTATTATTATTATTATTATTATTATTATTATTATTATTGTGAAATCTAATTTTATGTGTTTTTGAGATCAATATTTTTTCTAACTTTTCATTTAAAAAAAGTAACTAAATTTTGATTTACCTTAAATGTTTTTATGAAACACGTTTTGTTTCAGTTTCAAATCACAAAGGATAAGTTAAGAATTGTAAGTATTATCTATATTATTTTAACTTTTCGGTCACCAGGTAAAGTGTGGAATTTATAATTTTTTAATAATAGTTTACCGGCTAATTTTAACCAAATTATATAAGGTAAAACTCTTCATGAGGTGGGACTTGGAGGTAAAGGTTCACAAATTTGAAATTTTACGAAAGCAGCTTGCCATGTTTCCGAGATACTAGTACATCCGGTCGAGAAAATACGACAGTCAGAAGGCACCGCCATTAATAATTTTTAAAGGGGTTCATCAGATAAAGAACAAGGTTTAATAAAACAACAACAATCTTGTTCTTCAAATTAAAAGGTCAAATAGGTTGGAAACCAATAAGCTTTGAAACACTTCTGGCAGAATGTGTTCGTAAACATCAACTGACGGCTAAGGTACCAAAAAAAATTGCCCCTGGAGCAGATGTTATTACATGATCAATAGTAAAATATAAAAATATATCAAAAAAAAGAAAAAGTTAACGGAAACAAAGTTCATCCAGTGAGTCGAATGAAGAACTACCGTCTTGTTCTTCAAATTAAAAGGTCAAATAGGTTGGAAACCAATAACCTTTGAAACACTTCTGGCAGAATGTGTTCGTAAACACCAACTGACAGCTAAGGTACCAAAAAAAATTGCCCCTGGAGCAGATGTTATTACAAGATCAATAGTAAAATATAAAAATATATAAAAAAAAAAGAAAAAGTTAACGAAAACAAAGTTCATCCAGTGAGTCGAATGAAGAACTACCGTCTTATGAAGAACCAGACAATAATGAATAATTTTAACTTCAAGTTCAAGAATCACAACTCAATAAAAACTTGTAAGAAAGCCATAATACAAAAGTTAAAGGGTGGGTTTTTCTGCAATATATGACAAAAAAAACAACCAATCGCTTCGTGAAAAAGGTTATTAAAAAATGTGATGATGATGACTGGGTTATCAAATTCTTACGGTGCAAAAACAATAAATTTGTATGGCTACTTGTTGATGATATAGCTCCCGTTAAGAGTCAAAATATATTAAAGGTGCTTCCCTCGCCTTCAGAAGGCCGAAGAGAAACTGGGATTATGTTTAATGTGAAGTTCGATGGACTCAATCTGTCCTAAATCTCCTTATTTTTATTTAATTAAGAATCTGTAAGAGAAAAATACGTCTTTTGTTACGGTGAAAGTGTTGTCTTTTTTAAATTGTTTTCGTTTTGTATTTAAAACTTTATTATTGCTACAAAATTACACAAATTGTTAAGAAAAATCTATTTATTTTACATTTACCCTTCAAAATTTTGCATCACAATTACCCCGCTTTTTTTATTTTTTTTTGGGTTTCTTATCTTTCCCTTTAACTGAAAAAGTGGAGCCAATTTTCAATTTTTAATATCTTTTTTAAATTTTTTTATTTACCTCGAACAAACCCACGACTCGCTTTCCATGTAACAATTGAGTGCTATTCGCATAAGTGAACCTTTACCAACTAATTAACATCCATAAAAAAGGTTACGAATTTTTAATGAAATCGAAAATATTTACCAGGAATCTTTACTTTATCTAATCTCACTCAACGTCTGCTGTAAATGTCCGTTTCTTTTATAACTTTATGTAATGAATCTATCTTTTTAAGTTGATTTGTAGTCATTTTAACATTAATAATATTACCAAAAATACTTATCTTTTCCAGTATTACAGTTTCCTAAAATATAATACGTAGTTAAAATCACGGGAATTAGTACTACCTACTACAGAGATCCAAAAATCTTCTTTTAATCACACTTTTTTGACGTAGCGTTTTTTTGTAACCATTAAATTTTATATATAAGGATTTTAAATGGTTGCAACATAAAAACTAATCAACTAGAAAAATGTCACTTTACTTTATTTTGTTTAAAATTAAGATCTTCAGGTCTAGATGGAGAGGTTGAAATCAATGCAAATCATAAACAAATCACTTACATAAACACAAACTATTGGACACACTCACAACCGAAATTATTGCGACAACATACCAAACCTTTTTTGATGATTTTTATAGCCACCAAATAACATCATACAACAAAACTTTTTACAAAGTCAAGTTGGCTAACCAGCAAAAATTTCAACAACTCCTTAATCAACAACATACGAAAAAACTTAATACTCCAGCACATTGGATAAAAAATCTTAGTAATGTTACCATTTCTACTAATATATCCCGCTTCTTATCGCTTAGACCCAAATTTAGTTTGGAACCTAGACTTGGCAAGGATCTATCCATGAGAAGATTACTAGCTGACGTTGATCCTATCACCTCCGAAGCAGAAAACCAACAAACAAAGAAACTATTGGTCGAAAATCAACGAACTTCATAACAAAGAGCGATAATAATTGTTTCTTTAGAAACCTATATTTTAAAACATAAAATTTTTTTAACAACCACCCTAATTTATTGGTAAGTAACTCCGACAAAGGCAACACAACTGTTATAATGGAAAAAAACCAATATCCATCAGTTATGCCAAGAATTATTAGATAATGATAGTTCCTACTCCAGACTTTCCTCTGATCCATCTAGCTCCACACAAAACAAAATGCAAAAGCTACTAAACAAATTAAAGAGCTCTGGTGACCTGGACGAAACAACAAGAAAAAAACTGATGAACTATACAGGAGTTCCTGGCAGGTTTTATTGTTTACCCAAAATACACAAAGATCGATTAGCAATGAGACCAATAATATCCTCCATCAACACTGCAGTAGACAACATCACAAAATATTTATCAGATATCTTATCCAATGCATACGATACAGAAAACAAATACTACATCAAAGACTCCTTTCAAGTCAAAATTTTATTTAACAACTATACCTTACCTGAGGGATATGTCTTGGCTAGCCTGGATGTCAAATAACTTTTTAGCAATGTGTATTTTGAAATTTGTAAAGAAGCTATCAGTAATAAATGGAGCAACATAGCAAACCACTGCCAAATAAAAAAAAACACGTTTGTCACGCTACTAAAATTTATTTTTGAACACAATATTTTTACATTTAATAACATTCATTACAAACAAACTTTTGGGACTCCAATGGATAGTACCATTTCGTCGATACTGTCCAATTACGTGATGGCTTTCTTACTTGATAAAATTGTACCAAACCTACCCTATGAGCTGTGCTTCATAAAAAAGTACGTTGATGATATAATTTTAGCGTTACATGCAACAGAAAGAAACACAATATTGAACATCTTTAACAGCTATGATAACTACATCCAATTCACAATAGAACTAGAAGACTTACACAACACAATCCCATTTTTAGACTCGAAGTTCATGAGAGTACAAGATGTTATTATGATTGACTGGTACAGAAAACCTATGAGCTCTGGTCGTTATTTGAACTACTTTTCTAACCACAAGCATTCCATTAAAATAAACCTCATCAAACAAATGAAAGAAAGAATCATTAACATATGCGATACATCGCATCGTTTCAGTTGCAAAACCTACGAACTCCAGCACGATTATTTATCGATAATGCTTACCCTCCAAAATTAGTCAACCACATCATTTTTAAAACTCCGTCGAAAGGCTTTCACACACAAATTCAAGAGACCCCACAGATTGAGAGCCCCATCACTAGGTACCACAGCCTGCCATTTGTCCCCACACTAACACAAAAACTAACGGACCTTTTGAGTGGCCTCAATGTGAAAATAGCCAACAGATCCTCTCTCACTATTCGAAATGCTTTTACTTAACTGAAAGATAAAATGGACTTACAATCGAAATCCAATATCATATACTCCTTACCGTGCGGATCCTGCGATAAAGTCTATATTGGGCAGACAATGAGAAAACTCAAACATCGCTTGACTTCGCATAGAAGCGACGTTAGACTTTACCCAAACAGAAGCGCACTAGTGTTACATATTAAGGCCACCAAACATGTAGTTAACTATGATAATGTTGCAATCTTGGACAGAGAAACCAATACCAACAAACGGTTATTCCTGGAAATGGCACATATAGCAGCGAATAGTGACAAATGTCTCAACAAACGTTCAGACATCGAAAATTGGAGTGATATCTATGCATACCTTCTACCAATTACGTGAATGAGGCTTTGTGTTGTAAATGTGATTATTTACAACCAACTTTGAACAATCCTTATAAAATAGTTCCACAAACTCAGTTTTTTTATGAACATAAACAAGAATTTTCCACACCTACCCACCATACACTTGACGCTCTAACTTGCTCTGCTTCTTTCGTTTATGCGGTCTCATCAATTATAGATCGCTCGTCACCTGTCACCTATGATTCGTTTTTTCAGTTTTCCTAGGCCTGATGGATCTGCTAATTAATCTAAAACAAAAACAAAAAAAATGTCAACGTTTTATAAATTGTCATGTTTAGTGTTATCCGCTATATATTTATACTAGCGGACCCGGCGAACTTCGCACCGCCTAACACAATTGCTTTTTTTAAATTTTAACGATTAATTTTTTGTATTTTTTATCATATTTTCTCGTTAGTTACCAGTTTTTACGATTATTTATAGTACTTTGTAATTTATCGGTTAGGTATATTATATATTAACTGCGCCACCTAACGGTGGCGTCATAGTTCTTAGGTAAGTAGGTTTTACTCTTTTAAATATATGAGATATCAACTGCGCCACCTTACGGTGGCGTCATAGTACTTAGTTATGTAGGGATTACAGGTGTAAATTTATAATATCTTAACCGCGCCACCTTAGGGTAGCGTCATAATAATTAATTTCGTAATAAACGCGTCCAATTGCTGCAAAATTCAAAGTGCAATATGGAAAATCGCGGCCTCCGACGCGCTAGTTATAGGCACGCTGCCGCCGCCCCGGCCGGCCAGTGCCACCGCAAGCGCTGCGTCCCGCAATTTTAAATCTGTAATATCTTCGAAAATATTCATTTAAATCTTGTGTTGTACAAGACCATATAGATCTATATTAAATCAACAATGTATTTAAGCTATTTAATTGGATAGGGATTAATGCTGTATTGGTTAAAATCGCTTCGAAAATTAGCCATTAGTTGTCGTAAAAAGTAAATGACAAAAAAATGTTATTGTGGAATATCCATAAGAGATAGACATATACCATCGCGAAGTTTTCTGTAGACCTTTTCAATGTGTACAAATAATTAGTACATTATTTTAATAAATCTCGTAGGGTTCAGACTGCGTTTGCAATGTAAGCGGAAAAAATTGATAATTAACGACATCACTTTAAAAACCTTAAAAATAACAGTATTTCTCCACTATTTAGTGGATGTTATTATACATATAAACCTTCCTCTTAAATCACTCTATCTATTAAAAACCGTATCAAAATACATTGCGTAGTTTTAAAGATTTAATCTAAAAGGGAAATAGGGACAGAAAAAGCGACTTTGTTTTATACTATGTATTGATTGATACACTTGTTTTATATGTTAAAAAATTCTCACATCCACTTACCATTGTTGACATCCAACGACACATCCTCAACTAAATGTAAGTTGTATAACACTGTAACCATAAAAAATAAAACCAAACCTCTCCATCTAGATCCCTGAAGATGACCCTAAAAAGGGTCAAAAGCTAGAATATTTTAAAAGAGTCTACTTAGTCGTTTTATTGCTGCTACCCTACCACTTCCTTTCTCCGATTTATATATATATATATATATCCAAAGAGGATACATAAAGTATCTAATGCCATACTGTCAATAGTAATAATTTCAGTTTTGAACTGAAATGGTGTCGGTTAGAAATTTCTAACACTTTAAAAGACACCTTGGATGCTGCCATATAAGTAGATATAAATATCATTCAACCTATATCAGGGCAAAACCAAACTACAGACACGTGTTTCGCTCTTGTTTGAGCTCGTCAGTGTAGTACAGGCTATGTCTCTCAAGTCACTAATCAAGAGACATCCCTGCTATAAATTGAACGATATCTATAGATGTCAATTGCAAAACTGATAAACAGTCGCAAGTGGTTCCATCTTCCCTCCAAAAATGGTACTTCAGTGGTAGCTTTGCATCTTGTATATAACCTTAGGCAAGGTAAAATGATAAAACGAACAGAGCGTTTTGTGACAGTCTAAAAATGTCCAAAGAGAATACATAAAGTATCTAATGCCATACTGTCAATAGTAATAATTTCAGTTTTGAACTGAAATGGTGTCGGTTAGAAATTTCTAACACTTTAAAAGACACCTTGGATGCTGCCATATAAATAGATATAAATATCATTCAACCTATATCAGGGCAAAACCAAACTACAGACACGTGTTTCGCTCTTGTTTGAGCTCGTCAGTGTAGTACAGGCTATGTCTCTCAAGTCACTAATCAAGAGACATCCCTGCTATAAATTGAACTATATCTATAGATGTCAATTGCAAAACTGATAAACAGTCGCAAGTGGTTCCATCTTCACTCCAAAAATGGTACTTCAGTGGTAGCTTTGAATCTTGTATATAACCTTAGGCAAGGTAAAATGATAAAACGAACAGAGCATTTTGTGACAGTCTAAAAATGTCCAAAGAGGATACATAAAGTATCTAATGCCATACTGTCAATAGTAATAATTTCAGTTTTGAACTGAAATGGTGTCGGTTAGAAATTTCTAACACTTTAAAAGACACCTTGGATGCTGCCATATAAATAGATATAAATATCATTCAACCTATATCAGGGCAAAACCAAACTACAGACACGTGTTTCGCTCTTGTTTGAGCTCGTCAGTGTAGTACAGGCTATGTCTCTCAAGTCACTAATCAAATCAGTTCAAAACTGAAATTATTACTATTGACAGTATGGCATTAGATACTTTATGTATCCTCTTTGGACATTTTTAGACTGTCACAAAACGCTCTGTTCGTTTTATCATTTTACCTTGCCTAAGGTTATATACAAGATGCAAAGCTACCACTGAAGTACCATTTTTGGAGTGAAGATGGAACCACTTGCGACTGTTTATCAGTTTTGCAATTGACATCTATAGATATCGTTCAATTTATAGCAGGGATGTCTCTTGATTAGTGACTTGAGAGACATAGCCTGTACTACACTGACGAGCTCAAACAAGAGCGAAACACGTGTCTGTAGTTTGGTTTTGCCCTGATATAGGTTGAATGATATTTATATCTATTTATATGGCAGCATCCAAGGTGTCTTTTAAAGTGTTAGAAATTTCTAACCGACACCATTTCAGTTCAAAACTGAAATTATTACTATTGACAGTATGGCATTAGATACTTTATGTATCCTCTTTGGACATTTTTAGACTGTCACAAAACGCTCTGTTCGTTTTATCATTTTACCTTGCCTAAGGTTATATACAAGATGCAAAGCTACCACTGAAGTACCATTTTTGGAGTGAAGATGGAACCACCTGCGACTGTTTATCAGTTTTGCAATTGACATCTATAGATATCGTTCAATTTATAGCAGGGATGTCTCTTGATTAGTGACTTGAGAGACATAGCCTGTACTACACTGACGAGCTCAAACAAGAACGAAACACGTGTCTGTAGTTTGGTTTTGCCCTGATATAGGTTGAATGATATTTATATCTATTTATATGGCAGCATCCAAGGTGTCTTTTAAAGTGTTAGAAATTTCTAACCGACACCATTTCAGTTCAAAACTGAAATTATTACTATTGACAGTATGGCATTAGATACTTTATGTATTCTCTTTGGACATTTTTAGACTGTCACAAAACGCTCTGTTCGTTTTATCATTTTACCTTGCCTAAGGTTATATACAAGATGCAAAGCTACCACTGAAGTACCATTTTTGGAGTGAAGATGGAACCACTTGCGACTGTTTATCAGTTTTGCAATTGACATCCATAGATATCGTTCAATTTATAGCAGGGATGTCTCTTGATTAGTGACTTGAGAGACATAGTCTGTACTACACTGACGAGCTTAAACAAGAGCGAAACACGTGTCTGTAGTTTGGTTTTGCCCTGATATAGGTTGAATGATATTTATATCTATTTATATGGCAGCATCCAAGGTGTCTTTTAAAGTGTTAGAAATTTCTAACCGACACCATTTCAGTTCAAAACTGAAATTATTACTATTGACAGTATGGCATTAGATACTTTATGTATTCTCTTTGGACATTTTTAGACTGTCACAAAACGCTCTGTTCGTTTTATCATTTTACCTTGCCTAAGGTTATATACAAGATGCAAAGCTACCACTGAAGTACCATTTTTGGAGTGAAGATGGAACCACTTGCGACTGTTTATCAGTTTTGCAATTGACATCTATAGATATCGTTCAATTTATAGCAGGGATGTCTCTTGATTAGTGACTTGAGAGACATAGTCTGTACTACACTGACGAGCTCAAACAAGAGCGAAACACGTGTCTGTAGTTTGGTTTTGCCCTGATATAGGTTGAATGATATTTATATCTATTTATATGGCAGCATCCAAGGTGTCTTTTAAAGTGTTAGAAATTTCTAACCGACACCATTTCAGTTCAAAACTGAAATTATTACTATTGACAGTATGGCATTAGATACTTTATGTATCCTCTTTGGACATTTTTAGACTGTCACAAAACGCTCTGTTCGTTTTATCATTTTACCTTGCCTAAGGTTATATACAAGATGCAAAGCTACCACTGAAGTACCATTTTTGGAGTGAAGATGGAACCACTTGCGACTGTTTATCAGTTTTGCAATTGTCATCTATAGATATCGTTCAATTTATAGCAGGGATGTCTCTTGATTAGTGACTTGAGAGACATAGCCTGTACTACACTGACGAGCTCAAACAAGAGCGAAACACGTGTCTGTAGTTTGGTTTTGCCCTGATATAGGTTGAATGATATTTATATCTATTTATATGGCAGCATCCAAGGTGTCTTTTAAAGTGTTAGAAATTTCTAACCGACACCATTTCAGTTCAAAACTGAAATTATTACTATTGACAGTATGGCATTAGATACTTTATGTATCCTCTTTGGACATTTTTAGACTGTCACAAAACGCTCTGTTCGTTTTATCATTTTACCTTGCCTAAGGTTATATACAAGATGCAAAGCTACCACTGAAGTACCATTTTTGGAGTGAAGATGGAACCACTTGCGACTGTTTATCAGTTTTGCAATTGACATCTATAGATATCGTTCAATTTATAGCAGGGATGTCTCTTGATTAGTGACTTGAGAGACATAGCCTGTACTACACTGACGAGCTCAAACAAGAGCGAAACACGTGTCTGTAGTTTGGTTTTGCCCTGATATAGGTTGAATGATATTTATATCTATTTATATGGCAGCATCCAAGGTGTCTTTTAAAGTGTTAGAAATTTCTAACCGACACCATTTCAGTTCAAAACTGAAATTATTACTATTGACAGTATGGCATTAGATACTTTATGTATCCTCTTTGGACATTTTTAGACTGTCACAAAACGCTGTGTTCGTTTTATATATATATATATATATATATATATATATATATATATATAAAACGAACAGAGCGTTTTGTGACAGTCTAAGAATGTCCAAAGATGATACATAAAGTATCTAGTGCCTTACTGTCAAAAGTAATAATTTCAGTTTTGAACTGAAATGGTGTCGGTTAGAAATTTCTAACACTTTAAAAGACACCTTGGATGCTGCGATATAAATAGATATAAATATCATTCAACCTATATCAGGGCAAAACCAAACTACAGACACGTGTTTCGCTCTTAGTTTGAGCTCGTCAATTTATAGCAGGGATGTCTCTTGATTAGTGACTTGAGAGACATAGCCTGTACTACACTGACGAGCTCAAACTAAGAGCGAAACACGTGTCTGTAGTTTGGTTTTGCCCTGATATAGGTTGAATGATATTTATATCTATTTATATCGCAGCATCCAAGGTGTCTTTTAAAGTGTTAGAAATTTCTAACCGACACCATTTCAGTTCAAAACTGAAATTATTACTTTTGACAGTAAGGCACTAGATACTTTATGTATCATCTTTGGACATATATATATATATATATATATATATATATATATATATATATATATATATATATATATATATATATATATATACAAAAGGGGAAAATTATTGGGCATGTACGCAAAAGGATCAATAAGGCCACGAGTAGGAATGGTAACCGCAGAACCGCAGACATGCATGTTTCTGGCTCATTAGCCGTCATCAGTGCGGCATAACCAAGTAGGGTATTGCACTTGGCTAGCAAAAGTGTTGGGTACTTGGAAGCAAAGGATGTTGGGGAAACATGTGTAAAGAAAAATAAAAACACTTTTGCTAGCCAAGTGCAATACCCTACTTGGTTATGCCGCACTGATGACGGCTAATGAGCCAGAAACATGCATGTCTGCGGTTACCATTCCTACTCGTGGCCTTATTGATCCTTTTTGCGTACATGCCCAATAATTTTTTTCCTTTTGTTTATATTAATACGCGTTTTCTTGGCATTTTTTTTATTTCATATCCTGGGTTTAGAACGACTCGAACACAATGAGTCCGTTTCGCCAACGTTGCGACGCTGGTTGCTAGCCGAAAACCCATTGGCACACCTGGCCGAAAGCACAAAATGGCGATAGGACTCCTGTGTGAGCTTTCGTTGCTTTTGTGTTTTTATTTTTCTTTACACATGTTTCCCCAACATCCTTTGCTCCCAAGTACCCAACACTTTTGCTAGCCAAGTGCAATACCCTACTTGGTTATGCCGCACTGATGACGGCTAATGAGCCAGAAACATGCATGTCTGCGGTTACCATTCCTACTCGTGGCCTTATTGATCCTTTTTGCGTACATGCCCAATAATTTTCCCCTTTTGTTTATATTAATACGCGTTTTCTTGGCACTTTTTTTATTATATATATATATATATATATATATAT
Source organism: Altica lythri (assembly GCA_964028335.1). Taxonomy (NCBI): domain Eukaryota; kingdom Metazoa; phylum Arthropoda; class Insecta; order Coleoptera; family Chrysomelidae; genus Altica; species Altica lythri. The sequence goes on along the minus strand of OZ034803.1, from coordinate 22,153,855 downwards.
ATATATATATATATACCTATATAAAACGAACAGAGCGTTTGTGACAGTCTTATATAACAAGATGTAAGAGATGATACAAACGTATCCAGTGCCGTGCTGTCAATAATAAATCCGGTTTTAAACTGGATTGGTGTTTGGTTAGATTTTCTTACTCTAGACACCGGTAGATGCTGCGAAACAGGATATTAATTAGCCTATATAGGGGCAAAACCAGCTACAGACTCTTTTTTTGAGCTCATCAGTGTAGTATAGGTTATGTCTCTTCAGTCACTAATGAAGAGACATCCCCTATATGAATCGACTAAATCCTTATGGATGTAAACTTGCGAAAGTAGAAACCATTCGCAAGTGGCCCCATCTTTACTCCAAAAATGGAACAACGACAGTCGCTTGTAACGATAACACAGAAATCCCGTGTTATCGTCTGTAGTTGCCAGCATTCCCACCATCCGTTCGAGATGCGCAACGAAGATACGACACGTCGTCAAGACTCGCGCATACACACTCAGTGAGTGGGAGCGCCCTCGACTAGAATAAAAAGGCGATGCCATCGTCGCAGAAGGCAGTTCGACTGAGAGTACTGATCTTAGAAGAACTCCAACCTGGGCTCTGGGTATTGATCAGTAGCCACCGACCTTCCCTGCCTTTGCAGCCGAGTATTGATCGGCTGTACCGTCCCGATCCTTGGGTATTGACCAAGGATTATCCTACCCGGCAACTGAGTATTGATCAGTTGCACCGTTCCGATCCTTGGGTATTGACCAAGGGTTGTCCTACCCCGTAACCGAGTATTGATCGGTTACACCGTTCCGATCATTGGGTATTGACCAAGGGTTGTCCTACCCCGTGACCGAGTATTGATCGGTTATACCGTTCCGATCCTTGGGTATTGACCAAGGGTTGGCCTACCCCGCGACCGAGTATTGATCGGTTGGAACCTACCCTAACTATCCGACACTGACCGTAATCTATAATTTATTTATTTACAGGGAGATCCATCCAAGGGCCGAAGGGGTCGCAGATCAGTTTTATTTCTTTCTTGCAGAATTAATATTGAAACACGTATGGGGGCTTTTTACACAATTTATTTACAAAATTGTTACGATACACTGAACTCTGCTGGATAACGTCTAACTACTTGACAATACAATGAACTCTTCTGAACACTTGACTCGAACTCACGTTAACTGCCCGTGCATCCCCTTATATACAACATTATTTAATCTAGTTAGTGTGTTTAGAAGTTTCTAGAATTTTCTAGAACATTATTTAAAATGGTCAGTTGATTTTTTTACAAACTTCTAAAAATCAACTGTCAACAACAATCTCTCAAATTAAGGTCCCTTCCTTTACGGTTATCCCGTTACACTGCCCCCTCCTTAGATTCATTTCTCCTGGAATGTTATTTCCTACATCGGAATCCCGCACACTCCCTGAGCCAGCCAAACCATTTTCTTGGAGTTGCTGCGCATCTCCACTGTGGTTTCCCTGGTAAGGCGCCAAACGATCATGATGGACCACGACGGGTTTCCCTCTGGGAATTTTCACGATCCGATAAATGACATCGTTAATCTTCTTTTTGATGGTGTAAGAAACCTACCCAGTTCTTTTGTAATTTGGGACAAATACCTCGACGCCGTCGGGGGTTATAGAGCCAGACTAAATCTCCAACTTGGTAACTCTTTTCCATTGTCCGTGTGTCATAGTACCTCTTCATCCGATCACTAGATAATTGTAGTTTTCCACGCACCAGGTTGTGTATACTTTCCATTCGATTCTGAAGGTCGGCGACATATTGTTCACGGGCTATTTCTTCGCCAGGTTTACAACCAAACACCAAGTCACATGGTAGCCTCATTTCTCTACCGAACAGGACCTTCGCAGGCGTTTGGCCAGTTGATTCGTTGATGGCCGATCGAATTGCCATTAGAAATAGTGGAATATGTCGATCCCAATCCCTCTGACAATCTGACACCACTTTTGACAGATAGTTGGTTATAGTCCGGTTCATTCGTTCCACCATTCCATCAGACTGAGGGTGCATCGCTGTGGTTCTCGTTTTGTGGATGCCTAATCTTTGGCAAACTTCTTGAAACAGCTTGCTCTCAAAATTTCTTCCTTGGTCTGAATGTAATTCTAATGGTACCCCAAATCGGCTTACGAATTCTTCAACCAATATATCTGCTAAAGTGGTAGCTTCCTGATTGGGAACTGCATATGCTTCAACCCATTTAGTGAAGTAGTCCATTACAACAAAGATGTACTTGTTTCCTACATCGGTCTGTGGAAGTGGCCCCAATACATCTACTGCGATTCTTTCAAAAGGACTTCCAACCAGGTATTGCTGCATTTCCGCCTTCGGTTTTCGGTGCGGACCGTTACTGGCAGCACATGTAGTGCATTTACGACACCAATCTTTAACATCATTAGTGCAATTTACCCAGTAAAATCTATCTCGGATCTTTTGCAGCGTTTTCGTGATACCCAGATGTCCTCCAGAACTATCATTATGCATCTGTTTTAAAATTTCCGGTACAGCATTTCTTACCGTGCGGATCCTGCGATAAAGTCTATATTGGGCAGACAATGAGAAAACTCAAACATCGCTTGACTTCGCATAGAAGCGACGTTAGACTTTACCCAAACAGAAGCGCACTAGTGTTACATATTAAGGCCACCAAACATGTAGTTAACTATGATAATGTTGCAATCTTGGACAGAGAAACCAATACCAACAAACGGTTATTCCTGGAAATGGCACATATAGCAGCGAATAGTGACAAATGTCTCAACAATCGTTCAGACATCGAAAATTGGAGTGATATCTATGCATACCTTCTACCAATTACGTGAATAAGGCTTTGTGTTGTAAATGTGATTATTTACAACCAACTTTGAACAATCCTTATAAAATAGTTCCACAAACTCAGTTTTTTTATGAACATAAACAAGAATTTTCCACACCTACCCACCATACACTTGACGCTCTAACTTGCTCTGCTTCTTTCGTTTATGCGGTCTCATCAATTATAGATCGCTCGTCACCTGTCACCTATGATTCGTTTTTTCAGTTTTCCTAGGCCTGATGGATCTGCTAATTAATCTAAAAAAAAAAACAAAAAAAATGTCAACGTTTTATAAATTGTCATGTTTAGTGTTATCCGCTATATATTTATACTAGCGGACCCGGCGAACTTCGCACCGCCTAACACAATTGCTTTTTTTAAATTTTAACGATTAATTTTTTGTATTTTTTATCATATTTTCTCGTTAGTTACCAGTTTTTACGATTATTTATAGTACTTTGTAATTTATCGGTTAGGTATATTATATATTAACTGCGCCACCTAACGGTGGCGTCATAGTTCTTAGGTAAGTAGGTTTTACTCTTTTAAATATATGAGATATCAACTGCGCCACCTTACGGTGGCGTCATAGTACTTAGTTATGTAGGGATTACAGGTGTAAATTTATAATATCTTAACCGCGCCACCTTAGGGTAGCGTCATAATAATTAATTTCGTAATAAACGCGTCTAATTGCTGCAAAATTCAAAGTACAATATGGAAAATCGCGGCCTCCGACGCGCTAGTTATAGGCACGCTGCCGCCGCCCCGGCCGGCCAGTGCCACCGCAAGCGCTGCGTCCCGCAATTTTAAATCTGTAATATCTTCGAAAATATTCATTTAAATCTTGTGTTGTACAAGACCATATAGATCTATATTAAATCAACAATGTATTTAAGCTATTTAATTGGATAGGGATTAATGCTGTATTGGTTAAAATCGCTTCGAAAATTAGCCATTAGTTGTCGTAAGAAGTAAATGACAAAAAAATGTTATTGTGGAATATCCATAAGAGATAGACATATACCATCGCGAAGTTTTCTGTAGACCTTTTCAATGTGTACAAATAATTAGTACATTATTTTAATAAATCTCGTAGGGTTCAGACTGCGTTTGCAATGTAAGCGGAAAAAATTGATAATTTATTTATTTATTTATTTATTTATTTATTTGTGTAATCAATTTTACAAAGTTATACAAAATATTTAAAAAATAAAGAATATATGAAAGAATTACACAAAAAAGGCTGAAAACAGCTTTGACCTATATACAATAGGTTAGCTGGTCTTAGTTTCAGCCTTTGACAACAAATCCTAAAGTATAAAAAAGAAAAAAAAGAAAAAAAAAAGTGGATACCAGAAAAAAAGTACAAATTCAATTAAAAAGAAACAATGAATCATTTTATAAGACTAGATTTTAACTGCAATTTTAAATGCAATTTTTAAAAGCAATGCAATGTCGCTAAATCCGATAATTATATCGATAAGAAGTTAACGTAAATGTATATTATTATTGTTGGCTCAAGAGATGAGATTTTAAGTGACTCTTAAAACTTGAGATGGACATGGCTTTAAAAGAAGGGGGTATACTATTATAGATTTTATATATATTGTAACTAAACGACCTACGATACAACGCAGTACGATGAGGCGGTGGAGATATCAGTCCTTTATGCCGCAAATTTAAATTGTGCACATCAGTTCTAAATTTTATTTTATTATATAGGTAAGGGGGTGTTTTTGTGGTTATTACTTTGTGAAATAAACAAGCAGAGTGCAATAACCTTCTGTTGTCCATAGATAACCATTTTGTTTCACTCAATTTATATGATATAGCTACATTTCGCCGTATTCCATATATAAATCTAAGACAAGCTTTTTGAGCTCTTTGTATACGTAAACAATCAGTTTTCTCAATACACGGACCATACAAAATATCACCATAATTGAAATGACTCAGTGCAAGTGTATCAGTCAATTTTATTTTTAGTTGTCTAGAAAGTAAATGTCTATTAGGATATAGCAATTTTAGGTTCATGTAACTTCTTTGTACGCATTTAGTTATATGATTTTTAAATCTAAGATTAACATCCAATTCCACCCCTAGATTTTTGGCTACAAGGCAAGGACGAATAACTTCATTTTTTACGTTAATAGTTAAGTTTTTCTGAATTTCTTTCCCTTTATGATCAAAGACTAATAAATTTGATTTAAGTGCATTAATTTGTAAGTTATGGGCCTCAGATCGGTTAATTAGTTGTGTGATATCATTATTTATTATGTTATTCGCGTGTTTTAAATCTTCATAATAAAATGAAAAATAAATTTGTGTGTCGTCAGCGTACATGTGTGAATTGCAATTGCGCAGGTTAGCGACAATATTACAGGTATAAATACAAAAAAGTAACGGTCCAAGGACCGAGCCCTGAGGCACACCACATTTAATTAACTCATTACTTGAAGTACCTTTATCAGTTTCTGTAAATTGGGTTCTATCACTCAAGTAACTTTTTATTAAATTTCTAGCATTATCAGAAAATCCGATGAAATGAAGTATGGAATACAAAATTTTGTGACAAATAGTATCAAATGCTTTCGAAAAGTCAAGTAGTAGTAATATAGTCGCTTTGCCTTTGTCAGTAGCTTCCAGAATGTCATCTGTAATTTTCAATAGAGATGTAATACAGCTGTATCCATTTCTAAACCCTGATTGAGTAGAAGGTAATATAGGATATGATTCTAAATAAAGTAATATTTGAAATTTCATGATTTTTTCAAGAACTTTAGAACAAACTGGCAACATACTTATAGGACGGAGATCATTCAACGATGCTGGATTTGATTTTTTAGGTAAAGGCAAGACTTTAGATTTCTTCCAATTTCCCGGAAAAATATTATTTTCTAAACAAGTATTAATAATGTGGGTTAAATAAGGTAGAATATGTGGACAACACAATAGCAACATGTCAATACTAATCTTATCAAATCCAGCAGCCTTAGATTTTATTTCTAATAAGTACTTATATACTACATTTTCGTTTACTTGTTTAAACTCAAAAAAATCGGTAAAATTACAACTATAATTATCTTCGTAAAAGAAAATTAGCTCATCATCAGGTATAAAGTTTTGGTGCGAAAATTGAAGAAAATGGTGGTTAATTTCATCAGGCTTGTTCAGATGATCAGGAAGATTGATCTGTTTGCATTTGTTATATATATTAAGGTTTCTCAGTTTGTTCCAAATTAATTTACTATTATTGTTATTAGCAACCTGATTTAGATAGGCTTTCTTTTCGGTACGAATTGAAATGTTGGTTTGGTTTCGTAAAACTTTGTAGTATTCCCAACTTGCTTCAGTTCTTTTCTGTGTAAATTTTTTTAATGCTTTATCTCTTAACGAAATCATAAATTTTATATTGTCTGTAATCCACGGCTGATGTTGTTTTTTCCTTGTTAGAAATTCTTGCTCGGGTGCGACTGTATCAAACAGTAAAATGATCAAATTTGTAAAGAAGTTAACTTTATCATCAATATGTTCAATAAAAAATATATCGTCAAAACACGTTAGACTCAGTAAATATTGTAAATAATCTTTGTTAATTTGTCTTAGATTCCGAAATTTTACAGTTTTACGATCAAAACCTACCTTATTATTCTCAACCTGACAATATACTGCATGATGCTCAGCAATCTGTGGAATATTAATGTTACCATAACTTGACGTCTCCAAGTCGTTTGATAAAAAAATTACATCAAGTAAAGTAGCTGTTGTTTTAGTAATACGAGTTGGAGAACTAATAATATTCCTTAGATCAAAGCAGTTAGTGCAATCTAAAAAATGTATCGTATTATTATTTTCTAAGTCTAAAAGGTTTATATTTATATCGCCTCCACAAATAAGACTATCACATTCAGGAATAATCTCGGATAAACTATTTTCAAAACTATAGGTAAAATTCGTTATATTACCTTTTGGTGGTCTATAAAGAACACCAACAGCATATTTTTTCTTATTATTTTGAAATTGTACCCATAGTTGTTCTGATGAGCTATCCACAATTTTTTTTATTATCGAGCATTTCAAGTTTACCCTCAAGTACAATGCAACTCCACCACCCCTAGTGCCCCTATCCGCTCGTAATAAATTATATCCATCAATATGTAATCTATAATTTAAAATCTCCTCCTTCAGCCATGTCTCTGATATACCTACTAAATCATATTTGCCATTTATTACAAATTCTTTAATTTCTGCAAAATGACAAGTTAGCGACCTTGCATTTAAATAAAGTATTTTAAAATTTTTCATTCAATCTACTTAAAAATAAATAAAATTCGAAACAATGTTTATCTACAAACTATCAGAAATAAACCACTTTTTTTAATTAATATTTAAACACCTAGACTTTAGCAAGCGTGGTTCAATTGAACGTGTGCTTCTAAAAATAATCCTGCCCAGTTTTAAATAAAACTAAATCGATACAGTAAAAATAAAAAAAACAAATTAATAGTATAAAACTTCATTAAAGGTAAAAAAGAGAAAATGAGAGATAGGAAAAAATGAATATTATGGTAACTTTTGCAGATCATCAGGAGAATGAATTTTATATATTTTTCCATCCGTAACCTTCAGGAAAATAGTTCCATAATTCGTCCAGACGTTTCCGTTTTTGCCTGCTTTAGTTACAGCAAGTTTAAAAAGTTGTGACTGATCAGGAGATAAGTCTTCTTTTACACTTAATTTTGTTCCTTTTAAGAGTTTTTTGTTTGCGTATACGAGTTTTTTGTGAGGACAATTATGAAATTTAATGAGCACAGGACGAGATCTATTATCTGATATATTTCCCACTCTGTAGCAGTTCTCAATATCAGATTGATGAATGTTTAATTTCATTTTACCATTGAAAATGTCAAGAGAACTCTGTAAACAACTCTCACCTTTAGATTCTTTAAGTCCATACAGCAGAAGATTATTTCTCCTAAGATATTGTTCAAATTTGAAGCGCATTTTTTGCACATTTTCATTCAGAACACCTTGCTTTTTAAGTGCATCTTCTTGCGATTTAATTAATTCTTCTTGAGTTACGAGTTTTGTAGACAATTCCTTTATTTCGTCCTCATATATTTTTAATTTATTTTCAAACTTCTGAATAAGTGTTTCAAAGACAGAATTGCTTAATTGGGTAATGAATTCATCGGAGCTACATAGTTTTGTCAAGACTAACTTTATAGCTGTGTGCAAATCCTCTTCACCTTTCTTTTGTCTTGTGGCATTCATTGTGAATAAATTAATTTATCAAAGTGCACTTATGTTTCAAATAACTGATCACAAATAGCAGGATGCCAGGCTTTAACACTCTATAGATTATGTACCAATTTTTGTAATTCTTAGATCACTTTTTCTCACAGTATGTAGCTAACTAGCAGCACACGTCCAACACACGTCTACACTCGACTAGACATTATTGACATTAACGACATCACTTTAAAAACCTTAAAAATAACAGTATTTCTCCACTATTTAGTGGATGTTATTATACATATAAACCTTCCTCTTAAATCACTCTATCTATTAAAAACCGTATCAAAATACATTGCGTAGTTTTAAAGATTTAATCTAAAAGGGAAATAGGGACAGAAAAAGCGACTTTGTTTTATACTATGTATTGATTGATACACTTGTTTTATATGTTAAAAAATTCTCACATCCACTTACCATTGTTGACATCCAACGACACATCCTCAACTAAATGTAAGTTGTATAACACTGTAACCATAAAAAATAAAACCAAACCTCTCCATCTAGATCCCTGAAGATGACCCTAAAAAGGGTCAAAAGCTAGAATATTTTAAAAGAGTCTACTTAGTCGTTTTATTGCTGCTACCCTACCACTTCCTTTCTCCGATTTATATATATATATATATCCAAAGAGGATACATAAAGTATCTAATGCCATACTGTCAATAGTAATAATTTCAGTTTTGAACTGAAATGGTGTCGGTTAGCAATTTCTAACACTTTAAAAGACACCTTGGATGCTGCCATATAAATAGATATAAATATCATTCAACCTATATCAGGGCAAAACCAAACTACAGACACGTGTTTCGCTCTTGTTTGAGCTCGTCAGTGTAGTACAGGCTATGTCTCTCAAGTCACTAATCAAGAGACATCCCTGCTATAAATTAAACGATATCTATAGATGTCAATTGCAAAACTGATAAACAGTCGCAAGTGGTTCCATCTTCACTCCAAAAATGGTACTTCAGTGGTAGCTTTGCATCTTGTATATAACCTTAGGCAAGGTAAAATGATAAAACGAACAGAGCGTTTTGTGACAGTCTAAAAATGTCCAAAGAGGATACATAAAGTATCTAATGCCATACTGTCAATAGTAATAATTTCAGTTTTGAACTGAAATGGTGTCGGTTAGAAATTTCTAACACTTTAAAAGACACCTTGGATGCTGCCATATAAATAGATATAAATATCATTCAACCTATATCAGGGCAAAACCAAACTACAGACACGTGTTTCGCTCTTCTTTGAGCTCGTCAGTGTAGTACAGGCTATGTCTCTCAAGTCACTAATCAAGAGACATCCCTGCTATAAATTGAACGATATCTATAGATGTCAATTGCAAAACTGATAAACAGTCGCAAGTGGTTCCATCTTCACTCCAAAAATGGTACTTCAGTGGTAGCTTTGAATCTTGTATATAACCTTAGGCAAGGTAAAATGATAAAACGAACAGAGCATTTTGTGACAGTCTAAAAATGTCCAAAGAGGATACATAAAGTATCTAATGCCATACTGTCAATAGTAATAATTTCAGTTTTGAACTGAAATGGTGTCGGTTAGAAATTTCTAACACTTTAAAAGACACCTTGGATGCTGCCATATAAATAGATATAAATATCATTCAACCTATATCAGGGCAAAACCAAACTACAGACACGTGTTTCGCTCTTGTTTGAGGTCGTCAGTGTAGTACAGGCTATGTCTCTCAAGTCACTAATCAAATCAGTTCAAAACTGAAATTATTACTATTGACAGTATGGCATTAGATACTTTATGTATCCTCTTTGGACATTTTTAGACTGTCACAAAACGCTCTGTTCGTTTTATCATTTTACCTTGCCTAAGGTTATATACAAGATGCAAAGCTACCACTGAAGTACCATTTTTGGAGTGAAGATGGAACCACTTGCGACTGTTTATCAGTTTTGCAATTGACATCTATAGATATCGTTCAATTTATAGCAGGGATGTCTCTTGATTAGTGACTTGAGAGACATAGCCTGTACTACACTGACGAGCTCAAACAAGAGCGAAACACGTGTCTGTGGTTTGGTTTTGCCCTGATATAGGTTAAATGATATTTATATCTATTTATATGGCAGCATCCAAGGTGTCTTTTAAAGTGTTAGAAATTTCTAACCGACACCATTTCAGTTCAAAACTGAAATTATTACTATTGACACTATGGCATTAGATACTTTATGTATCCTCTTTGGACATTTTTAGACTGTCACAAAACGCTCTGTTCGTTTTATCATTTTACCTTGCCTAAGGTTATATACAAGATGCAAAGCTACCACTGAAGTACCATTTTTGGAGTGAAGATGGAACCACTTGCGACTGTTTATCAGTTTTGCAATTGACATCTATAGATATCGTTCAATTTATAGCAGGGATGTCTCTTGATTAGTGACTTGAGAGACATAGCCTGTACTGCACTGACGAGCTCAAACAAGAGCGAAACACGTGTCTGTAGTTTGGTTTTGCCCTGATATAGGTTGAATGATATTTATATCTATTTATATGGCAGCATCCAAGGTGTCTTTTAAAGTGTTAGAAATTTCTAACCGACACCATTTCAGTTCAAAACTGAAATTATTACTATTGACAGTATGGCATTAGATACTTTATGTATTCTCTTTGGACATTTTTAGACTGTCACAAAACGCTCTGTTCGTTTTATCATTTTACCTTGCCTAAGGTTATATACAAGATGCAAAGCTACCACTGAAGTACCATTTTTGGAGTGAAGATGGAACCACTTGCGACTGTTTATCAGTTTTGCAATTGACATCTATAGATATCGTTCAATTTATAGCAGGGATGTCTCTTGATTAGTGACTTGAGAGACATAGTCTGTACTACACTGACGAGCTCAAACAAGAGCGAAACACGTGTCTGTAGTTTGGTTTTGCCCTGATATAGGTTGAATGATATTTATATCTATTTATATGGCAGCATCCAAGGTGTCTTTTAAAGTGTTAGAAATTTCTAACCGACACCATTTCAGTTCAAAACTGAAATTATTACTATTGACAGTATGGCATTAGATACTTTATGTATCCTCTTTGGACATTTTTAGACTGTCACAAAACGCTCTGTTCGTTTTATCATTTTACCTTGCCTAAGGTTATATACAAGATGCAAAGCTACCACTGAAGTACCATTTTTGGAGTGAAGATGGAACCACTTGCGACTGTTTATCAGTTTTGCAATTGACATCTATAGATATCGTTCACTTTATAGCAGGGATGTCTCTTGATTAGTGACTTGAGAGACATAACCTGTACTACACTGACGAGCTCAAACAAGAGCGAAACACGTGTCTGTAGTTTGGTTTTGCCCTGATATAGGTTGAATGATATTTATATCTATTTATATGGCAGCATCCAAGGTGTCTTTTAAAGTGTTAGAAATTTCTAACCGACACCATTTCAGTTCAAAACTGAAATTATTACTATTGACAGTATGGCATTAGATACTTTATGTATCCTCTTTGGACATTTTTAGACTGTCACAAAATGCTCTGTTCGTTTTATCATTTTACCTTGCCTAAGGTTATATACAAGATTCAAAGCTACCACTGAAGTACCATTTTTGGAGTGAAGATGGAACCACTTGCGACTGTTTATCAGTTTTGCAATTGACATCTATAGATATCGTTCAATTTATAGCAGGGATGTCTCTTGATTAGTGACTTGAGAGACATAGCCTGTACTACACTGACGAGCTCAAACAAGAGCGAAACACGTGTCTGTAGTTTGGTTTTGCCCTGATATAGGTTGAATGATATTTATATCTATTTATATGGCAGCATCCAAGGTGTCTTTTAAAGTGTTAGAAATTTCTAACCGACACCATTTCAGTTCAAAACTGAAATTATTACTATTGACAGTATGGCATTAGATACTTTATGTATCCTCTTTGGACATTTTTAGACTGTCACAAAACGCTCTGTTCGTTTTATCATTTTACCTTGCCTAAGGTTATATACAAGATGCAAAGCTACCACTGAAGTACCATTTTTGGAGTGAAGATGGAACCACTTGCGACTGTTTATCAGTTTTGCAATTGACATCTATAGATATCGTTTAATTTATAGCAGGGATGTCTCTTGATTAGTGACTTGAGAGACATAGCCTGTACTACACTGACGAGCTCAAACAAGAGCGAAACACGTGTCTGTAGTTTGGTTTTGCCCTGATATAGGTTGAATGATATTTATATCTATTTATATCGCAGCATCCAAGGTGTCTTTTAAAGTGTTAGAAATTTCTAACCGACACCATTTCAGTTCAAAACTGAAATTATTACTATTGACAGTATGGCATTAGATACTTTATGTATCCTCTTTGGACATTTTTAGACTGTCACAAAACGCTGTGTTCGTTTTATATATATATATATATATATATATATATACAAAAGGGGAAAATTATTGGGCATGTACGCAAAAGGATCAATAAGGCCACGAGTAGGAATGGTAACCGCAGAACCGCAGACATGCATGTTTCTGGCTCATTAGCCGTCATCAGTGCGGCATAACCAAGTAGGGTATTGCACTTGGCTAGCAAAAGTGTTGGGTACTTGGAAGCAAAGGATGTTGGGGAAACATGTGTAAAGAAAAATAAAAACACTTTTGCTAGCCAAGTGCAATACCCTACTTGGTTATGCCGCACTGATGACGGCTAATGAGCCAGAAACATGCATGTCTGCGGTTACCATTCCTACTCGTGGCCTTATTGATCCTTTTTGCGTACATGCCCAATAATTTTTTCCCTTTTGTTTATATTAATACGCGTTTTCTTGGCATTTTTTTTATTTCATATCCTGGGTTTAGAACGACTCGAACACAATGAGTCCGTTTCGCCAACGTTGCGACGCTGGTTGCTAGCCGAAAACCCATTGGCACAGCTGGCCGAAAGCACAAAATGGCGATAGGACTCCTGTGTGAGCTTTCGTTGCTTTTGTGTTTTTATTTTTCTTTACACATGTTTCCCCAACATCCTTTGCTCCCAAGTACCCAACACTTTTGCTAGCCAAGTGCAATACCCTACTTGGTTATGCCGCACTGATGACGGCTAATGAGCCAGAAACATGCATGTCTGCGGTTACCATTCCTACTCGTGGCCTTATTGATCCTTTTTGCGTACATGCCCAATAATTTTCCCCTTTTGTTTATATTAATACGCGTTTTCTTGGCACTTTTTTTATTATATATATATATATATATATATATATATATATATATATATACCTATATAAAACGAACAGAGCGTTTGTGACAGTCTTATATAACAAGATGTAAGAGATGATACAAACGTATCCAGTGCCGTGCTATCAATAATAAATCCGGTTTTAAACTGGATTGGTGTTTGGTTAGATTTTCTAACTCTAGACACCGGTAGATGCTGCGAAACAGGATATTAATCAGCCTATATAGGGGCAAAACCAGCTACAGACTCTTTTTTTGAGCTCATCAGTGTAGTATAGGTTATGTCTCTTCAGTCACTAATGAAGAGACATCCCCTATATGAATCGACTAAATCCTTATGGATGTAAACTTGCGAAAGTAGAAACCATTCGCAAGTGGCCCCATCTTTACTCCAAAAATGGAACAACGACAGTCGCTTGTAACGATAACACAGAAATCCCGTGTTATCGTCTGTAGTTGCCAGCATTCCCACTATCCGTTCGAGATGCGCAACGAAGATACGACACGTCGTCAAGACTCGCGCATACACACTCAGTGAGTGGGAGCGCCCTCGACTAGAATAAAAAGGCGATGCCATCGTCGCAGAAGGCAGTTCGACTGAGAGTACTGATCTTAGAAGAACTCCAACCTGGGCTCTGGGTATTGATCAGTAGCCACCGACCTTCCCTGCCTTTGCAGCCGAGTATTGATCGGCTGTACCGTCCCGATCCTTGGGTATTGACCAAGGATTATCCTACCCGGCAACTGAGTATTGATCAGTTGCACCGTTCCGATCCTTGGGTATTGACCAAGGGTTGTCCTACCCCGTAACCGAGTATTGATCGGTTACACCGTTCCGATCATTGGGTATTGACCAAGGGTTGTCCTACCCCGTGACCGAGTATTGATCGGTTATACCGTTCCGATCCTTGGGTATTGACCAAGGGTTGGCCTACCCCGCGACCGAGTATTGATCGGTTGGAACCTACCCTAACTATCCGACACTGACCGTAATCTATAATTTATTTATTTACAGGGAGATCCATCCAAGGGCCGAAGGGGTCGCAGATCAGTTTTATTTCTTTCTTGCAGAATTAATATTGAAACACGTATGGGGGCTTTTTACACAATTTATTTACAAAATTGTTACGATACACTGAACTCTGCTGGATAACGTCTAACTACTTGACAATACAATGAACTCTTCTGAACACTTGACTCGAACTCACGTTAACTGCCCGTGCATCCCCTTATATACAACATTATTTAATCTAGTTAGTGTGTTTAGAAGTTTCTAGAATTTTCTAGAACATTATTTAAAATGGTCAGTTGATTTTTTTACAAACTTCTAAAAATCAACTGTCAACAACAATCTCTCAAATTAAGGTCCCTTCCTTTACGGTTATCCCGTTACACTGCCCCCTCCTTAGATTCATTTCTCCTGGAATGTTATTTCCTACATCGGAATCCCGCACACTCCCTGAGCCAGCCAAACCATTTTCTTGGAGTTGCTGCGCATCTCCACTGTGGTTTCCCTGGTAAGGCGCCAAACGATCATGATGGACCACGACGGGTTTCCCTCTGGGAATTTTCACGATCCGATAAATGACATCGTTAATCTTCTTTTTGATGGTGTAAGGACCTACCCAGTTCTTTTGTAATTTGGGACAAATACCTCGACGCCGTCGGGGGTTATAGAGCCAGACTAAATCTCCAACTTGGTAACTCTTTTCCATTGTCCGTGTGTCATAGTACCTCTTCATCCGATCACTAGATAATTGTAGTTTTCCACGCACCAGGTTGTGTATACTTTCCATTCGATTCTGAAGGTCGGCGACATATTGTTCACGGGCCATTTCTTCGCCAGGTTTACAACCAAACACCAAGTCACATGGTAGCCTCATTTCTCTACCGAACAGGACCTTCGCAGGCGTTTGGCCAGTTGATTCGTTAATGGCCGATCGAATTGCCATTAGAAATAGTGGAATATGTCGATCCCAATCCCTCTGACAATCTGACACCACTTTTGACAGATAGTTGGTTATAGTCCGGTTCATTCGTTCCACCATTCCATCAGACTGAGGGTGCATCGCTGTGGTTCTCGTTTTGTGGATGCCTAATCTTTGGCAAACTTCTTGAAACAGCTTGCTCTCAAAATTTCTTCCTTGGTCTGAATGTAATTCTAATGGTACCCCAAAGCTTACGAATTCTTCAACCAATATATCTGCTAAAGTGGTAGCTTCCTGATTGGGAACTGCATATGCTTCAACCCATTTAGTGAAGTAGTCCATTACAACAAAGATGTACTTGTTTCCTACATCGGTCTGTGGAAGTGGCCCCAATACATCTACTGCGATTCTTTCAAAAAGACTTCCAACCAGGTATTGCTGCATTTCCGCCTTCGGTTTTCGGTGCGGACCGTTACTGGCAGCACATGTAGTGCATTTACGACACCAATCTTTAACATCATTAGTGCAATTTACCCAGTAAAATCTATCTCGGATCTTTTGCAGCGTTTTCGTGATACCCAGATGTCCTCCAGAACTATCATTATGCATCTGTTTTAAAATTTCCGGTACAGCATTTCTTGGGACCACTATTTGTTTCCTTGTTTCTGTGCCCCCGGAATTTTCTACAAGTCTTTTAACGAGCCCTCCGTCCAAAATTAAAGAGTTCCATTGGGACCAGTATGCTTTTAAAGCAGGAGAGGATGAGGATATCTCTCTCCACAACGGACGACGGTCCATTCTCTTCCACTCCCTAATCTTTTTCAGAACGGGATCGTTTTCTTGTTGCTGCTTCAGTATAGAGCTCTCGTCTTCTGGCACAACCTTAACTAAGGCAAGTTTTTCCTCGTTCTGCTCCATACGGGTACAGTGGTGGCAATCAGGTCGACATGGTCTTCTGGAAAGTGCATCAGCATTACGATGTCTGGTTCCAGGTCTGTGCTCGATTTCAACATCATATTCCTGCAGTTTTTCGAGCCATCTTGCTATCTGTCCTTCTGGGTTCCTAAAGCTAAGTAGCCACTTTAAACTAGCATGGTCTGTTCTGATCAGGAATTTTCTGCCATACAGATATTTATAAAAGTGTTCGACGGATTTTACAACTGCTAACAGTTCCCTCCGAGTTACACAGTAGTTCTTTTCAGCTTTCGATAAAGTTTTGCTGAAGTAGGTTAGGTTAGGTTAGGTTTATGGTGAGTGGGTCTATAAGGCCCTCCACTGCGACTCGCAAGAGTCTATTGTGGCTCACACCTATTCAGATTTCACCAAACAAATTCAGCTTCTTAACAAAGCCGATTAGCTTATTTGGTGAATGATTTTTCAGGTCCGAGGGCGAGAGAGCATCCCTGCCAAACATCAGATACCTGATTCGAGCCGCGGCGGGGCAGGCACAAATTATATGCTCTGCTGTTTCATCATCTTCCAGACAAAGACGACAGGTCGGATCTTCCGACAGTCCAAGTTTTAGCATATGATGATTCAGATGACAGTGGCCTGTTAAAAGGCCTGTTAGACAGCGTAGGTCATGCCTGCTATAGTCTAACATTTGTTTGGAGACATTCTTCGAAGGATGTATGAAAGCCTTTGAATGAACCAATCCTGGTAAATTATGCCAGAAGTCTAATGCTCTTCTTGCCGTCCAGGTATTCAGTGTTTGTTTGGCAAAACTTATTGCGATGCCAATTGTAGGTTCTGGTCCGATAGAAACACGTGCGGCACCCTCCCTTGCAAGAGAGTCTGCCTTCTCGTTTCCTTCCATGCCAGAATGGCCAGGGATCCAGACCAGCAATACTTTATTGAGTTCTCCTATTGAGGAGAGTCTTTTTTGGCAGTCTAGTACCAATTTCGACGTTACACGGTTAGAGCTAAGTGCTTTCAAAGCCGCTTGGCTGTCCGAGAAAATTTTTATTGTTCTATGTATGAGATTGGCCTGCTCCAATCTCTCCACACATGAATCAATGGCGTAAATTTCCGCCTGAAATACGGTTGCATAGGATCCTAGAGCGGTTGAGATTTCTGTCCTAGGTCTGCGCCCGTATACACCTGCACCAGAGCCTGAGGGTGTTTTTGAACCGTCTGTATACCAACAGCTGTCTGCTCTCAATAGTTCATCCTTACGGAGAACCCATTCATCTCTATTTGGAATTAGGACGGTATAAGGCAGGTCGTAGTTTACTGTTGGAGGCATTATGTCAGAAGTCATTCCCAGAATACTGTGACTTTCAGTGTCCACTAGCATTCTGCTTCGTTCTGTATAAGCCTGATTTGTGCATTTAGAAATATGCGCAATTCTGTATGTTGTCCATCTAGCCTCTCTCTCCAAAAATATATGGAGAGGAGGTAGGTCCAGAAGGATTTCCATGGCTGCTGATGGTGTGGAGCTGAAAGCACCAGTAATTGCCAGGCAAGCCTGTCTCTGTAAACCAGAGAGCTTTGCTTGGGCCGCTCGCTGTTAAGCTTTTGGCCACCAGGCAATAGCTCCATATGTGATCATTGGTCTAACGATCATCACATATATCCAATAGATTTGTTTGGGTCCCATGCCCCAAGATTTACCACAGATCCTACGACATGTCCACAAGGATAGTCTGGCCTTATGGATAACTTTTTCCAAGTGAGCGTTCCAAGTAAGTTTCATATCTAGGATAATCCCCAAATATTTTACCTCCGCTGCAAATGGAATAACCTCACCATTGTAGGAAAGTAGTGGAAGATCCTCCAACTTTCTTTTCCTAGTGAAGGGAACTATTACAGTTTTACCAGGGTTAACAGACATCTGTTCCCTCTGACACCAACTGTGGACATCGTCCAACGTCTTTTGGAGGATATTATAAGCTACCCTTCCTGACTTGGTCCTTGCCAAAATGACAAGGTCGTCTGCATACGCTTGCAGTTCTACCCCTCTTCTTTCGAGAGCGCTAAGCAGGTTATCCATCAAGAGTGACCATAGTAGGGGAGATAGTACTCCGCCTTGTGGGCAGCCCCTGGAAACCTTAAAGCTAATGGTCTCGTCCTGAAGAGATGTAGTGGCTGTCCTATTAGTGAGCATGGCATATATCCAACCGGTAATGGTTGGTTTGATGCCCTTTTCAGTCAAAGCTGAACCAATGGAAGTCGGTAGTGCATTGTCAAATGCTCCTTCAATGTCAAGAAATATGGCCATCGCAATCTCCTTGTTGTTAAGGGATTGTGTGATTTTCTCAACAAGGTTGTGTAACGCTAAATCTGTTGATTTGCCAGTTTGATAAGCATATTGGTGGATGCTCAGGGGGGAATTATATAAAGCTACCCGCCTGATGTAGCAATCCAGTGCTTTTTCAAGTCCTTTAAGCAGGAAAGATGTTAGGCTAATTGGTCTGACCGATTTAGGGTGTGGGTCTGTGCGGCCCACTTTCGGTATATATACCACCCTAGCCGTCAACCAACTGGGTGGTATGTAATTCCACGCCAGACTAGCTCTGTACAGTTTAATGAGGATGGGTAAAAGTAATTCCAGTCCGTTTTGAAGCAGAGCTGGAAATATTCCATCCTCACCGGGAGATTTGAACGGCTGAAAAGATTTGATTGCCCATTCAACTGCCGGTGCTGTGATAACTTCCTTGGCGGCCTCCCAATCGATCTTTTTTGGCCGCCTTGCGCCCTCAAAGAGTGTAGGTCGATTGTTATCCAGAGTCAAACTTCCAGGAAAGTGATTTTTAATCAAAAGCTCTAACGTTTCTTTTCTAGAGGTCGTAAACGTGCCATCAGGTCGCTTCATCGACCCAATCTCAGCAATCGACTCTTTAGAGAGAATCTTGTGAATTCTAGTACTACGAGGTATATCAGAAATACTCTCACAGAACTTTTTCCAAGACTCCCGCTTTGCCTTTCTGATTTCTTTATTATAACTTGTTAGAGTAGTTCTATAAAGCTCCCAGTTGCCTGACTCTTTAGCTCGATTAAATAGTCGTCGAACTTCTTTTCTTCGCTTTTCTAGGCATTTGTTCCACCAAGTAGAGTTGCGATTATCTCTTTTAGTCTTGAGTGGACAGTTTTCATGATAGGAGGAGATCACTGCTTCGCGAAGTTTTTCCGCTGCAGTATCTATCCCATCGCAACTGTTAATTGTGGTGAAACCGTCCTCAATATAAAGTTGAAGGGAATTTTTATATCCACTCCAATCAGTAGCTTTTGAGTCGCGATATTCCACTACTGGCCTCTGGCCTATTTCAATGTTGAATTGAATATGTCTATGATCTGAACACGAAGGTTCAGTAGATACAGCCCAATGCTGTATCTTATTGCTCAGAAAGTTTGAGCTGATAGTTAAATCTAACACCTCTGATCTGTTTCTAGTTACAAAGGTTGGTTCTGAGCCCTTATTAATAACAGATAGCCCTTCCCCTAGTATATAATCAAAGAGTAACTCACCTCTGCGATTTATATTCGTGCTGCCCCACGATGTATGGTGTGAATTGGCGTCACAGCCCATGACTAACTGAAGTCTGTTCTTCTTGCTATAGTCGATTAATCGCCGTATAGCAAGAGGAGGTACAGTATCCACGTCTCCTGGGAAGTATGCAGAGCAGGCGACTATGTTTGTCATACCATTCTTCTCCGGTAAGTACATCTGGATGGCTACTACATCTGGAGTGCAAAAGCCTGTAAGCAAAAAATAATTAATATTTTTCCTGATGAGTAGACATGCTCTAGGTTTCACCCCAGGGCAGACTATTACCTCACCAGGAATATTGCTGAGACCGGTTACTCGGTCTGTGTTTCCTGTCCATGGTTCTTGCAGGAAGGCAAGGTCGATTAATTCGTCCTTGAACCTTTTGCCAAGGATATAAGAAGCGGCCTTGGCATGCTGTAAGTTTGCCTGTAAACAATTGAATGTGGCAGAGTGTTAAGTGCCGCAGGCAAACTTGTATCTCCTCAAATATTGGAAGGATCAGTCGGTGGGTCAGTTACGACGCCACCATCTGCTCCTGCCAATGATGAGGCTGTGTTTGGTGCCGTCGACGAGGTTTGATCACCTTTCGTCGCCGCTCCAGCTGGTTTTTTTGGTGCCTTTGTCGAGGCCACGACGGTCTTCGATTTCAGGACACCAGGTCCAGTCTCTTTTGCCGGTTTCCTAGAGGAGACGGTAGCCGTCTTCATCTTGGGAAATCCAGCTTTCCCAGCTTTTGGTTGGCTGGTGCCTTGGCTACGTGCCGGCGGTACACTACCCCTAGACTTGTGAGGAGTTTTGGCTCTCCTCACTGCCGCAGGGAGTTTTCCGCTCGGCCCCGTGCCATGGATTTTCTCAGATCCTTTCGAGGGACCTGGTTTTGCTGCCTGTTGGGAGGAAGTTTTGGTTTTAGGGCGGAAAACAACCTGCCCAAAACCCAGGTAAGGTTTAAAACCCACCCTCTCCAACTCGGCCATAGATCTATCATCAATGGCGAAGGTCCATGTTTGGCCAGGGCCTGTAACTTCCTTGTGTAGAATAGTCCATTCCAAGGTTAACAGACCATGGTTCATTTTCCTCAGCCTAGTGAGGACCTGTTCAGAGGTTAGTCTACGACTGCCCTCATCAGGTATGTAAGCCACGCAGATGTGTGGCTTTGGAAGTTGGTCACCCAGGACGCATCTCAGGGAGGCACCATCCCATGGTTGAAGGGTATTGACTACTCCAGTCAACCACGAAACACTCTCCTGATCTACACAGGTGACCTGCAGCCATCCAGGCCGGAATGTACAGCTCTGGAACTGCACTTGTGGACCACCTTCCGGAATATCCTCTACAGCGGCCATAATAGCGTACTGAAGAGATTCCAGTTGGTTGGTCGTTATGGAGGTTGTCGGATGTTCAAGGTGTAATATTCCCACCTTGATGCCGGATACAGCCTGCCCATAAGAGGGTTTTTGTAAGTCAATTTTATCTGACGTTACAACTGATTCATCCGAGCAGGGCTTTTTTGCCTCTTGTCCGGGTGAGTCATCATTAGAGCGTAAGCGCTTGCTTGAACCAGCCACAGAGGGAATATTCTTCACCTCTTGCGACTGATCCTGCTTCCGCTGCTCTAGAATTTGGTTCAAGGCGGATTGGTAAGGTACCCCGCTCTTGAGTAGGCGACTGAGTCGCTTCCTGGCTGCACCTCCTAGTTTCCTAGGACTGCTTTCAGGATTGCTTTCAGGAGTTGGAGAACTGAGGAGCTCTCGTTCCTGATCAGATGTTACAGGGAGGTCAATTGGAGTCGATAGGTCGACTTCCATCTCCTCTGTAGTTCCTGTTGTTGTTTCTTGTTTTTTTGTTACTTCTTCCATAAAGTCCCACGAGTAGCTAGGGAAAATATGTCCATCACGGCAGAGCCCTGCATTACCGTGACAAGGCTTACTTACAAGGGGGTTTCGCCTGGTGCCCCCAGGGGACCGTTCGCGACCAACTTTAACCCGTTGGCCATTCAGTACATCAGCACGGTACCTCACACTTTCACTTAGGGTTGTTTGTGTAATTATTTGCCGTAAGATGAGGGAGGGACATCAGGCCCTCTCCCAGCTTGCCGTTGCCCGGGGTGTGCCACTGGGAGGCTATTATCACCAGGGTCCTGCCGATCCAGGAGGTGGATCCAGAGGCCTAGTAGCGGTCAGCCACTCAAGCTTCTGCATCCATCCCACCCTTCACTGCACCACCCCACCACCCCTTTTTTTGCTGAAGTAACCAACCACTCTTTCCTTACCGTCTTGTAGCTGTGACAAGACGGCTCCAATTCCCACATTGCTGGCGTCGGTGTCCAGAATAAGCTTACCATCAGGAAGTGGATAAGCAAGAACAGGTGCTGACGTAAGCTGTTTCTTCAATATTTCAAACGCCTTTTGACATTCCTGATCCCAACAGAAGGACTTATCTTGTTCTGTCAAACGTGTCAAGGGTTTGGCGATGTCTCCAAAATTCTTGACATATCGTCGGTAATAGGAACAAAGACCCAAGAAACTCCGGAGCTGATGTTTGTCGATAGGGATTGGCCATTCCTGAACGGCTTGTATCTTAGCGGGGTCAACAGCAACGCCATCCTTGCTTACGTTATGTCCTAAATAATTGACCTGTCTCTGGAACAAGTGGCATTTCTTAACATTCAATGTTAGATTAGCGTTCTGTAATCTTTTAAAAACTTCTTCCAGGTTAGATAAATGTTCCTTAAAGGTCTTACCCATTATGATGATGTCGTCTAGATAAACTAGACAAGTTTCCCATGACAAACCCCGCAGGATGTTCTCCATTAGTCGTTCAAACGTCGCAGGAGCATTACAGAGGCCAAATGGAAGGACTGTGAATTGCCATAACCCTGATCCACTGGTAAAGGCAGTCTTTTCTTTGTCTGCAGGATTCATTTTAACTTGCCAGTATCCGCTTTTGAGGTCCAAGGTAGAAAACAGAGTAGAACCCGCCAAAGCGTCGAGGGCATCATCAATCCTTGGCAGAGGATAACTGTCCTTCTTAGTGACATCATTTAGCTTTCGATAGTCGACACAAAACCGCATTGATCCGTCTTTCTTTCTCACTAATACCACAGGAGAAGCCCACGGACTACTGGATGGTTCGACTATGCCATTTTGAATCATTTCTTTAAGGGCTCTGTCTGCTTCTTCCTTTTTAACTTGAGGCATCCTTCGGGGTACCTGTCGAATCGGACGTGCATCACCAGTGTCAATTCTATGTTGTACAACATCAGTTCTTCCCAGTTTACTTTTAGAACCAAATACAGGTTTATAACGGTAAAGTAGATCTCTTACCTGTTTCTTTTCTAATTTTGACAAAGAGGGGTCTAATTTTGTCATTAATTGTTCAATTTCGTTGGTCTCATCTGTTTCCGTAACATTTATCTTGTGAATTATGGCCATTACTGGTTCTAAACTTCCCATTTCCGTGTCCTTTCGGAGAAGAACTGGATGATCGTTCAAGTTGATAACTCGGATGGGTACCTCTTTGGCGGATCTAACAAGAGTCTTACCCACAAGGAGTCCTTTTCCCAATTCACGGTCATGGTTCTTCGGCTCTATCATGGCTGGGGCACCATCTGGCTCCAGTCCATCCAACCGCGCTGTGACGACACATTCGCAGCTTGCCGGAAGTTCGATATCATCGATTAGCTTAATCGAGGCATTGTCAACTTGTTTTCGGTGCAGGAATATTTCTTCATTACCAGTACGAAGGATACGTTGGCGAAGATCCAAATGAAAACCACAGTGGAGCATAACATCCAAGCCCAGAACAACATCTTCATCAACGTCAGCCACCAGCACTGAGTGAACAAGAGAGGTTGAACCAAACTGTAGCGTCACCTGTATCTCACCGTAGACTCTAGCAGAATCTCCGGTAGCGGTACGCAGTCTCCAACTGGTAGGCAACATCTTATTTCGCATAATGATGGTTGGTCGGACGATAGTTTTTGTAGCTCCAGTGTCTACCAGCATGCTAATATTCTTCCCATCAAGGAGGCCATCTACATATAAGCTGTCCACGTGATGTCGCATAGTTGCCAATTTAATGGTGTGAGGGGCTTCGGGAATGTTTGGGGTCGATTTCGCCCTCCAGGAGTCGACCCGTTCTAGTTTTCCTGCTGCTGGGGTACTTCAGCAGAAGATTTTTCTTTTTGGGGGCAAGTATTTCTTATATGGCCTAGTTCTCCGCAGTTCCAGCATCTCACTTGGCGCCTTCTTCTTGGAGATAACTTCATTAATCTCTCTACTACCGCTTCAACGTCGCTAACGGAATGAACGGCATGGTCGTAGTTACCGGTGATTTCCCTTAGTCGAGCAACTCCACGTGAGGCCTCCGTCGCCGCCTCAAACTCCAGGGCAATGGTCAAGGCGTCCACAAGAGTCTTCGGCCGCGCCAACCGTACAGCGCGCTGCAACTCGACGTCTCGAAGACCATCGGTGAAGGTTTGGACTGCTAGGCACTCCAGGAAATCCTCCGCTGCATTTGAATACGCAAGTCGTACCATTCTTGCTACATCCGCTTCAAATTCCTGGATAGTTTCGCCATTTTTCTGTTTTCGGCTCTTTAACTGCATTCGGTACACCGGTTGTAGATGAGTTTGACCATAACGCATCTCTAGACGATTCACCAATAACTCGAAGTTGTCAGCTTCATCCGGTGTCAATGATTGCAAGACGTCTAAAGCTTCGCCTCGCAAAGCTACGGTTAGGGACAATGCTTTCTCCTGGGATGACCATCCATTAGCTCTGGCCGCTGCGTCGAATTGTTTCAGGTAATTTGGCCAGGAAGTCTTCCCGTCGAAGGTCGGGGGTTTCATTGTCGTTCGTACCTGAGTAGTCTCCCCATTTCCTCGTCGGTCGACGTCTACGTGGCAGGTTTCCGTCCTTTCTGCATCTCCGTCGCCGTGGTGGATGGGCTGGTTTCGACGACAAGCTTCGTGTTCCCGTTGAAGCTTTCTTATTTCGGAGTGGATTTGCTGGTTGATCTCTTCTCGCAAGTTGGCCACTTGCTGGTTTTGCTCGTCTCGCAAGTTGGACACTTGCTGATTTTGTTCGTCATGAAGAGTGTACACTTCGGAGCGCAAATGCGATATTTGCTGGGAAAAGGAACTGGATAACTCTTCTGGTAGGGTAGACATCCGTTGTGATAGCTGGGACATATCTTCGCGCTGGCTCTTCATCTGACTGGAAAGCTCCTCCTGCTGGCTCTTCATCTGACTGGATAGCTCCTCTTGTTGGTTCGTCATTCGTTGCGACAGCTGGGACATATCTTCGCGCTGGCTGCTTATCTGACTGGACAACTGGGAAAGTTGTTGAGTTTGTTCTTCTTGTTGGCTCGTCATTCGTCCTGATAGCTCCTCTTTCAGCTGGGACATATCTTCGCGCTGGCTCTTCATCTGACTGGAAAGCTCCTCTTGTTGGCTCGTCATTCTTTGTGATAGTTGGGAAAATTGTTGAGTTAGTTCAGAATTTGCTTTTTGAACTGGGTCTTCGAACTCCACAGCGTCAGGGTCCAAATTATTATTTACGTAGTACTCACGGAGCCTTCTCAACAATACGGATTTGCTTCCAGTAGTTTCCAACTCTAATTCTTCAAGCTCTCTTCTGAGCTCAGCCACCAATAGTTCATTTATCTTTTTTCCAGGCATTCTTGTATCTTCACCCCACACCTGACACCAATTTGAAACACGTATGGGGGCTTTTTACACAATTTATTTACAAAATTGTTACGATACACTGAACTCTGCTGGATAACGTCTAACTACTTGACAATACAATGAACTCTTCTGAACACTTGACTCGAACTCACGTTAACTGCCCGTGCATCCCCTTATATACAACATTATTTAATCTAGTTAGTGTGTTTAGAAGTTTCTAGAATTTTCTAGAACATTATTTAAAATGGTCAGTTGATTTTTTTACAAACTTCTAAAAATCAACTGTCAACAACAATCTCTCAAATTAAGGTCCCTTCCTTTACGGTTATCCCGTTACAATATTTTATTTTTATTTTTATTGTATATAGTTTATTAAACAAATAAATTTTTATTTAAATCGAAACCGAATTTTACTGAGTCTGGTGTCTGAAAGAGCTACCCGTTACACGCTTTGCATCTTAAAAGTACCTTCGGCAAGGTAATAACATAAAACGAACAGAGCGTTTGTGACAGTCTTATATAACAAGATGTAAGAGATTTTAAAAACGGATCTCGTGCCGTGCTGTCAATAATAAATCCAGTTTTAAACTGGATTGGTGTTTGGTTAGATTTTCTAACTTAAGACACCGGCACCAGTAGATGCTGCGAAACAGGAGTATAAGGATATTAATCAGCCCATACAGGGGCAAAACCAACTACTCTTATAAATTCTTTATTCAAAGCTTTCGGCTATTGTTACAGCCATCATCGGGGAAGCTACAATACATTATGATTAAAATTTATAGTAATTAATATTATACAATGTACTTACAACATCCTTAAAAAGTTGTAAGTAAATTGTATACGCCAAACATCCTATCATACTCCCAAAAAACATCAAGTAACTGACTTATTTATTATGTCGTTTTATAAAAAAACATTTACATCCTGGCGTTCAGCAAACTCTCTACACCATTCGGCGTAGATTTTGGATAATCGATGGGTAAAGTCAAGTCTATAATCTGTTGGATGGGGATTTAATATCTTTAAAAAATATTAATTTAATTATTTTCATTTGGATGATCTCTATTTTTTTCAAATGTGTTGGCAAAACCGATCCCCAGGCTAATATGGCATATGACAGACGAGACTCCACAAAAGCGTGATATAGTATTATCAAATGTGCTGTATCTAAACAATTTTTCATATATTTAAATTTATGAATAATTGGTGTTTCGTAGAATTATTTATCTTAGTTTAAATTTAATTTTTTAAGATTTTGTTACTATTATTCTCCTCACGTATTTTTTGTATATTATGGTATTCATATCATAAAAGTTTAGTCCTTAAGTTACTAGGAATTATAAATATTTTTCATGCTTAATACATTTCCGTTTATTATGTTGTAAGAGCTTAAACGTAAAAGGATATATAGACACAACTTGAACCTTTCGTAAAAAATCTTCTTCAAGGGTTATTATTTTGTTTGAAAAAAACATCTGTAGCAATATAGTTAATTACCTTGGGAATGTTACAAAATTTAAGTATTTACTTTTAACCCGCCCATTTTTCAATGAACAATCTCTCTTGGTAAATTTCTGTAATATTTTGTCCACCACCCTAATATTCCCACTCCACTATTTCTCCTTGGAACATTGAGGCTCCAAAATATTCAGAAAGAAAAAGCAGTCATCACACCGTCGGCACCGAATCATTACCAAGTCAAGCATTACCATTTAATTACCATCAAGTACCAAATCGTTATCATACCGATACCTCGAACCAAACGTCTATCTCACCACTACTATATCTTGATACGGCCAAAGTGAACTATAATCAATTAGATTTTATCTTCATGAGTTTAGTGCATCGTTTACCTGTATATATATATATATATATATATATATATATATATATATATCCATTAGAACTAATTAAATTATTAATATAGACATTAACGTTGTCTTATTAAATATTGCTAGTACCTATTGATACCCCTAATAGAGTATAGGCAAAATTAGTTGGATATTAGCAATAAAAAACAATTGGTCTTAGATTATTCGCGATGTAGTTTATATGTTTGTCCTACTTTAAATGGAAATTAATTTTCACTCCTAGATATTTAGTTTCATATTTAGGCAAAATTTTTATTTCTTTTCCATGATTATTTACTTTAATGTCGTTAAATTCAAAAAGACTTGTTTTATAGCTAGCGAATGTTATGGCAACAGTTTTATCCATATTAATTGTCCAGTCGAACAAATTATCCAGATCTTTTTCACAAAGTTCTTATGCAGCATCCCATGTTTTAGCAGAGTATAAAATTAATTTGTCGTTCGCGAAGCTTACTACTCGACCTCTAATTTTTTTTGAAAGTAAAAGATAGGATCCAGGATTTTCCTTTGGGGCACACCATATTTAATTGTTTCATCAGAGCTGATATAATAATTTATTTTTACTGCCTGAACCGTTTTACTTAAATAACTAGAAACTAGTTTTAAAGGTCTGACTCCAATTTCTTCGTAGACCTCTAATAACTGTATGTTACATACAGTGTCAAAGGCCTTAGCCACATAGCATCAATAGTGGATAAGCCTTGTTGAAACCCATATTGCTCTAAACTTATTATCATATACTTATCAATGTATTAAATTAATCTATTTTTAAGGTTTTTTCAATAATTTTGGAAAGGCTGGTAATTAAAGATCTTGGTCTATAGTTACTCATTTCATTTTTTGGCCCGTTTTTAAACGCTGAAATAACTATTGATCTTTTAAGGTTAGTGGAAAAAATACCGGATTCAAATATCTGATTTATTAAATGGGTCAGGGAAACTATAATTTCGTCAACCGTTTTTTTACATATTTAACTTTTTATATTATCATACCCTGGTGATTTATTTGATTTTAGTGTTTTTATTTCTTTTATGTCCAGTGGTTCTAAAAAGAATGGTTAAGCTCTATTATTTAAAATTCTAACAGGCCAAAAATACAAAACACACTCCCATCTTGAGGTAAACGGCCAATTCATCGAATCCCCTGAAGAAAAAGCGTCAATCTTCAAAAACCATTTACAGCAAGTTTACCCCCCCCTCAAAATCCAAATTTCGATCAACAATTCTTTCTAGAGACGAAGCACATTACTCGTTGCCTCCTTCACCAACAAACTCCCCCTCCTGATAATATTCCATTTCTAACCCCATTTACTAAGGAAGACATCATCACTGCTTCCCAACAAGGCAAAAACACCGCCCCTGGTCCAGACTCTATTTCTAGGCGAAGATTAAAACAACTCCCCCCTTCAATTATGCCTTCTCTTATTCTTCTTTTCAACTCTTGTCTCGGCAAATCGTATTTCCCCACCATCATGAAGACCTCAAACACCATCTTGATTCCTAAACCTGGCAAAAACCACACAAACCCTCACATGTACAGACCAATCTCTCTACTCAATGTCATTGGCAAACTCTTTGAACTTCTGCTCCTTAATAGAATCAGGGACTTTCTAGAAACCAACTTCATTATCCCCCCTTTTTAACATGGATGCAGACCAAACCACTCTACCCAAAACCCGATTCTAAAACTACAATCTTTCTCCACTTCAGCTTTAAATCAGAGAAAAGTCGTCTCTGCTATATTTATGGATGTCCAAAAGGCCTTCGACAAGGTTTGGCACGCTGGCCTTATTAGAAAGCTAATTGACATCAAATTCCCCATCCAGGCCATAAAACTTATCCACTTATATCTTTCCAACAGAATCATTTAAGTCAAGGTTGGAAATGCAATCTCCGATCCATTCTCCCCCCTTTCAGGAGTTCCACAAGGATCAATCCTAGCCTTAACTCTATATACCATCTATGCCACTGATATTCCTTCTCTGGAGAATATCCAGCTCTACGCTGATGACACGGCCTTGTACACCTCCGAATCGTCGACTGAAGACCTTAATCGAAAAATTTAAAGACTGCTGGATCAGTTCTCTAACTGGTGCAGCAGATGGAGACTAGCTTTAAATCCAAACAAAACACAAACCATCATCTTCAGACATCCTAACCTCAGTCGACGAGAAAATCTCTCTTACGACTATATCAACCTGTTACTATGGGGGAACGGCTCGTTCCTCAGAATCAGGTGACCTATCTGGGGGTTCGATTTACTCGAACACTTAGATGGGATACCGATGTTGAGCATACACTCAACAAAATGAGGAAACGTGCTTCTCTCCTAGGTGCTCTGGGCGGTAGAATCGGGAGAACTGATATCAAAACTCTTCTACACACATACAAAACCTTTATCAGACCTCTTGTCGATTACAAGGCCGTACCATACTCTGCCATTCCCCAGAGACTTATACACTCCATTCATGCCACAGAAAGAGCGATCTTACGGAAAGTGAAAAACCTACACTACCTCTATCCAAGCCACCTTGTCTACAATAACAGTAACACAAATATACTGCCTCTCCCTTCTCGTTTTCAGACGCTTCAACACCGCTACGTCGCCCGGACTCTGCAGAGCACCAACATCGTTGCCCAGAGGACCCTCCATACACACTGGAATGGAGGACTCCAAAGAAGATCCAGAGTTCCGAAAAAGAAGATCCCCTCTCCAACCTAAGACTCCTCCAATCCGCTGTAGACATGGACCTTCCGGAAGACCTGCAAAATCTACTGGATGAAACTCCCCTTTCCTACAGATAGATGGTGCCTTCAACCCCACATAGGACACGAAAATTAAAAAAAAAATAGAAAAAATACATAAAAAAAATAAAAAAAAAAACAAAAAATTAAAAAAAACCTTGGCGAAGGTTTCTGTGGTTCCCTTCGTCCTTGCCAAATGGAAGGGCTCCACGACGGAGGAGACACGCCACAGCGTCAATCTCCCAACCCCACATTGCACCACGTGGGTTACACTCCTACACACACTTACACTGACACCAAAAAGAAATTACCTTTTAGGCACGTTCATTCAACAAGGAAGAAAGGAAACGGAAGTAAGAAGACCAACTCCAGGATCAAAGAAAAAAGGGTTTGTGAGAGCAGTGCCGATGAAAGATAGATGCTAACTCCTTCCCAACATTCGATCCATCCCCTGAAAAGGAAGCAAGTCCTACAACAGGGTCCTCATACGCACCAAACTCCTAAAAAATCTCGATATTTTCTTCCAAAGAACTCATTCTTTAACTTACTTAACTCATTTTTAGTCCCCCTATCCCAGCACCAAATATCTGTTATCAGCACTAAATTAGCACTAAATGAGCACTTACTTTTGAGATATATTACGAGTGATTCCGCCGACTTGACCTTTCTAGCTTTACAGACGTATTTTATTGTGCCACTAGACTTGTGAAAGGCATTTGATACAGTAATCCATAATATTCTTATAGAAAAGCTTAACTAACTAACTGTTTGGACTGGTTTAAAAATCACCATAGGCAATGTGTTTTTATGGTTGGTATAAAAAGTTCTGAACAACACATATCCTGTGGAGTACCTCAAGGTTCAATTTTAGGCCCAACTTTATTTCTTATTTGTATTAATTCATTATCGAATGTTAGGCTTAAAGGGCAGCTACGGTTGTATGCAGATGACAGTAATTTGATTTATTTTGGAGAATATGTAGATGACATGATTATAGAGATACAGGATGATATGTCTCTGTTATCTAAGTAGATGATTGTTCACAAATTAACATTACATTTAACTAAATCTGCATTCATTATAATCTCTAACCAAACATTTGCAAAAAGTCTTCCTCTGTACTTAGGTAATACACCCTTACGATGTTCCAAAATATCTTGGTTTGATCATACACTCAGTTGGCAATCACACATAAACAAAATAAAAATCAAACTTGCAGCTCCAGTAGGAATATTAAGGAGACAAAATAATAATGTTTCAAGATTTTTATTACGTTCTGTATATTTCTCAATGATACACTGTCACTTAAAATATTTAAATGTAATTTGGTTCTCTAGTGAGAAGTATTTCAAACCTCATAAAGGTTTTCAAACTAAAGGTATTAAAAACATTTATCCACTTCCAAAACTAAGTACCTAGTAATCATAAATTATGTATTAATATACAAAGTGTTTTCCATCAAAAGAAATATTCTTACACTGTTGTAAAGCTCTAGAAAAAAATTAATACTTATAAAACACGAAATAACAATGACTACGATTAAATTTAATCCGTTAAACCATTCAATTTGCTATAGAAGTGTATCTCTGTACAACAATCTTTCTCAAAAGTTAACATATATCCGAAATTCTTCTGCAGATTGTATTATTTGACAAAGGAATATTGTCAAGTTGTTTGGCATAGCTTTCACCAAACAATATTTCTACAATGTCTTTGGTAGCGGGTAGAATAAGTTGCTCTGCTATAGTTTGTAATTTTTTACGTCTAGCTATTTTGTTAGCCGCTTTGTATAATGCTATAGTTGATTCAAATAGAAGTGTCATCAAGTAGTCTCTGGAAAATTCAAATTTGTAGTGGCAGTACCCACGTTTAGTGAAATTTAATACGCAATATTAGCCAGCTTGTGATCAGATTGCTACATATGCTCAATATAACTATAAACATTTTGACACATCGCGATGACATATAATTCCCTAACTAAAGTTCTGTTTCCATTGAATCTAGTAATAAAGTTAAAGATGATCTCACACGTACCCAGCCCACTTGATGACACTTCTATTTGAATCAACTATATGTATAGTTGATTCAAATAGAAGTGTCATCAAGTAGTCTCTGAAAAATTCAAATTTGTTGTGGCAGCACCCACGTTTAGTGACTTTTGAATCGCAATATTAGCCAGCTTGTGATCAGATTGCTACATATGCTCAATATAACTATAAACATTTTGACACTTCGCGATGACATATAATTCCCTAACTAAAGTTCTGTTTCCATTGAATCTAGTAATAAAGTTAAAGATGATCTCACACGTACCCAGCCCACTTG
The DNA here is from genome assembly GCA_964028335.1 of Altica lythri. Taxonomy (NCBI): domain Eukaryota; kingdom Metazoa; phylum Arthropoda; class Insecta; order Coleoptera; family Chrysomelidae; genus Altica; species Altica lythri. Next base: position 22,121,444 of record OZ034803.1, on the reverse strand, counting down.
ATGACACTTCTATCTGAATCGACTATAACAAAGCTTTCTCGTTCACTGCGAGCGTTTTCTAAAAATGTGTCTTCTATTTTTTTAATAATCCGAGTTTTTCCTCGAAAAATTTCTGCGTGTTAGTGATATATTCATTTTGCCTCTTTAATTTATTGGGTTTTAAAACAAATAACACATTGCAGTTTTCTTCTTCACTAATTTAAATGCTTGAAAAGTACAAATTTAAGTAAGTTTGGTAATATTTTTGGATTTTAGACTAATATCCTCGTAAATCGGTCGAAGTACAAGGATCTTCTTTGTTTAGTTTTCGTTTAGTACCAAAAAGAAATTTTTCATATTCAAACCGTAGAAAGTAATCAGCGTTAGAGCATTAAACTTGAAAATTACTTGTTTAACATTTACGAATTGTAATACAAGAATTTTCTTAAAACCAATAAACACACTTCTCTATTTATAACCGCTTATCTTGTGTCGAGATAATTTAATGACGTTCCACATCTTTCGCTAAACATCATCGTCTGCCGCGCCAAGCATATATGACTATCCGCAGGGTGCGCGATGACAGCGGCACCTTGCGTTTACAATTACGGCGGACTTTGAAATATCAAATGGCTAACTGTCATTACGAAAAGTAAGTAAACAAATAATTACTTCCAATGAAACATCGTAATTTATTAGTTTTCTACCCAAATGTATTGATCATGTAAATCTATACCGTCGATAATAATATTTATCTGTTTTATTTCCCGTCTAAAATGTCAAAATCATTAAATTTTAGGTAGTATAGATGGGCTTTATCACGGCGGACTTCACGTGAAGTAATTAAAAAAATAAATAAATGTAAACGATTATCGCATTATAGACGATAATAATATGATTATAATGCCGTTAATAATCCAGACGTTTTGTGTATTTTCAGTTAAACATGGCCAAATTAATAATTAAAACTGTTTTTCAAGCAATCACTCACGACATAACTTTACAACCTCAAACAACCAACAAAGGTAAAGAATTAGTTTTGGCTTAACATGTGCAAGACGTAAAAATAAAACGTGATGCTTCATACAACATAGGTATCTACTAAATATAGCAAATATTTAAAATGTTGCTTTTTAAGTTAGCTTATTAGCTTTTTCCTCTTGATAGCGATTATCCACTACTTCACAAGTTGTTCTCGTTTCCAACTTGCTTATGGAAATTTATAGAATTTTTCATCACTATTTTTGCCATTGTTATTGCAGTTGACTATACAGCAGGTTTCGTGACGCAGGTTTATTTACTTTTTAAATCGACGCATGGATAAGTGAAATCCATGTAAAATCCTTAGTAAAACGTGATTAATCGTCCGCCGTAAGTTCCTTTTTTAGCCACGGTGAGCGCTGCGATCGATTCGTGGTTCTCCCACCCTATCCTTCGCACCCAGCGAATACCAGCTGGATATACAGTATTGCCCAGTCTACTTTTATTTGCCCGGGTTGCCTACTTAATTCACGTACTTGGCGCGGGGCTCAAAATTGTTTGAAATAAAATGAGGAGGCGTTAAGTATAAGATATAGAAATAATTAATAAAATTTCACATAAATTGGAAAAGTCTCAGAAGCGAAAAAATGAATAAGCACTAGTTGAAATTCTTTATTAAATAGTTTATAAATGGATGTAAGTTGAATTACATTTGTTAATTATTTAAAATATAATTTAATTTAAGGGTGTTCACAGCGTCCTTACGCTATGAAAATTACTTTGTAAATTAAAAACTTATTAAATAACGAAATGTAAGATTTGTAATTTTAGCCAAAATTAACAAAAGGTAACTTACTTTTTGAATACGAAAATAAGTAAATAAATAAAATTGATTTAATAGTGCATTATTTTCAATCATTTCTTACAAGATGATTTATAAGATATTTTTGAAAAGCCTCCATTTCCTGATAATAGTTTGATTGGAAAACATAGAAAAAATTAATGTTTTATTTTATATCCATTATGTTTTATTTTACGAGTTGTAAGGTTGCCATATGATTTTAAAAATTGACTCTCTTCTGCAATCCAGTGCCTGGCAATGGTACAGTGTGTGTTTAACTGTTTTAAGTTTCAGGTTTAGTCTTCATTAAGCATTCTCAGATGTCCCTTGACATTTGCGTGGGCTGTAAGGTTTCCTAAAATAACTCGTAGCTCATTCCTACTGGTTTTGCGCAGTTTTTCAGCTCTTCTGGCATACGTCTGTCTAATACTCTGCTTTGGGTTTGACTAGAAATGTGTTCCCAGTATTGGTTGTGTTGTTAACAAATTTAGGCTTTCATTCGGTGCCTCAAAGTACTTTGTAGTACTCCTGTGATACTCCTTTTCTTGTGAGTTTATCAGCCAGCTCGTTGCCTTGTATTTCTCCTGCACCCAAACTGTTTTTTTCTTCTTGGGAGATCTGCAATTTACCTAGTTAGCAATAAGCGTATTTTAAGATAAATTGAACAAATGACTTGTAAAGAATTACTCCAGTAAGTGGTATTCTTTGAAATTTAAAATTTGTTGAAACCTAAGTTTGATAGTTTTCTAAACGAACGTCGTGCTGGATGATTTCCTTAGAGATGTAGTAGAGAGCATCAACGATAGCTCGCTACACTTTATTATAGAACTTTTGCAAGATGGGAATACTGGACTGGCAGTGTCACACAGCTAGATTTCGTAAGTCTACACAGATGATGTATAGTACTTTTTTGTCTATTGAAAGCTTTGATCTGCGGCCAATAAGCCAGTACATTTTGCTTAACTGGTGAGCAGCTATGCGGCAAACCGGAGCAAAGTGATCCTACTATTCTTGTCTATATACGATCGCGAAGGTATTATACACAAAGCATTTTTTACTCTGTATTTCTCCTAATATATTATTTACGCTTATTGGAATCTGGCTGGTAACTTTTGAAGCGATAGTATTATTCGTATCCTAGCATAATGACCATTTTGTTTTGTATTAAATGCTGTTTTAGGAATGCCTTTTTTAGCTATTTCCATTTGGTTAAATCCAAAGAATAACTCTAGTTTTAAAAAGTTTAAAGATCGTTCTAAAGCAATAGTAATTTTGTTTAATTCGAAATTGTAACGGCGTGATAATATGTGACTTTAAAATTGTTTAAGTTTAGATTTTTATGTCTTTACGACATATTTTCGGCATACCTATCACAAAAAAAAATAATTAATGCTATAATCAGATTTTTGTACATTCATTTAATTATTTTTTTATTTATATAAATAATTCTCAGTTGGAAATAGCAAAATTAAAAAAAATTAAAAACTAATGCATTAAATTTGTTGATATAATAACTTGATTGATTAATTTTATGTAGATTAATATTGTTTCTAAAAAAATTTTAATAAACTAATGTTTAATGACTAATGGATTCTGTATGTTGTTTTAATGCAGTGTATGTATTTAACGTAATAAAAAAATATTGATTTATATTAATAAAACATTGCTTTCGTATTGATGTAATTTTTTTTTTCTTTATGCACTAATTACATTATTAAAATAACATGGAGTGTTCGGTTGATTAGGAGAATTCCGCAGATGTCTACCAAGCAAGTACTTACCACATATTCTCTATAGGAGATCAGCACTATTCGCTGGCAATCCCATAAGGTCGATTCTAACTTCCTCTAGAAAATTTTGCGCTATATTTGCATCGTGCGATCGTACATTATCGTGCAGCAGAACAATTTTCGCCAATCTAAGGGGCAAATGCCACATCACGGTATAGAAGAACGTCAACGATATATCGGTGAGCGTTGATGGTACCTTGATTTAACACCACAAAATCTGTACGACCCGTTAAAGAAACGCCACCCTCCGAATATCGTCGTTTCTCGCATGTGATGGCTTTTCTTCACAATCGGCAATTATAGACAATTACTGGCTACCACGATTATGTAGAAGAGTAATAAAATAAAATTTTCGCCTAGAAAGTGTTACACAATAACCAAAATGACAAATTACCCATTACATCTTATTGACATTTACAGTCTAGGGAAATAAGTAAAAAAAAACATGTTGGTGACTTTGAATCACGAAGTATAGATACCAGGAGTCGAAACGTAATCATAAAATTTCCCCCCTAATAAACAAAACCGTAATTTGTTTATACAGAATATAATACTTGCTAATTCTAATTCTGATACACTATAATTTTTTTCATATTTCTCTGTTATTCGTGAAACAAAACAAATTGGAACTTCTACTCCTCTCTGAATCTGAATTAATACCCCCGCAAACCTATCTTTTGATGCATCAGTACGTAATATAAACTTTTTATGATAATTTGGATGATATACTATTAACTTTTTATAAAATTCCTGTTTTATATTTTTAAACGCTTCTTCCCTTTCTTTTGTCCATTTCCACTTTTGATCTTTTTTTAATAATTCTATTAACTTTAATTCTTTTTTACGTAGATCCTACAGGAGGATGTTCTCTCATCAACCCTTACCATCTGACTTCTGTAGGTAAGATAAGATTTAAACCACTCGAGTGGTATTCCTCTAATCCCATAGTGTTGTAATTTGTGAATTAAGATGTTTTGGTTTACACAATCAAAGGCCTTAGAGAAGTCGCAGAAGATTGTTGCTGTAGAGTTTTGATTGTTAAGACTGGAGTAAACATTGTCAAAGAGCGAGAACATAGCATCATTGGTAGATTTATTGCTCAAGAAACCAAACTGTTGGGGAGTTAGTATTTTATACTTGCAAAGAAAAGATAGCAATCTTTTTTTAACCAATCTTTCAATAATCTTCGACAACGTGGGGAGAAGTGCTATTGGGCGATAGTTCGAAGCTTGATCTTTATCACCTCCTTTGTGCAAAGGAATAATTATCGCAGTCTTAAGGCAGCTTGGAAAGACTCCAAGTTGAAGTGACTTGTTAATCAAGTTAGTCAGATGGCTTAGGGTGTTTACCGGTAGATTTGAAAACATTTTCAGAGTAAGCCCATCCGTTCCAGCAGATGATTTGTTTTTAATCTCATTAATTGTGTTACGAAGCTCGGCCAATGATACAGGTGAAATGAAGAAACTGTGTAAATTTTCGTTTCTGAGATAAGAAAAAGGATCGTGGGAAGGAGTTATGGAGCTCACTAAGTTCTTTGCTACATTAACAAAGAAGTTGTTTAAGTTCTCTGGAGAAGTAGGAATTTTGTTAGATGAAGAGGCTCGGTCCCTTAATTCATTTACAATAGACCAAGTTTCTTTAGCAATTTTACCCGCATTTCCCAATCTTCTATTGTAAAACATATCCTTGGCAGCTTTGATAGTTTTAATATAAGTTTTCCTGTACAATTTTTCATAATTTTGGAAGGAGACGCTATCTGAGAATTTTTTTTAATATGATAAACAGCGCTTGTTCTTAGAAGATAATCGTAAGCCTCTAGCAGACCAGGGTTTGTGTTGCTTCACTTTAATAGGCCTAAGATGAAAGGATTTGAATGCAAGATCAGACACTATCTTTACAAATCTAGAGAATTCGGAGTCGACGTCATCAGATAGAAAATTCCAATCAGATTTTAGACACAACTCATTGAAATTTTGGAAATTTTTATCTCCGAAAATACGGCCTTATTTCCGCGAAACATTTTTACTTTTGGATTTTAGGGGAAATGTAGTTTATATTGCTTCATGGTCAGAAAAACCTGAATTGAAAACAGTACAGTCAACGATTTTAGGATCAAAAGATGAAGTGACATAGTCTATGGTGGTAGAACTAGTTTTAGTTATTCTGGTTGGCGCGTTGACGTGCATAATTATTCCAAAAGAATCAAAAATGTTCTGAAAAGATTCTTTGCAGCACAAACACTGGAGTAGTCAATATTCAAATCACCACAAACAACTAATTTACCATTTAAAGGAAGGGATTCAAGTAAGCTCAGTAAATTTTGATAAAAAGTTTGCAAGTCCGCATCAGGTGTTCTATAAATACAAATAATGAAAATGTTATAAAAATTATTACAAACAATGGAAAATTCAAAATGTTTCTCAGATAATAAATGATCAAATTTAGTCACTGCTGAAAAGTCGTTATTTGTTGACATTATAATAATACTTCCATGAGATAAATCACTTCTATTAAATCGAGCGACTGTAGTGTAGTTTTTAACAAAGACTGGCTCATCAATATTTAACCAGTGTTCAGTAATTGCAACCACTTTAGGAAATTTTAGCTCTTCTAATAGTAGAAGTAATTTATCTGTTTTATGTCTTAAGGACCGAATATTAATTTAATGCTAGTGCTAGTGTGCCCTTCCATACATACACTTGGAGACTGGTCATGCAAATGGGCAAGAAATAGCCTAAGGGGTTTTAGAATCAGGGGGTCTCTCAGCCTGGACAACAAATAGCGACCATTTTCCATATCCGAAGTTCGGGACAGCCTCACTATTGGTGGAGTCATTGGATCCATGCCCAAACCCTCATCGAGTTTGTCAGGTTTATTCACAACTTTAATGTTTTGCAAATTATTCCCACAGGATTTACTAGCTGCAATAGCTTCCTTGTCAGAACGAATTTGTATATATTTTGCCTCCGTAGACAAAGGTACTGGTTTTAAAGATGAAAAATTTGTAGCTGACTGCGGTGTACGTAAGGAGAAACTGAATGAGAAGGAGGAACTGGTTGTGAATAAATATTCGTTGGAAGATTAGTAGCATCGGTAATTTCTGTACCTGACGGCCACATATTGATTTCTTTGAGCACCTTCAGGTAATTTTTGTTTTGCACACCAACTTTAAAATCTAAACCTTCCCTGTTTTCTATTCTGGTTCTCATTTCCTCGACTAAATTGTCCTTTTCTTCCTTCAATACCATTTTTCTCATAACTCTGAGTCCTTATTCCATTCAAATTTCCATTTCTTCGATCTCCTCTTTCATAATTTTTATTTTTATTATTATGTTCTGCATCCCTGTTGTTTCCTTAATATCTTCCTACATTGTATGTTTCTCGACTTAAATTTTATTCAATTCTCTGTAAATATTGCTGTAGACTATCTATAGTTTTTATATTCTGAATTGCTATTGTTTCTGTGATATTATACCGAAAATGTCTTGAAATATATTGTATTATGTCTTCTTCTCTTAACTTTGGATCTAAATGTATAGCAGTACTGTATAAGTATAAAGCATAACTTGAATAATTCACTCCCCTTCTTGATATTTTCCAAAATATAATTTTTCCCTAAATTTAGATTGAGCAAAATCACCCCAGAAATAACTCAAAAACTTCTTCTCAAATTCTTTCAACACAAATATTTCTTCTTCTTTACTGGCAAACCATATCAGTGCCTGCCCATCTAACATCTCACGCAGGTATTCTCTTATTTCTTTATGGTCTCTACACCATTTTAATTTATTTTTCACCATTCTTATGAAAATTTTCGGATAAGTCTTATTAATATTCCCATTATATTTATGTTCAATTTTAATTATTCCCATATTATTTTGATTTTTATTTATATTTCTTTTTTCCAGTTCTTCTAATAACATTTCACGTTCTTTTTCTTGTACTACCTTTATTTCTTCTACTTTTTCTTCCATCTCACTTATCTCCTTTACTGTATCTTGTTTTATAATCTTTTCTAAGTCATTCAATTTTTTATTTGTATTAGTATTGATTTCTTTTATTTCATCTTTACATTCCTTGTTAATAATTGTTTTAATTTTTATTTCTTGTAACTCCTCTATTTTCGTTATTCTCGCTATTATTTCAGTTCTTATTTCTTTCTTTGTTTCTTCCAATTTTTGTTTGTTTATTTCCATTTGCTTCCTCATTAATTTTTGAATTCTTTTTTTATTTCTTTTTTCATAGCATCCATATTTAAATTTATTGCTTTAATATCTTTGTCTTGTTTTATATGTTTTTTCATTGCATCCATATTTAAATTTATTGCTTCAGTATTTTTGTTCATATTCTTGTTTATTGCTTTAATATTTTTGTTCATGTCTTCTTTATTTTCTTTTAACATTTGTATAATTTGTTCCCATGATAATTCCCTTCTATCCCCTATCTTACTATCCTGATTACCCTGGCTACCCTGACTTACCTGATTACCCTGACTATCCTGACACTCCTGATTATCAATATTATACCCTTGCTCTAATATTCTATCTGTAATCTCCTTTCCCCCTCTTAATTTCATACAACTATATATAATTTATTTAATCTTTTACTCCCGAATCACACACTTTGTTTTTAATGAAGCAAGATTGACATCTAATAGTAAAGAAAAATCTCTTACCCTTAGTGCCGAAGCAGCCACACGTTTTGGGCGCCAATTGAAATGGATCCTCCTTCTGGAACACCCTTCTTCAATAAAATTATCAGTCGTGGATTCCAAAATTTTTAAATTGATTGTCCTAAAAATAAATTACAAAAAAATACAAATATAAAAATTTATTTTTCTCTTCTTTCTATTCCACTTCCTTTTTCTCTTCTTCAACCCTTTCTCTACACCTTCAAATTTCTGATTTCTTCCTATTCGCTGTTTTTTTCTGCTCCTATACTTTCTGTTTCTTGCCTCTTATATCCTCTTACCACTTTCCATCCCTGACCTCACTGCTTTACTGTAACTGTTAACTTCCTTCTGCTCTTTCTGTTTCAATATCTTCTATCAATTCCTCGAACTTTCTGATTTCTACGTTCACGTCCTCTATCTATTCCTATTGCTTCTCCTTCTATTATTGCTCCTACTTATAATTTAATTTTAAAATAAACTTTCTTGATAAATTTAATATCTTTTTATTTTATGACAACCCTCTTACAAAATTCTCTGACAAATCAATCAATAATAATCACAAAGTTCTAAAAACAACCTATTATCTAAACAAAAACAATTCATAATCAACAAAAAAAATCCTTAATCTAGACAAACAATTTAAAAATCATGGATCACGTTCCAACATTTCATTGGGGACAGCAGCAAAAGGTGTAAAGAAAACTCTGTAAAGATGTCTCCAAGCTTTCGGAAATTTTATTAACTGATTTCCATCATCAGGGATTCTATAATGTGTGGTTGGTTAGTTAAGAATTAAATTAATTACAATGTGCACTAACTTACAACTATCTACTACAGTTGAAGCTTTGTATAATAAAATAATTAAAAACATCCGGATTACTTAATCACAATAAAATATTAAAAGTTATTTAAAAATTCAATAAAATTCACCATAATGATTAAAATTCATGGTCGTACTTCGGCCGGTACAAATTAAGGTTAGAACAATTCTTCTTTTATTATGTTAGACAGACGTCAGTTTGCTATCAAGGTTGGCCTTTTGCTGTATGCCCTCTCAGTACACTAAGTTAGTAATGATGAAATTACAATCACTTTAGGATTATTATAATGTACCAATCTTAGAAAATCGAGAAAACAACATAAACCATGAAATTACATTTGGTGGAGAAATTAGTTACTAAGGAAATAATGATTGTGTTGAATTTCTATTCAACATGCGCTTTTAAACTTAGTTTTAACACGCAGTTGGATTGGTACTTGTTTAATTTAAACTTACTAAAACACTCGGGTTATCATTTTTTTTCTATCTCCATCATGGTTTTATGGTTTCCATGTAAAAAAAAACATAATTATTATTAAATCAATGTCAATACAAAAAAATTTTTGAGATCCAACTTAAACGTCTGTCTTTGTAAACCTTTGATTCATCGTATTATAAAAATTTTTAGCGCGGATTATTGTTTACCAACTTATTCTGAAGGTACGTGAATTTTTTTATTCTTTAATATTAATATTTAATATATTTAAATATTTTTTTTTTGTTTACCGTGATTGAAATAAGCGGAGTTCGAGAACGCCAAACCGTTTTAGCAATGACTTTAGGGCTTTGTTAAAATTATGAATATTGGAGATACAGAGTATGGACTTCTTGTGAAATTTTCTGCGCTTTTTAGATCTTCTTTTCAATTTTAAAAATATTTAATTGTTTTCGAGATTTTTCAAAAAAACTGTTTTTTTTTCACTCTTTTGTTTATAACTATTACAATTTTTTGAGCGCATTTTCAACTTTTTCAAAAAGTTTCTAGAGGTCAATACCAATCGAATGACACTAAAATCACAATTTTTGTTGCCCTCTGTGAGAATTTCTTAAAAAAGGTACCTACTTGTTGATTACCCTAGTTTATTAATTAAATGCGAAACAACAATTTTAGGATTTATCAAATTTATTTATTCAAATCCAAACAAAATGAGTATAATTGAATAGGTATTTTTAATACCTATCAAACGAGATTTCATTTACCATAACGTCCCATTTAAAATTATTGGTCACAGAGGATCTGCTACGTCATCTATGAGTATAACGTCACCTGTTATTATTGGAGTCCATTTACATTCTCCCTCCAAATTTTACTATAGAAGTTATATGTATAATCGTTTAAAAGATACGAGGGGGTAAGGGGCCCTTTGGCTTGCACGGTATACCTACATATAATTTATTTTTTTTTCTTTAACCATTTTAATATACATTTTCTTTTATTCTTGGAAATAGATGAAAAATTCCAAAATTCTAATAGTTTATCTTACACGTGATAAGAAAATGTTACGGTATTATTGTTAGTGATCTTATAACTTATTTACAAAGAAAGATTTATTAGGAACAGTATTTTTTTAACGAAAATATACGTATATTGTGGGGCAATAATTGTAAAACTAAAATGCTTGTGAATAAATTTATATCAACAAATAATCTTAATTATGTATACATTGAATCCATTCTGTTATAAGACCTAGTTAGATTGTATCCGATGATAAACAAAAAAATCAGTGTGTAAAACATTTAAGATTGACTAAAATAAAATTAAAAATTCAATTTTAAAAGAATGTAAGACAATATGTGCCATTAACTTTTTTATTTTAGACACTATTTTTGTAATTTGCTTTTTTAAAAACCCACAGCAAATATTTAAGAAAGGTGAACATTTTATTTAATTATTATAACCAGTTAATGGTAAAAAGACAGTTATACACAATAATTTAATCATACAAAAGTAACAATAAGACATATGTCGTGAATAAAATTTTAAAGCTACATGGACATGATGTACTTCGACTAATCCCATACAACTGTCAATATAATGGGACTAGGGCTTTACAAAGACGTAGGTACTTTAACAAAAATATTGACTCTTTATATTCAGACAGGGATAGGGTTAAAAAAATTTGGACAAAAGCGTTAAGCAAATGTGGAATAAATTTTTGTAGGTATACAGAAGAAATTATTTTGATGGACTGCACTTCATACATGGGAAACTGTTCACTTGACAGCATTCCACCTTCGATTATTGCACTGGATGAATCAGATTCCGATAAAATAAATGGATTAAAAATATATAACGAACAGATTAACGTGACAATAGTTTTAACCAAATATATAGCTTCATTTGTGTTATTTAAAGTTTTTTTTTAATTTTTATGTTTTCTTTTGTACCTTGTTTATTTGTCTATCAATGTATAGGTATGCTTATTTTCTTAAACTATTAATTATATTTTGAATGGATTTCCATTATTTAAAAGCTTACATATATAGCAAAGCATAACATTTTGTGGGTAATTTTGTCTTTGTTTACTTATGAAAATAGAATGTAATAACACTGCGCTACTTGAGGAGCATCAGGAAAAATGCTTTAATATATATAATAACTGCAGTAATAGTTATCCTTAAATTTACAAAATGAAATATTTTGGATTTTCTCATTTATCTGGTCAAATTTTAATTAATTCTATAATATCGGTATATAGACATGGTAAATTTGTTCTAAATTGTAAATTAAGACATTTTTTGTAAATGTTTTTATTTTTGCTTTCATTTAATTATTATTATTTTGTAAATACGTTCATCATATCTAAATATATATTTTTGAATTAAGGAATTCCTTTTTTTATTAAAATTTTGATGATTTGATGAGGTAACTGTCCAGAACGCTGAAATGGAGTACACAATTGTTCCTTTATATATTGCCACAATCACTATTATTTTATTGCAAACGTGAAAACAGTGCATATACGACTAAAAATAAGATTATATGTACAGGGCGAAATTCATCACCCTAACAAGGTCTACTTTAATATTTTTAAACTTTAAATTGATTATATCTCTTATGATGCCATTATTTTGGTTTTAAAGCTATGCTTGTTATTAGATTTGAACCAATTACTACTAGAAGACTGCTTAAGTTTAAGGACGAATTGACGATTTCCTGGTCTAATAATTGCACTCTCGTATTTTACTATCCATGCCATATTCACTTTCGTAAATAATATATGCCTCTTAAAAAATTAATAAAGAATTGTAAGTTTATTCCTACAAGAAAAACTTCTTGTTAAGAAAATGTTATAGATGCATGATGAGCTTCTGCTTATTATAGTAAAACTATTTATAATTATTTAAATGCAGCGGTTCTAAATTGTTTGATAGGTCATCATCTTAACACAATAGCGGATAATAAATAGACGCTGTTGGCACAATAAGGAATACGTCAGTAGGATTACAAGTGCCTAACGTGAAGACAAAGTGAGTGGATGCATAATAGTCGAGGCAATGAAGCATTGAACCTCCGAAATTCAATAAATATATTGAAAACAAAACCCTTTTTTTAATATCGTGCAAAGCCCCTCGAATTATAAGTTTTGACTAATTGACAAGGTAAACAGTAAGTTTCCTGGGTACCAGATACTCCGTAGATCACTTTTAATGTCATATTCGTTTTTAGCAAGCCCAAGTATGGATTTTTGACAAAGGCTGATCGCAAACACGACCAATTGTGGTCGTCACCGCTGGCTGCCACTAGCTACGGACTGAAACTTTCATGGTTTGTATATGGACCCGGCGCACACAAGGCTTCCGAAGTGGTTCATCCAAGCGACAAACTGCGGCAGTCGTCGACTCTCACTGCTAGTGGTCGGTGGCGGCCAATTATTGCCCGCGTAAACACAGCACTTCCTTTGAGCCACTTCAGTGGACTGTGTTCATAAATGTAGCCAGTAAATGTACGATGGAAAAAACAAACACTAACAGAATTATAGATTTAGTGGGTAATTCAATGATTTAAAAACCATTAATGTTAACTCACCTCATTGTTATAGCCAGTCTTTCTACAGTTGCTATACTTTTGCGCATCCGTGTATCTTATTTTTTCTAGTGTTCTTTAAAAAACAATAGATAGTAATTCTTGCAAAGTTCTACACCTCATTCTAAAATACATTACAAATTTGGCGTACTGAAGTTGTAGTTCTTCAAAAATATTATATAGCTCATTTTGCTCTCGAGTTTTTAAGATGGGATGCAAAATACATCGTCTGCTTTTTGTCTTTTCATATAACCAACACATCCATTTTGTTACTTAAGGGACTTAACTACTTGTCGCAGCCACTGGAAGTGGCATATAGTCTTTTGTCGCGACCACCAGTCGAAAATTCCAGGAGATGACGTAAACCGTAGGTATCCTCATTTCAGACAATAAATTACGAATTATGTTTGAAATGCAATTTAAAATGCGTTTTTTTGTATGCACAAATGCCGTTTTCCAAATATTACAGAGGGTCAGAAAGTTTTATGACGCTCTCCCGAATCGAATGCAGAAAAAATCATTAATCTGTCTTTATTTTTAAATATCGGAGGTAAGGTCGATTTTAGTGCTTTATTGCCTCGATTATAAGCAAAGTTAAAGATTTATGGAACTAATAAAAGTTGTTCCATGTTGATGAGTTAAAAATAAATAGAAAATTGTAAAATTTAGTTTATTTTTAACTTTAGTGTATGCATTTGTTGTTTAGAATACTTTGAAATGTAGTAATTTTATTTTTTTAACGAAGGGCATCTGACAAAAAAAAACAACCGTCAGTGTTTTGTAGATTTGACAAAGCTCATTAGAAAACAATATGCAAACGTAAAAAGATTTATAATGTACCATTTTTTTTCTAAAATTATCTGAGGAAATATTTGCAGGGATCAGGGTTCCAAAACTAATAAATAACTTTCCTTTTTATTTAAAATTGGAAATCCTAAATTATCAATGGTAAACTTGTGTCTTGGCTCATTAAACAGTCCATGACTATTTTTAGCAAGCTTTTTGCCTAGGTCGTAATTTACTATCGTAGAAATCCCGTTTTCTGATAGATTAATTGCTTTGCTTTCTCCTGTCTTGTTGCTTGGGCTTCTTGTCCATATTGCTAAAACGTTTTACTTAAATACATATTTTGGTTTTAATGGCAAAAGCTCCCCGATTAAACACAAAGAAGTTATAGACAATATTTAAATATAATCAGTCGATTATTGCAACTATTTCGAATCTAAGACAAAATTTTGATCATCGAAATAATGTACCCAGTGTCAACACTATTGGTCACAAATTTGACCAAAAAGGTGAAGTTAAAAACTTGTCAAGACCGGGCAACCAAACAAAAAAAGCATTGAAAACAATAAAAAACCTAACAAAATGGTAAAGATTTGAAAAAACGGTAAATGAGGAAAAACATTAGTATTGGGCGGTACGAAGTTCGCCGGGTCAGTTAGTTTGTAATAAAATAACATACTTTGACACAGACTTGTGTACATTGTAATTAAAATTAAAACATAAGATCCACCATCCGCCCTCTAATTGAAAATGTAAAAAGAAAGCAAATCAAATTGATTCTCAACACAATTCATTAACAAATGTATCGAAGTAATAAAACAGAACAACTACCATGGAATCAGGTACCTAGTTAATAATCCAATCGTTTATACATTAAGATGAAATATCAGAATAATAACTTTTTCAAATTATCCATTTTCCAAACTTAAAAATGTTTAACTCACTAATTTTTATCCTTGGCAATGACATCACCGAAGAAAAAGAATATTTGACCCAATTAAATTGTTTGAAATTCAAGTCCATACCTGACTTGTACATGTTTTTTTTTTCTTTTATTATTCTCATGTTTCAAATTATTGTTAGTCTACATCTTGTTAAGAAATGTTGTAAAAGGTTAATTAATCATAAAAATAGTATCGCAGTACATACAGATTATATAAAAGAATCACATAAATTGTCATTTATACATAAAAAAACAAATTGGTACAAAGATATACTGGAAGTATAAACGTTGTAAAACGTCTACAGTTTGTGTTTCATACGAGAAGAACGATATTACACAACAAAAGTTTCCAACATTACCAAACAGACATGATGCATTAATAAAGGCAGCTGAAGTAATTTAAAAAGTTATAGATAATACAAGACAATCCATTTGAAATTAGTATAATGTTGCTTCCGCTGTCCCTGGTAATCTATGAAAACTTGTGAAGGAGATTGTTTATTATTTTTTTACCAAGGAAGCTTAATCCATGCCTTTGTACGTAGACAATACGTTTATAGTTTTGCCAAAACAGGACATCTTTCACGAGTTTTTTTTTACGTGTAGGTATTTATCTAAAATAACTATTTTTTCAACAAATATTATACTTTGTAAATGTTTTGGCTTTATTCCAGACGAGTTGTCACTGTAATCACACATTTTGTAAATAGTTTTAGAATATATGAATGTACGTAATAAGTTTCTTCTAATCAGACAGGTATTTATTCAACTGTCGTATCAAATCAATAGTCGATCTATCAAGAAACAAGAAATATAAATAAAATATTATTTATTTTACTATAACGTAAGAAAGCTGTGATAGATAATAATGTTTTTGATGTTAACTGTAAACATGTATAGTTTTTATTGTTTCCTGTAAGTGGGTGTAATACCTGTTGGAAATAAAGTGCTATTATTATTATTATTATTATTATTATATATGTAGTACAAAAGTATTTTTGAGAAATATGATTTAACCTACTTGCTACATTCTAGAAGAACTTAGAATATTCTGGAATAAAGTTACTAAACAGTCTTTTAAGTATAGGTCCTTTCCTTATTCGGTTATTCCGTTACAATATTATGCCTAAAATATAGCACGTGAGATGCTATAAAACAATAGAAAAGACGCCACTGGCTATCTAATAAAATTACTTTTCTACTTGGTAACTTTAGGTAACACGATTAACTTTGTATTAACATATTGAGCACTGTTTAAAAATGGAACACAATTAATCCCTGTAGAATAACTAAATATATGCTAAAAATATACTGGGTGGTTAGTAATGAACCAAAGTGAAACTGAAGATTCTCGGACTCAAAATATTACGCTGATTGGTATTTAATAATTGTATTCAAATTGTAAAGTTAGAAATTTTGCAAACTATTTTCTAAACTTGCAACTTACAACATCAGTACAATATACCTAGTAAATTTATTTATTTACCAATTCACGGGAAAACTTTCCCATTACAAAGTGGTAAAAAAACAAGAGTGAAATAAATAACATTGCTTATCAAACGAACTCACTCATGTATTTAATGGAATGCATAACTGGCAAATTTGCTGGTCACGGTAATCATTGAATATTCTTAATTCCTCAGGTCTAATATTGCCATCCATGAAAATGTTTTTTTTTCGGAGAGGATAGAGAATCGGTTCGATAATATCTCTCTCTCTCTGTAGCTCTTACAACCCAGGATGGGTCTTCGCTGACTCAACAATTCCCCTCCATAAGAGTCTGTCCATCATTAGCTCTTCTGCTTCTGTGACATTCAGAGCTCTAAGATATGATGCTATGATTGCTATGTTGTCTCTCCACCGTAGTCGTGGTCTTCCTAATGGTCTTTTATCGGTCGGGAGTCTGCTCCCATACTAATTTGACAGCTCTTCCATCTTCCTGTCTTTTGCCATGGCCGGCCCATCTCAGTCTTTCCGCTTTGATTATTTTTACAATGTCCGGTTGGTCATATAGTTCTTTTATTTCCCTGTTTTTTCTACTACGATACTCTTGCGTAGTTTCATCCCGTGTAGGTCCGTATAAACTCCGTAGGATTTTCCTCTCTGCTATCCTCAATCTGTTTTAGTTCTGTTTCGTCATGGTCCAGGTCTCACAGGCGTACGTCATAATCGGTCTTACAATGGAGTGGTATATTATTATTTTAGTCACCCGAGATACATTTTTGGATTTTATTATTTTCTGTAATACAAAACAGCAGCAATTGGCACTTTGTATTCTGATGTTAATTTCCTTGGTCATGTTACTGTCTGACGTGATAGTGGCACCTACATATTTAAATTCATGGACCCTTTCGAAGTTATATTGGTCCATCGTCACATTTTGTCCTATTCGATCCCTACGCTCCGTTCTTGATGTGGTCATGTACTTGGTTTTACTCTTATTTATTTTTAGGCCTACAATTTTCGCTGCAGATTCTATTTTCAAAAATTCTTCTTTGACGTTCACAGTTGTGTTTCCAATGATGTCTTTGTCATCTGCAAAGGCAAATTTGAGACGTGGGCCCCGATTTCTGAAAAGAAGAGTCTCCATTTTTGCCTCCCTCACTACCTTTTCTAAAACTATATTAAAAAAAAAGTGGGGAGATGGCGTCTCCCTGTTTTAAGCCATTATTTATAGTGAAAAAGGTTGAAAGCGTTCCTCCGATCCGTACTGCACTTGCGGAGTCTTCCATGCTGATCTCTGTCAAACTGAGAAGTTTATTCGGGATTCCTACTTCTATCATAGCATTCCACAGCTTCACTCTCAGGACGTGTCATACGCTTGTTTAAAGTCGATAAAAGTTGATGTAGGGCTTTATCGTATTTCCAGCTCTTCTCCATCAACTGACAGATTGTAAAGATCTAATCAACGGTCGATCGGCTTCTTCTGAACCCACATTGGTAGTCACCTAGCAGATGTTCCACATAGGGAGTTAATTTTTCGAGTAGTAGGTACTAAGGACCAGACCTTATATCCGGTATTTATCAATGATATTCCCCGATAGTTGGAGCACTGTACTTTGTTGCCCTTTTTGTGTATGGGCACGATGACACTCTCTATACAACTACTTGGTATTTTTTCTTTTTTCCAAATCTGGAGTATGAGGGTGTGGAAGTGTTTGAGAAAAGTTTCTCCTCCATATTTGAGACACTCTGCTGATATTGTGTCGTTACTCGGAGCTTTGTTAGCTTTCAACCTGGTGATCGCCTTTGTTACCTCCTCAATAGTGGGCTATTCGAATAGTGGATCTGCGGTACAGTAGGTGACCGTATCTCTCTCTTGGTCCTGCTGTGCGTTTAGTAGTTGGTCGGAATAACTTCTCCGCACCTACATCACCTCGCTATTATTTGTCACTAATCTTTCGTTATCTGCATTGAGAAACATGTCAGTTCTCGGTCTGAAGCCTCCTTTAATGCTTCTCACTTCTTGAAAAAATTTCCTCGTTTGGTTTCTTGTTCTACTTGCTTCCAGTTCCTCTAGCATTTTTTGTTCGTGTTTTCTTTTCTTTGCTCCAAATGTTGTCCGTGCTGTTGTTCTTGTTTGTCTGTATTTCTTCCTTTTGTGTTCGTTTGGATTTTGCAGCATCTTCAGTTGGGCCTTGTTTCTTGCCCTTATCTTCTCTTCACACTCCATGTCGAACCAAGAGTTTCTCCTTTTAGTCTTTTTCTTTCCCACTGTCGTTTGCGTACTTGCCATTAATGCCCTCTTAATGTTCTCCCATGGTGTCTCTACATCCCCCTGTCTGAATGTTGACTTAAGGTGCGCTGTTAGACTCCTCTGATATTCTTGTTTTTTGCTGTCTTTTTTGAATGCTTCAGTATTCTATGTAGGGGGATGGCCTGTGTTGTTATACTTTTGGCTAGATATTCTTGCTCTTACTTTAGTTTTAACCAGAAAATGGTCACTATCTGAATCCATCCCCCTGAGGCTTCTTACGTCGATTATATTACTCCCGTATCTTGCATTAATTAAGGCATGAGCAATTTGGTTCCCCTATCGTTAGATATCCAAGTTTGTTTATGAATGTTCTTGTGTTCGAGCATTGTTGATTTTATCACTAAGTTGTTCGATGTTGCCATGTCTACTAGTCGGATTCCGTTATCGTTGCAGTACTCGTGTAGGCTATGCTTGCCAATTACTAGTCTAAAGGCCTCCTCTCTTTTTTTTTCTGTTTTTTTTTGCCTGTCTCTTGATGTGTTCCTGCCTGGAACCGTCTGGCCAACATTCGTCAGGAGGGAAGGCTGAAGGGGAAAAAATACTTTATGTACACCTGGTCTTTAGTTGGTCAGGCCAGGTAGTGTGGGACTTTGGGAGGCTATCCTCCCAGTACCCACTAAAAAAACCCTCCTCTTAGTTAGTTTTAGCTGTATTTGTTTTTTCTGTCATCCTCCTCCTTGGCTCTTATAATAGTTTTTACCACTGCGAAACCACTCCTCCACTTCTCTGGTGTGTCTAGCATCCAATCCATCAGCTCAGCCGAGGACCGGATGCCAGGGCACAAACCCGCCCTTTCTTCCTCTCAATTTTCGCAGTGGAAAACGGTGTGCTCCGGATCATCAAGGTCTGCGCCGCAATCGGTGCATCCCGCCTCATCCCTTTTGCCGATACGATGAAGGTATTCTCCAAAGCACCCGTGCCCGCTGAGCCACTGGGTGACGTGGTAGTCCGTCACCCTATGGGGACAACTCAGCCACGCCTTTAAGTCCCTTATGACCGCCCTTATTCTCCCTGCCACTTCAATGTTATCCCACCTTTCTACCCACTTGTCTACCGTGTTTGCCCTCTCCCTTCTCCTGTCCTCATGGGTTGGCTTTCTTGCCAGCCCCTGTAGCCTAGCCCTTTCATCTATCAACAAGTCGATAGGGGGTGTGCCACTAATAACGCAGGCTCCCTCTGCGGACACCGTTTTATACCCACAGATCACCCGTATCAGAATCCTCCTCTGAGCACTTAAAAGCATGGTCCTGTATTTTTCGAACCTGATAACGCTGCCCCTTATCGGCGCTGCATACAGGATGGTAAAATGTAACACCCCAGCCAGCAGCCTCCGTTTGAAGCAGCCAGGTTCGCCTATATTTGGCAGCAGCCTTTGTAGCGCTGCCGTATGTCTGCTAACCTTCATTGTACACTGTCACACGTGCTCAGTGAAGGTCTGTCGTTGATCCAGCCAGACCCCTAGGTATTTAACATGTGTCTTTGGCTGGATCTCGGTGTCCGCCCATTTGAACAGGAACCCCCGTCTTTGTCTATGGCCCTTTGCTATCAAGCACTCCGTCTTCTGGGCTGCAACCTCCAGGCCCGTTCGCCGAAGCCAGAAGCCGATCAAACTGAGAGCAATCTTGGCCTTCAGCTTCATCGCGTCCGCGTCTGGGGCCCGCACTACCAGAGCCAGATCGTCTGCATAAGCCACTGTCTCGCAGCCATGCGGGAGGTCTAGCCCCAGTATTCCATCGTACAAAAAAAAAAAAAAAAAAGGAAAGGAAAGAAGGTGCCCTCCACACGCCCCTGGCCTAGCATGACCAGTCACCTTTAGTGGAATAGGTAAAGAGGGGAGGAATATCTTTATTTGTCTCTTTGGTTACATAGATCATGTGTAGGGAACCGGCGAACCTGAAGTCACTTCTTCAGTTTAGAGCGAGGTCCCTATAAATTTACCCCCGAAGGCCACTATTGAGAGGAGAAAATAGCTTTTTTGTCCTACTATCTACTGAAACTAACCATTGAAAAAAAAAACACAACACAATATTTTATATTTAACTTTTCTAAGTGATGCCTAGAAGTTTGCATGTAAAGCTGTGGTTTCTCTCAGGGAAACTCGTCCGGTTCAAAAACTGATAGTGAATTCAGGTTAGCCCAGAACCTTTTAAATAGGTTTGCTGGGTAGTTCGGCTGTTCCTCTTCTTGGAAATCCTGGACTAATCTACTTCGTTGATTTGCGTATATTGTGCAGTGGAAAATTCGATGTGATGGAGTGTCTTCCTCGTCGCAGGTCTGACAAAATGGGCTAACAGATTTGCCAATACGGTGTAGGTGGATCATACTGTTTCCATGACTCGACAGCAAGTGAATGACTTTTCTGGTCATTGTTTCAGTGTGGGCTTCCAGCCATGGCTGTACTTCTGGTAGAAGTGTGTATAGGTGCCTCCCTTTATCTACTGCATCCCATTCCTGTTACCAGGTTCTAATAACGACGTGTTGAAGCCAACTGGTAACAGCGACCCAATATCTGAAGTCTTCCGCTATAATATTGTGTCCAAGTAGATAGGTTCGGCCTGTCCGTTTTAAGTCGGTGGTAGCCTTGCATAGCTCCAGGTGGAGGTGTAGCGGAGGAAGTTTTGCCAGAATGCAAAGCGATTCGTTCGGCGTAGACCTGTACGCTCCCAACATCACCCGCAAACACATTGCTTGTGTGGTCCGAAGCTGTATCTTGTTGACCACTTTGCTCAGTCTGTGCCCCCATAGATCTACTCCGTATGCTAGAATAGGAATGATGGCTTTAAGATAGATTTCTCTTATGGCGTTGAAGTAATCGGTAATTCTTCCCCAGTTTCGGCGTACCAACCTTCTAAGAGATTGAAAGATTTTTTGAAATTTTCTTGAGATATATCTTACGTGCTCTGTATATGAAAGTTTTTGATCTATTATAATTCCTAAGCATTTCGTTGACTGGACTCTCTGTAGTGGCCTGCGATTGTATCGTTTAACAGGATTTCTGTTTATAGATAGATTTGAGAAGACAATGTACTTGGTCTTCGATTCAGATATTGTTAACTTATTTCTGTTAGCCCAAGTTGCCACTAAATTCATACACTCTCCTGCTTTGGCTTCTAAGCATGCTCTGCTTTTTCCGCTGATGCTAATGGAGAAATCGTCTGCGTAACCCACCAGGTCAACACCATCTGGCCATCTGGATCGTAATAGAGGATCCATTACCGTGTTCCAAAAAATTGGACCCAAAATGGAGCCTTCCGGACATCCTTTGTTCACCTCTTTGGTTGTGTGTGAGTAAATAGTGGAGTATTCTACGGTACGGTTTGATAAGTAACTTTTGATGATATTTAACACATCGCTTGAGAGACCTTTCTGCGCCAATTCGGTGATCAAGCTAGGCCACCAGACGTTGTCAAAAGCACCCGAGATGTCAACGAAGATCACCAGGTTGTGGTGTAAAGAATCTCGTATGTATCCTGTCAGGGCCGATAAAGCTGCGATCGTCGATTTGCCTTTTCTGAAGCCATATTGTTTCTCACTGAGAAATAATCGATCTGGGATTTCGGTATAGATTTCAGCCAGAATTAATCTCTCTAGTATTTTTCCCAGTTCTGAGAGCAGCGTGATGGGTCTAAGTGCCTTCGGATCCGACGGATCTTTATCTTTGCTCTTTAATATAGTAACTAGTTTGCCAGTTTTCCATTCCCTAGGGAAGTAGCAGAGTTTGATGCAGGCTTGATATAGCCGTTCAAGTGCTTCGAAGAGAAACGGATAGGTTTGTAGGATGATTTTCCCATGAACCCCATCCTTTCCAGGAGCCTTGTATGGTGATATTGACATGACTGCCGTATCTAAGGCGTCTTTACTTAGTAGAAACCTTACCTCGTGGTTTCCTAGTGCCTGTTCTGCTTGTCGTCTAACCTCTGCATGCTCAGTAGTTTCATTTTCGTGTGTATCGCTTGGTATCAATTTCTTTACGATCTCCAAAAGAGTATCCTCTTGGGTTACAGTTAGGCTTCCATCAGTTTTAATTATACTGTGCTGGATGTTGTTTATTTTAATTTTGTCAGCGGCTATTTTGTATGCTGCGCCCCATGGGTCCTTTGCTAGTCTGTCTTCAAGGAAATTTTGCCATGATCTTGTTTTGGCATCATTTATTTCTCGCTTATATTCTTCTAATATTTGCAAGTACGTATGTCTTTCTTGCTCCATCGTACAGGAGGTTCCAGAGCAAAGGGCCGAGAATCGATCCTTGCGGGACCCCCTGGGTCGCCGTTATGTCCTGTCCCTCATTGATTCGGAGCCGTCGTTCACTTAGATAATCAATTATAATATTTACTACATATTGACTTATCCCCCTATCGACCAGTGCCTGAATAATTTTCGACCATTTTGCCGTATTAAAAGCGTTCTTAATGTCTATGAAGAAGACTACGCCCCAGCGCGTTCTCCCCCGGTGGACAAATCGATCACTTTTTGGACAGCGTCCATTGTGCTTTTACCCTCCCTAAAACCAAACTGTCTCTCGCATAACCCACCCTTTTGTTCTAGTTCTTTTAGTAATCTGCCACGAACCAGGATTTCCAATAGTTTTCCCAGCACGTCCAACAAACATATTGGTCTATATTTTGCCTGATACCCCCTTTTGGATCAGGGCTAGCCTCGCTTTTTTCCACGTGCTGGGTACATTTTGTGTAGCCAGGAGCCCATTCATAATGGAGAGTATCGTCTCCGGTGAGTACTTGACCGCCACCTTAACGCACTCCGGGGTTATCCCGTCAGGGCCTGGAGCTTTTCCATTTCTGAGCCTGCTGACCGCTTCTACCAGCTCTCCTCTAGTGAATGGAGGAGGCTCCTCGCACCTTGCTTTCCCTGGCAGAAGCACTTCCCTGGTGTCAGGGAAAAGGTCCCTTGCCACCTTCAGTTTTTCTGCCGGAGGCATATCATAAGGTGTCAGACTATGCTTTAGTTTATGGATCGCGATTTGATATCCGCGACCACAGGGATCCTCCTTCACCTCCCCGCACAGTTCGTTCCAGGCAGCAGTCTGGGTCCTCCTTATGGCGTTTCTAATGTCTTTCCGAAGGACTTTGTACTCACCCTCGAGTCTCCTGATGAGCTCCTCTTTCTGGTTCGGGCCCGCCCCTGCCCTGATTAGCTGTCTCCTCTTTTGTATACATTTCTTCCTACTTTCAGCGATCGATTCATTCCACCAGTAGGGTAATCTTTCTCTGCCGGCGCCGACTCTCTGGGCTCGTTGAAGACAGCCAACCAACTCCTCCACCGACCTGCTAGTCCCGACGGTCAGGGATATCCCGTTCGCCAGGGTGGTCTCATCTCCATATCCCCCGCGTTCACCTAACACCATCCTCCATTTCGAAGACGATGTAACGGTGGAGGCTAAGAGATTCTTTGTCGTCCAGGACCCTCCATCTTTTCATCATTTGGAACGCCCCCTGCGTGGCGACCGTGATGTCAATAAATGACTTCTGGTCGCCTCTGCAGAAGGTGGGTTCGGCTCCATCGTTGGCTACAATCATGTTGAGTGATTGAACCCATCTGTTTAAATATTCTCCCCTCCCATCCTCTATAGTACCTCCCCACAGGGGGGATTTTGCATTGAGGTCCCCTAGGACGACAACCTCCCCCGTTTCTCCTCTCACGTTCACCATCACATCATCTATGTACCTTTTAAATACTTCCCCAGCGACGTTGGGGGATATGCAGCAGTTGTATACCACCCATGCCCCAAAGGAGAGTTTGACCACGCCATTTTCTGCCGTGTGTTTTTTCACCCCACATTTCCTGTTTACGCAAAAGGTAGCCACCCTCTCCTCCGGATCCCTTATCCATCTCGCATCATTTCTTATGAGCGAGAGGTTTGGTTCCTGTATGACCAGCAGAGCGGCTCCAAGCTCAGCCGCTGTCACCAGTGCCAAATCGTGCGCAGCCCTCCTTCTGTCTACATTTATCTGCAAAATCTTGAGAGTCATGTGGTCCCCCTCATAGACACAACGTAAAAAGTTAAAAAAAAGTTTTTGGACGTCACAGTAATAAATATAAACATAAATGTATAGATAAAAACAATGTATATATAAAGCTAAAAACTATGTATAAATAAAACTATAAAATGTATAAATAAAACTGTGAAATGTATAAATAAAACTCTTAAAAGTAGGTATAAATAAAATTATGTACACTTAAAAGAACTATAAGCACTTAAATCTAAATATAAATAAAACCTTATAGAATAAATATAAATATAAATAAAACTATAAAACCGTGTATAAATAAAAACCTTTAAAACTTGTATAAAGTTCCGTTTATCCTAGGCCTTCGGCCTCTTTTCCTTCACTTGGTTTTCCCTCAGGGCCAGGGTCGCCTTCCCCAACCTCCATACCGTCAAAACCTTGTTCGGGGTCGCCGTCTCCTTTTTCTTCTGAGGTCCCTTCTGTACCTCGGTTATTCTCTGAGACGTTGATCGGTCTTTCTTTGCCCCTCCTAGTTCTCTGTAGAGCTTTCTTGAAGCTCTTACAGTCTTTTGACCCCGTTCTGTGCTCGCTTTCGAGCTCCTTATCCCTACATGGCATGCAGGTCGGTTTATTTCCGCACTCGTGAGCCGTATGTTTGTCCTTACCGAAAACGTAACACTTTGGGACCGATCGGGACCCGTGCAACTTTTAGCACCGTGATCATAACACCAGCATTTCTTGCATTGATCCACCTTCAGTCTCTTTTCGATAAGGCCCTTCGCTAATCCTACCCTCAGGTGCTTTATCTTTATCAAGGTCTCAGCCGTAACCTCATCGGCCATGAGTGTTACGGCCAGCGTGTTATCTTTTATGGGGCGAGTATCACCCACCCTATACTCGCCCTTTCCGTTTAGGGCCTTTTCTATTGCACACTCTACCTCCCTTTTCGTGGTACCCTTTGCCATGCCCCTGATGTAGAGGGTTTCCGGGAGGTCCTTGCCGACCCCTCTTGCCTTCAGGTCCGGGGCACATTCGTTAAGCAACCTTGCCCAGGCTCGTGAAAGCTTCTGGGTCCCGATCTATAATTATCAGAAGCTTCCCATCTCTGGTGCTTCTGAGGGACCTGATAGAATCCTTGTTTGCATTCTTTTGTAGGGCCTTTTTAACGGTGCCGAGTACCTCGGCGTACGGCCTGTTCCCCTCGCTGATCACCATACTATAGGTCTGGGGTATGGAACTTTGCATTTAGCTTGGGCAAAAAGATTCAGAGCACTATCACGATCTTAAATACTTGCACGGTGGAAAAAGAACTACCTAGTAAACAATCATTCGTATTTGAAGAGTATAAAATGTTCGCAAGAAAAGGTAAGGGAGGATTAGCCTTTAATCAGTTTTCTGAAAAACGAAAATTTCCTGAAAATGTGAAAGGTCCATGTTACCTTTTTCTTACCCTCCTTTGAAGCCATGCTTCCTTCCTTAAAGTTTTCCGTGGTGTAGATTGTTATCTTACATCCGGAATCCTTAAAGATCGTCTCCACCATCTTTTGTAGTACTGTAAGAGGTTGAGACAGTACATGGTTCATGGCGATTGACTCACCACCCACCACCGTCTGCCTCACCCTTTCAATCTGCCTCCATATGTTCTCCATTGTTCCGTCATGTCTGATCCTGACTATTTTTCCTCTCTTCCTACCTTAGCGTTAAAGTCTCCCAGCATTATTACCATGTCTTGTTTGGGTACTCTGTGTAAAGTTCTTTCCAATTCATCATAGAAGGCTTCCTTACTTACGTCATCTTTTTCTTCAGTTGGGGAGTGTATAGATAGCATCGAATAGTTGTACCACTTGCCCGCAAATCTGATATGACAAATCCGCTCATTAACTGGTTTAAACTCGATAACAGATCCTACCAGCTCCTCTCGTACGACAAAGCCAGTTCCAAATTCGTGGTGTTGGTTCCAACTCCCGCTATAAAATACAACAGACTTTTTTATTCTCTGATGCCCTGAGTGTACCAGTTCGGAATTGGGATGGATTATTAAGCAACTGGTGTACGAGTTTGGACAAAATTTACCTGAAATTTAGAAGTGTACGAAGACACCCACTTAAAAACGATAAATCAATAGGGACTACCACATTGATGACTAAAATTATAGGGAATTCTTTTATAAACTTTTTTAAATGGCATAGTTAAAAAAACAGAGATTAAATAAACAAAAACATTTCCGTTTTTAATTTACGAGGGTCCAAAGAGGTTTGGCGATATGTGTAATTGACTTTGATGGTTTGATCCAGGTTAACAATTATTATGGAAATCTTACAAAGTTTCAGTTTGTACCTACTATCCAAATAATTCTAAAAAAAGGTAAATAGATTTCTATAATTCCTGTTTCACATAACACTAAAATTATACAGTTTAGTGCATTATGTTTATAATTTTATATTCAAAACTCTCCAGAATTTTTATTATAACTGTTGAGTAAATTTAATCGTTTCGTTAAGTATCACGAAAATTTAATATTATTATTATTTCGAATACACACTATCTCAGTCAAATGATTGTATAACATTCACTTACCTCAGATACAAGTATCAAAGGGGTTGGGCTCCAATATCATATCTGTAAAAATTGTCTTACGGTGCGGTAAGTGTTTATAATAACCGCTTTCCGGAGGTCGATGTAGGTGTTTCTGTAAAGTTTCAGTTTTAAAAGGCTAGTTTCGAGCG